>OZ038378.1:195656812-196126157 GCA_964036045.1 Eutreptiella sp. 'Long Island Sound 2002'
GTCAATGACAGGGCGTTCGAGACCAGTGCTGAGGGTTCGGAGAATTGCTTCATACTCTGACTGATAGTCGGTTAGACTCCAACCCTCGAGGATTCCAGCAGTGCGCATGGACAGGTCAAGCTGGACATCCATACGCTGGAAAGCCTCTCTGGCGAGCGCCTCAGAGGTCTCACCAATAAGCGCATCGAAGTTGTTGCGCGATATATAGTCAGACAGTTCATTCTTTATCCCGGGGATATGATGCACTGTCAGCCTGAACTGGCTCAGGTAAGTCCACCACCGTTTTAGCTTTGCTTTCTCTGGTGGTGGGCCCTGCTGAAAAGACTTCACAGGCTCCTGGTCACACAGCCAGACAATAGGGTTAGATCCCAGGAGTCGGGATTGTGCCGAAAGTACCAACATACCAGCCAGGAGTTCCTGGTCATAGGTGCTGTAATTGGAACGCGCTTGGTTCCATTTCCAATTCCAGCGTTCCAGTGGCAATAGTCGCCACTCACTGGTAGGATAGTCATGTTTCAACGAACCATCACGGTTCAGTCCACTAGTACGATAATGGCAGTGGGTTAGCTCAGCGGGGTTAAGCTCCTGCCATTGGTAGATCGTACCACCACCCCCAACATCACTGGCATCAGTGATCAGGACTATCTCGCCCTCAGGGCGGGGTACTCCCAGGCAATTGGAGGAGGCAATCTTCTTCTTCAACTCCTGGAAACACTCTTCCTCTGTGGCGCTCCACCTCCAGGGAGTAGTTTTCTTGATTAGGTCAGTGAGGGGGGCAGAGGAGTAAGTAAAATTGTGGATGTGACGCCGATAGAAATTACAGGCGCCCACAAAACTCCTCACGTCCTGTAGACCATTCTTAGGGTCATCGCGAATCTGCATGTCCTGTAGGGGCTGCATCTTAGACGCGGCTGGTTTCCACCAACCATACCCCACGTCGAAACCCAAATATTCCATCTCCTCTTTCATAAACTCACATTTTTCGAGTTTGATTCGGAGATGGTTTTCTTGACAGACAATGAAAAATTCACGGAGCAGAAGGACATGGTCCTCTTTGGTATTAGTACCCAAACTCACGTCGTCGATGTGAGCCTCCATTTCTGCACCCCGAGAAATCAACTCCTGTACTAGAGGCCTGCGCCTCAGTATGTACAAAATTTTGTTCATTAGCTCCTGGAAGAGCGCTGGGGCATTAGCCACCCGGAAAGGCATAACCTTCCACTTAAAGACACGGCCCTTAGGGGTTATAAAAGCCAACAGCTCCTGAGCTGCGGCGGTTAGGTCCACCTGCCAGAACCCAGAGCGTTTGTCCATTTTGGTCTTGTACCTGCATTTGGCAATACGCTCCAGGGTATTTTCCATGTTAGGAATACTCCCTGACTGGTTCTGGGTTTTCTTGTTGACCTCACCATAGTCTACAACCAGTCGTAGGGCAGTCGACCCTGGTTTGGCAACCAAGAAACAGGGACTGCAGTGATGGGGGTAGTCCCCCTGCTTATATTCTTCAACGAGGCCAGCATCAATACATTCCTGGATCTGGCGCTCGATTTCTTCAACCTGTTCCTGTGGAGCGGGATAGGGACGACGCCTCACTCGCGTCTTTTCAAATTCAGGTTTCAGTTTCAGGTCCATCTGGATCAGTTATTTACAAGAGAGGGGAGGCGGCAAGGCGCCGAACACCTCCTCATAGGTTATCAGCAGTTTCTTCAGGCGGGGGTCAAGGTTAAGACTCTCGAGTTTCTGAAGGAAACCCTCTTCAGCATGGAGGTTGCTCTTTCCATGTTCTTTCTTCTTCTGCCGATCAGCAGTCTCGGCAGGCACAGAACCATCGTCCCGCTCGGGGGAACATTGCTGCCCATAGTGCAGAGAATACACTAGCGGTATCTCAGGATCAGGCAGCGTATAGGACTCATCGTCCTCCTCAGACCAGATGGAGGATTTCCAGGTCTATCTGAGGTATTGCAGCCGCTCTTGGCGCTGAATACCTTCAGCCTTCAGGTACAACATCCGCCGGAGTTCCTGAGTGTCATCCTCAGACAATGGCATGTTATTAGCAGCAGGCCGCGCCAGAGCATCAGCACTCCGGGCCACGGGTTCACCTGTGTACATAGGCTGCATGTGTAGCACTGGCTTCCCAACAGGAGAAGCGGGTTCAGGGGTTGACTCTAGATCCACCTCCTCGAGCAACAGCTGGGCGAGGAAGGGACTGTGTTTTAGGTCAACACAGCTGCGACCAACAGGAGGGATAGTGCTGGCGATCTCAGACAACTGGTCGTCAGCATCCTCTTTTACAGCTGCAGGTTCCAGATAATCATCGGGAGACTCACACCCTGTAAGTGTGGCAGATAGGTGCTCAGGAGATCGATTTTTGAGATCAGAAAGGGTCAGGCCACGATTTTTGGCCATGACCTCTTTCAGTAGCATCTGGTCTAGGTCACACAGGGGTACAGGATTGAGAGATCCATCGACGATGGACAGGAAACTGGCCCACTCAGGGGCCTGCATAGCTGTGTCTGAGTCCTCAGGCACATAGATGGGGCCGTCGGGGAGTTGCACTCTTCCCACGGTCATTCGATCTAGCATACGGCGCCAGTAAGCATGTTCACCAGAGCAGCCCCAGCCAGGGGTGCACATGACAACCCTTCCTCCCTCATAAGCGATTTTGGTTAGAACCTTCGCGAGCAGAGAGAAGGGAGGGTTAGCATACGCTTCGCCCATTGCTTTCCGGAAGAAACGGAAAGCATTGTCCAATTGTTTCGAGCATTACAACTGCATGATGTGCTGTTGTTGGCTCGCAAACAATTCCACCTGGATCTCATCCAGGTTTACCTGAAGGGCCGCCAGTCCATTTTCAAGAACGTCACGGGCCAATTGGTAGTTTTCAGTACGATAGTTAGTCTTGGATGCGTAGCGCAGACCAGACTCTTTTCGTCCTGACAGCTCCAAAGGTACGGAGAATAGCCCGCTGCAAAAGTCGCAGTGTAAAGAATAGGGGCGCTGGAGAGACAGCATTTTTACCTGGGGGTTTCTTCGTAGGAAGTCTGTACCAATGACGATGTCAAAGGCGTCGGTGTCCAGCACTCTGCAGTGTTGGGTCACGGTTTCGTCGCCCAGGCATATAGTCACATCGACCCCCCCCAAGGAATGGATGGTACGCCCATCCCCTACTCTTATGGCCACGGTCTTAGTTTTCTTGAAAGTCTTTAGCAGGCGCCCCGCCACTATGGAAAGTGTTGCACCGGTGTCAAGCACCGCTTGAAAAACTTGATCCCCGATTTTCACGAGGATCCAGAAAACCAAGTCCTCCTCTTCGGAGCCGCCCCCCTACTCCCCATCAGGGAACTTGACATCCACCCCTGCAGCAATGAGGGACCTGGCCATCCAGGCCAAGCGCCTCTTCTTGGAGTTATTCCCCTCAGGGGTAGCGTTATCCCCCCTGGGGGCGCTTCTTAGGATCACCTGCGGCAGGAGCGGGTGTAGCAGCAGGAGTGGGTGTAGCAACGGGCGCTGATGAGCGCGTCTGCGGGTTAGGGGGTCCATTTTTACCCCCCCTCCTTGCCACCTCCTTTACCACCTTTATCCCCATTCGGGGAATTTCTGGTCGGTGTTTGGGTCTTCTGGCGTTCGGTCTCCTGACGCTTGAGTTTATCACTCTCGCGTTTCTTTATGTGACATTCGTCTTCGTAGTGACGACGTTTGCCACAATACCCACAGGTGATGGTACACCTGAAATGATCCTGATGGGTCACAGGTTTCCCATCTTTGGTATGCTGCTGTCGTTTCATCTGCAGCATACAGCTACTGCGGTGATCGCAGTCAGAGGCATGACAAGGCCCCCCCTTGTCATTGACAGGTTTGCAGTAGAACAGAGGGGGTGTACCTGCATCAGGTTTAACCTCGTTCATGGCACGTAGGTTACCCCTCCCTTTACCACCTCCCTGGTTGGTGTTAGTGGGATTTTTAGACCCTTTCCCTTCGCCACGTTCGGGGGTAGGGATACCACCTCGACCCAAGTGCTTCTTGAGGAATTTCTCCATGTGGGAGTCATTCTCTCTCTCAAGAGCTAGCTCAATCAGGAGGTCCACCAGTTCATCGTACGAGTGGGTCCGACTCTTCCTCTCAGAGGTAGAGCGGCAATCATCCCACGTACGTTGGGGGATCTTACTCATGAGCCACAGGTGGGGCTCAGTGGCTCCGTAGGAGCCCACGTTCATCCGCGAAAACAGATACTCCAAGTCGCACACGTATTCAGAGATTCGCGCAGCGGAAGGAAACTCAGGGAGCATAGGTAGCTCCTCTATCTGTGTGCGCACACTGAGGTCAGTCTCATAGACTGGGAACGTTTTCTCCAACCTCTGGAGTACCTCTGCCCAGGTGGAACAGGTTTTCGCAATCTGTTTCACCTGTTTTTGCAAAAATTTCTTTTTGCATGAGCGTTTCAGCAGTGAGCATTTGGTGGCCACATCCACATGGGATTGGCCAGTCAGCAAAAGAAACTCAGCAAATTCTTCTGCCCATTCGGGCAGATTTTTGGGGTCGAACTCCGGCAGTTCCAGCTGGATGTTCGCCTGGGCAACAGGTCTTTTTGCACTGAACGGCGCCTTTTGTGGCTGGCCAGGCCGGGGAGAAAGGCTCTTGCGCGCCAAGCTTTTTCAGGGAGGGGCAGGAGCCCAAAACCAAGTTCAATCGCGGGCTGAGTACCGCTGCACGTTGCTGTCCTCCTCTGCCTTATCTCAATGAGACCTGGCAGCCCCGTTATAGACAACAGCAGAGCCGGGGTCTCTGCCTGATTCCCGAAGGCTGTACGGTTGCGGTTTGGGGGTTAGAGCATGACGGCTTGAGCACGGGGGGTGGCTTGGGGGAGGGATTCATTTGCAGAAGTGACTGGTGAGTGCCCGTGTGGTAGTACTGATTGGTTGCGCCGTGTTAGGGCTGTTGAGGGCTGGCGTGAGAGAAACATGTAAGTGTGACTTTTTCAAAGAGATGACATGTTGGACGAAGATGAGGACGAATGTGAGTTTGTGCTCGCAGCTGAGGGGGGGGATGGTGCAAAGTACCTTGTTATGCGGGGAGAAGGGGCGGGAACAGGGGCAGAGGCGGCGAGGGGGGGTGCTGGCCGAGGGGGGGGGGGGGAGGTTGAACATGTCCCGGATTGTGAGCGGCCGTTTGGGGGGCGGGGGCTCTGGCTGAGGTTGGCTTGCGGTATTGCGTTTCAGCGATAGAGGCCGGACAGGTCTAGGGGGCTGGCGGGCGTGTTTCCGAGCTTTGGCGTGTGCCGCAGGGGATGGGGGACGGGGGCGCTTTGGAGGGTTGTGTGCCACTTTATCCGGGAGGGGGGGGGGAGGGTGGTAGGCGGGGGGGGGGGGGGCGCTGTAGGGCGGTGTGTGACGTGCTGTAAGGCGACCAGGGGCGTCCCCATGAGTTGGGGCCCGTGGGGGGGCTGAGCAGGGCTGGGGGGGGGTTGTCGTTTAGCCATTCCAGCGTGCGGTATAGGGCATTGAGGAGCAGGGGAACACGGGCCTTCAGGGCGAGTTTTAGGTCATGACAGTGTGCCGGTTTTCTTCGGCCGGAGGGGGGGGTTGTGAGTTTGGTGTACAGGGACATGGGGACAAGCCCCCGGACAAAATTACGTCTCTCCCCGACGTGTGTGGTCGCGGACCACCATTGGGACACCACCGTGGTGAAGGGGGGGCGCCAGCACTGAATGTAGGTTTGCACCAGGTGTTCGCACGTTGGGCAGTGTGAGACGAAAGAGATAACATCCATCGGGTGCGGGTCGGGGTAAGCGTGGCAATGGCGAGGGCGCAAGTCGTCGTGGAAAGCAAACGGCGCCATGTTGAAATTTGCGGAGGACCATTTGAAAGGGAGGCCTTGGAACCATGAAGTGTGGTTGTAGAAATGGAAGCTGGACGGTACGTGGATGTTTTCGTGTTTGTGGCAAGGGAGGAGGTTCTTGATTGAGGTGGTAGTCAGTTTGTGTACGACGGGGAGGGGGGCTCTGGATATGCACCCTATCGGGGGGGGGGGGAAGGAGGGAGGGGTCCCAGATCATCACGTGGGCGGCCCACTTTGAGTAAGCATCCGAGATTTCATTCCCCGCAAACCCGGCGTGCTCCTTGATCCACCCCCAACCCTGGATCATCCCTCAGCGTAGGGAGGCCTGGATGGACTGAAGAATGGATTCCCACGTGCCGGCTGGCGAGCGTGACGGGAGGTCTTGGGGGGGTGCTCGGGGAGCGGACAGTGATAACGTGGAGGTTGTCCCCTAGCACGGCAAAGGAGAGGTGCGGGTGAGATGCAAGGGCCCACCGTAGGAACATAATAGCCGCCCAGAACTCCGATCCCTCTGAGGACTGGTATGGGGACGTTTGGCACAGCACCCATCTGGAGCCATTTGGGAAAAACAGGGTGGCTGCAGACCCGTAGCCCAAGGCGCCCGCTGAGCCATCCAAGTACACCCATGTCGTGCCGGGGGACGATGTGAGGAGGAGGGCAAGGGCTGCTTCACAACCCCATTCTGTGAGGTCATCGGGGTCAAGGGAGTGAGGTTCATCTGGGAGCCGGTACAGCTCGCCATGCAGTGATGAATCGAGCGGCCCCCGCCGTGTGGCCCGGGGGGGGGGGTTGAAGATATACTCTTGGGGTTGGAGAAGGGGGGGGGTAGGCAGTTCGTGGTGCCCGCCTAGTTGGGGGCGGACAGAAATGGCTGGGTTTTGAAAGGTGTACTCTTTTTCGTTGCGGCGGAGACCGGGGTCTTTGATGGTGTGGGTGGTGCCGTCCGAAAACCGGAGTGTGGCCGATTCTGTGTGCACCTCCGTGACTGTTCCTAGGTGGAACCATAGATCTTGGGGTGTTCGCTTCAACCTGTTGCCGAACTTGCTGTATTGTGGTGCTGGTTTGGTGGCTAGGAACCGGACTTGGACTTTCTCTTTCGGGAGGAAGAGGGAGGGGGGGCAGGAGGCCCAGAGGCCGGTGCTGTGGTATCGGAGGCCTATGGTGTGGCACACGTCCATGACGGTGTCTTGGATTGGGTTGCGTGTGGTGGAGAGCATCGCTTCGGAAAAGGATTCGTTTGTTGAGGCTGGGCCGTCTCCGTTGAGGTATCTGATTGCGGTGTTCACCAGGGCCATGCAAATGGAAAAAGTGAAATGGCGGAGTCCTAAGCCTCCCTGGTGGCGGGGGGTGTAGCGGGTTTTAGGAGAGACGAGGCGGGAAATCCTGTTGGCCTTGTCCGGGGAGGGGTCATGTGCAATATTTTGCCAGATCATGGCCTGGAGGGCGCCCAACTCGTTCAGGGCTAGGGGGTGTGCCATGAGGCGGTAGGAAAGAATAGGGATGAGTTGGACGTTTACTAAGAGAATGTATTCCGAAAGGGTGAGCCGGAGGGGTTGGAGGGTTGTGAAAAAGGAGCGTATTTCCGACTTGGCCAATGCCAGTGTTTGTGCCTCGTGGTTGGCGGTGAAGATGTACACCCCTAGGTATTTGTAGCAGTTGTGCGGTTGCCCCGTCTTCTGGTTGGCTGTTGACAGGGGGGTGCCCGAGGGGGAGGTGAAGGTTTTGGGGGGGGCTGTTCCCATAGCATGGGTCTGGGTTTTGCTGAGGTTTAAGTCTAGACCCCACTCCCTGGCGACCGTGTCGAAGAAATTCAAAATTTGTTGTATGCGGTCCCCATCTTCTGATCTATAGAGAAGGTCGTCAACGAAGGCGTGCCCCGACTCGTCTCGGGGAGGGGGTGCCGTGACGTGAGACGGCAGGGCGAAGAGGAGAACATTCAGGTAAAGGCAGAAAAGGATGGGTGACATGGGGCACCCCTGCCGAACACCTCTGGTTTGCAGGTGGGAGGAGTGGGTGTGCCCTGACACCACCGGAAAGTCACGGGGGGCACGGTACAAGGATTGAATGAGGTTTACTAGGGGCGTGGGAAAGTTCAGGCGGGACAGCACTGTGAAGAGGGTGGTGTGGGGGACGGAGTTGAAAGCCTTATTGAAATCAATGTAGAGGCTGTAGTGAAGCCGGTTCAGAACCCCGTGGCCATCTTGGGGTCACTTGGGGTGTGTATCTATGTGCCGGCAAGCCGCCATTGGCTGATATCATACTCTCCCATCCACCTGAACTAACCCGATGTGATAGTGTGATAGGTTTGGCCATTCCGGCTACGAGCGGCCATATTCAGTACCGAGGCGCCGCCAGCTGAGATTTATATATCAGAATATCAGGAATCAACAGGGCTTTATTATCATGATGTTTCCGTAATTTTTCAGCCTTTCGTTCTGATGGTCAATGTATCGGCGACCGTCAGTTGGCTCGCGATTTTGCGTTAACCGATTGGTTAACTGTTATTTCCAGATATTTTGGCGGATACTCCGTTGAAGGGTCAGATTTCATCAGCAAAGGGTTCGTTGCTTCCGCAATTTTCTAAATAAGCACTCGAAATTTTAATCTGAATTTTTCGCGATGTCGAAATCGGATTTTCGACTTCGACATCGCCGCACTTGATTTTGTCTTCTTCGAGTGGTCATACTCTTTTCCCTATGCCCGAATCAGGTTTCCCTTATACTTGCCACCCATTTGACTCGGAGATATGAGGGAAACAAAAGTGAGTCGTGGGACCACTTTGAAGGGCCATATCTACGCGCAAGTGTGAGGAAAGAGAATAAGGAAGGTTGGGTTGCAAGCGCCTTAGTCTCAACTTAATTTAGGAAGCACCAAACGCCTTTGGTGTGTACACATGCCCGGTATAGCAAGGCATAATGGTCAAGAGGGTATAAAGTGATATATAACTCTTGGACCGTGCAACCGAATATTTCAATGCGACTTTCGAGTGTACCGCATGAGTGTTGGGGTGTAACCGCTGCATAGTGGTTGATCTTTGTTGTGATTGCGAAGCCTGCAGCCTTGATGCCCCAGGGGTCGTAACGCCCGACACTGCCCCTGATATCTCCGAACCCAACTGACCCTCTTCAGACCCATATCCAGCCTCTTGGAGCGACATATGCGAAGCACTTGTAAGTCCTTTGAACTCCATGGTGAGATATGAAGAGTACGAAAACCCGGTCTACAAAAATGGAGCAGACATAGAATCTCAATGCGTATTCATCGCAATTAATGACACAACGTGAGATCATTCGAAATAATTTAAATAAATCCCATTGGGAAATCACGAAAGACAAATGCGACTCGACGCGCGCTCACAGGCTACATCTGGCGGCGAACGGAAAACATGAAACAGAACGGAAAATTTACTGCACTAATGTACATCTGAGAATCATTGGAATTCTGATCACATCAGTGTATAATTGAGTGCTGTCACTGCTGCCGTTACACTCCCCCTCTGAAAACATACGCCAGTATGTCAGGCTGGGTCAAGTGAAGTGAACGAAACGGCGAAAGTGACCAAAAACTGCCTAATCTAAGGCAAAATGTGTGAAATTGAGCTGAATTGAGCAAAATTGTGCTGAGATCTGTGCTTCGCGATGGCCATCGACTTGAATGAAACGTATAGGTACCTCAGGGCACACAGCAAAAGCTTCGTTCAAGCTCGAAAATTCGAAAATTGAAAGTCTGAGTGAAGAATGTACATGATGATTCATGATCCATGATACATGATGAAATCAGGATCTGACATTCTACTACCAGAAAACAGAAAACGAACGTCGCCATGTCGTCGAGCGTCAAAAAAATAGGGTATCCCTTCATGGAGTCCAAGATATCTGAAACTGGCTGGTGTCATTTGCAATCATGAGACCAGATGCCAGATTATGGTACAAAATGTGCCTGAATTGAGACCAAAATCAGTGAATCGCGCATGGATTCAGGGTGGCGAAACTCACCGCAAGCCAAAATAGGTCCAATTCAATGTTGATAGACACTGTGTGTAGTGTTGAACGGAAATCCAGTTCTCATTCATAGCCAATCCAGGTCAAATCCTCATGATGATGATGATCCCCATGATGGAAATCCAATCATTTAAAGTAATGATAGCCAAGAAAACCCAGTGGGGTATCCCCACACTGTCAGTATTGTTCCCAGGGCTTCATGTTTAATCCAGTATGAGCCAGAAGTGGTAATTGACTCGTTATAGTCCCAGAATGTATAAGCATCCAATGCTTGGTACTGGGAATTTGCCAAAATTGAGCTGATTCTGAGGGGGATTCCAACACAATCCACAGATGAACAGCGAGTCGACACAAGTAAGAACACCATCGTCGTCACTTGGTCTATATACGCCCTTTGACAGTGGTCGTTTGGAAGAGAAACCAACTGTCTCAATGTAAGAGCTGATGGAAATCACATTCTGAGCAGATCCGTCAAACACATGAAATGGATCAGACTCAGTCATGTGCCAGAATCTCTGTAATGAGCACGAACTCGAACGAGTCCTTCCCAAGGCGAGTAGAGGGGCCCAGCCGACAGCAAAAGGCGATAGTGTCGCCGTGGTTGAGGATAAAGGCCTCTTGGAACTTCCGATTGGAATCATCTGAGATGAAGCACATGATTCACATGATGGCCATGATGGGAATGATGGATGGAATGACCAGGATGACCCCAGAATGTCCCATCATCTGTTTGTCGAACCACATAGACGATGCGTCTGGACTGTTATGTCCCCATGCCAAGGGTATATGTCGACCGTAAAACTCTTCGAAAGTTTCGGCGACCCAAATTCTGATCAGATCTTGTCAGGGATGGATGATGCCACAATTGGAGCTTCTTCTTGTGCTTGTAAGTCCTCCTTGGTGACACAATCCTTGATCAGCGAGAGCTCTTTGTCAATCTCAGGGTGTTTCTTCAGGAACTTGATGAAAGTATCCGTATACCCATGGATGAAACTTGAAGCTGGCTCCCATTTGTCTTCTTCTGGACCGAATCCCTTCCATCTGCACAGAAAGTACCACTTGCCTCGAGCATTCTTCTTGTACTCAAGAATCTTCTCCAGCTCGAAACTGCTTGTGACCATCTTCCTGTCGCTTAGGTACTTCGAAGTCCAGTAGAGAGGCTTGAACCTTCCTTTGGGGCAGGGTACTTCGGCCTTCAAACGATCTCGATGTACTTCTTGATGCCTGCCTGGCTCAATCTCAATGTTGAATGTAGTCTCACTTAGTTGATTTTTGACTTGGAATGGGCCATCCCACAAAGGTAACAATTTGTTGTCGTCCTTCAGGGTCTCGTCTGACTTACGAAGCCAAACTTGCTGGCCTTTCTCGAAGGGTTTCCCTTGCGTTCTTGACTTATTTTTGAAATTCAACCAATCTGCTTGACTTTCCACTTTGGCTTTGATCCACTTGGACTCTAGATCCTTGATCTTCTCAAACCATTGCGAGGCGTCGTAGCACTGCCTTGGATGATACATCACTGGTCCTGGACCCATCTTCTCACGACCAAAAACCAGCTCATTCGGACTTAATCCAGTGTAATTCTTGGTGCGATGGTATCTTCTCAAGACACAGTAAATTGTCTCCAACCAATTGTAGTCTTTTTCTGTCGCCAGGAATTTTCTCAGAATGGAGATAAGAATTCTTCCAGCGCGTTCAGCAGGGAGAGCTCGATGGTCGTAGACTCGGGCACGGAGGTGATGAACTCCCAATAGGGCACACATGTTCTCCCACCAAGTCCCAATGAACTCTTTCCCACTGTCCGTCAGAATTTCACTGGGAACATCCCAGTTACTCATCCACTGACTTGCAGTCCACTTGGCAGCCATTTCGGAGGTGAGATGCTTCGTGTTGCAAGGGAGGACCTGGATGTAGCCACTGTGGCGGTCTTGAATTAACAAAACCCCATCGATAGGCTTCCTCGTGTAGAGACATTCCTCTTGGATTTGTCCCAACTCGAAGACATCCGCCGTCACCTTGTCGAACAACCTCTCTGGAGTTGGTAATCCCTTCAGTAATCCTTCTGCCTTTTGATTCTTAGGGATGGTCGCCTGACATTGCTTGCATCCTTTGGCAACTCGTTCACAGGCACCCTTGAGGTCCCTTGTGTAAACTCTGTGGCGGAGCTCCTGCTCCAGCACACGAGAATGTGTGTGGGCTGTCTCATTTCGATGCCAATGTTTGACATATTGGTCAATCAGACAATCAGGAACACAAATCCGTCCTTGCCAAAATAACTTGTCGCCTTGGATTTTGAAATCAGACGTCTCTTCAGAGTCGTAAGGCTTGTCCCCTTTCAACTTGTGGTATACAGACCCAAAGAACTTGTCCTCCTTGTACATCTTCGTCCAATCCACATAGAGGAAGGAATTTTCCTTGTCCCTTTGCTGTGGAGGGAGCGTGGATTTCGCTTTGGATCTTGTTGTCGGAAACACATTAAGGAGTGGCAGCGACGACTCAGAGTCAGAGTTAACTCCTGCAGTCTGATCTGCCTTGGTAATCTCCTTGCATCTGACCAAATCTACCTTCATCCGATTTTTAATCGAACATTGGAGACAATGTTTCTTGATCAGTGCTTGTTCCTCCTTGTCGAACTCGATCACTTCAGCTTTATCCGTCGCTGTCCCATGAAAACTCACTTCAGAGTAAGCCTCTGAGGCTGGGTAGGCCCAGCGACTCAGGGCGTCTGCCACTGTGTTGTAGCGACCCGGAATGTAAGTCACATGGAGGTCAAATCTGCTGAGAGTTTCATGCCAACGGCCTCTTCTCCCAGCTGGTCCACCAGGGGTATCCACATGTTCTGTCCTCCAGCTCTCCAGTGACTTGTGGTCAGTCAGTACCTCAACGCGATGGCCCAAGATCCAACCTTCATAGCGCCGTAAGGCACAAAGAATTGCGTAGGCTTCTTGTTCCCTTGGACTCCAATTTCGCTGTGTTGTTGTAAGCTTGCGAGACCAGAAAGCCAGAGGATGATGGTGACCTTCGTCATCGACTTGTTCGATCGTAGCACCAATGGCGTAACGACTGGCGTCTGTACGAATATAAAAAGGTCTTCCATCCAACCACGGAGTCTTTAATGTAACCACATTTGCCAGTGCTTCCTTGAGACCAGTAAAGGCTTCTTCACATTCTGGCGTCCACTTGAGCTTGACTTGAGATCCCTTCTTTCCTTCTATTTTGCCAACCTTTAGTAACTCTGTCAATGGACCAGAGAACTTGGCGTAGAGAGGAAGGAACTCGTGGTAGTAATTGCAGCAGCCTAAAAAGGCACGAAGCTGCGTGATGGTTTTAGGCCTTTCCCAGAGCTGCAGGGCAGCCATTTTTCCTGGGGCTGGTCTTCTTGTCCCATCTTCCAAAACAGAGCCACAAAATTCCACCGATTGGAGGAACATCTTGCCCTTCTTGGGTCCACACACGAGCTTCTCTTGTCGAAGGACTTCGAGAACTTTTCGAACTTGTTCTTCGTGCAACTTCAGGCACTCATCAAAGTTTTTCCCCAACGGCGTGGCAATCAGAAGGTCGTCGATGTAGATGCTGCAGAATTCTTGTAAATCCAGATCTTTGTGTTTCTGAAATAAAATAGTCTCCATCATCTTCTGGAACATCGACGGCGCATTCTTCAGACCCATCGGCAGTACAGTCCACTGGACAGTGCCACAGGGCGTGCACATTGCCGTCAAATGCCTATCCTCCTTTCGAAGGGGCATCTGATGAAAGCCATGGCGCAAATCCAACACAGTAAAGAGCTTGCCTTTGGCTCTCGCTGCGATCTCTTTCTCGATTAAAGGTAGAGGATGCGCGTCTGGTACTGTGGCGGCGTTCAGGGCTCTGTAATCCACCACTAGACGCCAAGCATCTATGCTGGATTGGTCAGCAGGTGGGGGTTTTGGCACAGTAAATGGTGCTGAACACCACTCAGAACTCATGCAGCCCTCCAACCAACCGAATTCATAGAGATTGCGCTCAATAATCTTTCGCAGGGCATCTGCTTTGGTGCCGTGGAGATAGAATGGACGTTGTTTGTGAACCTTGGCGCCTTCGATTATCTCAATCCTGGCTTCCCCATTTTCACATCGATTTGGGGGGTTTTTCCACAACTTCCCACTCAGCACGTCATCTTGATAATCTTCGAACACTGCGTCCCTTCTTGCAGATATCTTGTCTCCGTCGACCTGATTCCCTCATTTAATCACCGACATTATGTCCACCAATTTGCGAATTGTTGGTCGTGGTCTCATATTCTTGGCCACTTCATTCCAAACTTCTTCGTCGCATTGTTGGCGGATGAAGCTCACCTGAGCTCGCTCCTCCGTGGGATCCCACCAATCAAAGGGGTCCACCAATGTCTTGAAGGGATGGTCGGACGAATTCAGCTTCATTCCTGTCAATTCAGGCGAGATTCTTGGGGATTTGTCTTCATTCTTGCTTGAAATCTTGACTTTTTTGGCTTGATTCTTGTCTGATGGGGACGAATTGTAATGGATGGAGGCGTTCTCTTGAGGGACGCCGATTGTCCTTCCCTCCTTCCGCGACGATACGTCGGGATTCTGCGCTCGATCGTCTTCATCCACCTCAATTTCGTCGATTCTTGAGGATTGTGATATAACCTCTTCTGTTCCCATTTCACTGCCATCTTGCCAATAATCTCCCAGATTCCCGTCAACTAAGCACGCCAACGTGCTCCACGAACGCTGTGGCAAAGGCTTGCCATTGTCTTCGCAATACAGCTTCACGCCCTTGTGAGGTAGCTCGACAATGTCGATTGAAGTGTCCATAATGTCCTTGAACCACTCTTGTCTTGGCCAATTGGGGACAATTAAAATCGCCTTTGCGCCGGGTTGCTTCAGCTTCTGCACTACACGAGGGAAAACGTCGAAGGGCGGATTGATCCAAAGAGGTTCAGACCAGTCCTCACTCCAGGCATCGTCGTAGAACTTCGGAAATCTTTTATTCTTTTTGTTTGCAAAGGCATCAACTTCAGGACGAAAATTGTGGTTCTTTTCGAAATAATCCACCAGAATGTCCCGCCATTTGTCGACCACTCGATAGCAAACTGACTTCCACTTCTTGCTGTTCAACGCATCCACCTTTCCTTCGTCGAAATCTTCTTGATTCCTTGTCCATTCCTGCCCATCTTGCTGAAAATGCAGCTTATTTCTCTCCTTGAATTGGTGGATACTCTTGGTATATGGGTGCAGATAATACAGTTCGGACGGGTCGGTGGTCGACGGATCTTGGAGGAAGCATGTCCTGTGTCCCATGGGCGACACACGGTGGGCGTGAAGCCAGGGTTGACCCAGGAATAAATCATACTTTATGCTGGCTTCATAGAATTTTCCAGCAAACCACTCCTCAGTGACCGTCTCTTCCACACTCCAGACTGATTGTTTCACCAATCCGACCGCCAATTCTGCTTCTCTGTCGCCACCGTCAAGGCGATGTCCGCTGACTCCCTCCAGCTGCACAGGGGTGGAGGACATCTTCGTCTCATCCTCCTGCAGAAAGCCTTTCCTCACCAGATTGACCTCTGAACCATTGTCAATCAGACATCTGGCAAGTTTAACCTTACCATCCGTCGATCTGACCTGGATCCAGCAGACAAACTGGCGCTGCTTGCCTCGCCGGACAGCGCTGAGGACCCAGGCAGGGTACAGGAGGCCGGAGGACCGCGCCAGTCGATCCCAGCAGCGTCCATCCACCGCCCCAACTACCCTGATGGGTTTTTCCTCCTGCCACTCAACCCCAGTGTTGGGATTTGGGTCAAGTTGGCTTCCCTATTGCCATTCTTCTTCTTCGTTCGGCTGTACGTCCTGTACTTGTCCTTCGTCAACCCATTCTTCTCCTGCTTCGACGGCATTCACTCCTTTTCCACGTCCACGACCTCCAAATGATTTCCCCTTACCACCTTTCTTACCTCCTTGGCCTTTGTTGTTGGAGGTGTTGGAATTGGGGATGGATTCGTTGGATCCGCCCTTGCCTCGACCTCCAGTATCCTTGTTGTTGCCGAAGGTCTTGTTCGCTGGCGTCTCCGCGTACAGGGGGTTGCCATTCACCTTGGAATCATCTTGATTCCCGGACTTTCCCTTGCCATTTCCACCTTTTTGGCCATTTTTTCCACCATTTTTTCCACCAGCATCGGTCCATCTTGAGTCGCTTGGATCTCCGCCTTGCTGCGAGTAATCTTTTGGTGTCCAGTCTCTGTTCTTTCCTTTGGACTGCCCTTTACCCTTTCCCCTTCCATGCTGGTCAGCATCTCGTGCTCCATCCTGCTGTGGATTTTTGGGAGAATTTCCCTTTCCATCCATTTTGGACTGAATTGTTTTGAGATCTGAGGGCGTCCACCTGTGATCTGCGGTCGTGTGAGTCGCCGCTCGACCTTCTTTTCCAAGGGCAATGCACACAGAGCATCCCTTCTCACCAACGGCGTTGACCTTGCCTCCGAAGCCATGTGCATCCTGGGACTTCTGGCGTTCTAAGTTTGCATACTTTTCAAGTTGGTCCCAGATTTGCTCGACCCCATAACTGAAGATCCACGGTCGTACCTTCAAAACTGTTCCCTTATACTTCACCTTTCCATCCACCATGCTGCAGAAAAACTCCGACTGTTCAGAATCGTGGAAACCAACTCTCCATCTGCCCTCACGAATAGTGATGTCCTTCAATCCAGTAGCACTGATAGAGTGTAGCAACTCACGAACAGCCATTTTTCCCATAGTTTCTGGTAATCCTCGGACTTCAACCCAGTTGCCCAGAACTTTTTGGTCCGCCTGAGAGTCCCTGATCTTCTGCTTGGTCTCCGGCGTGAGCTTGCTCAGGAGGATCTTCTTCATCTCGCCTTCAGAACGTCCTTCTCCAGAGTTCTCCGCCTCTTGCACCAAAAACTCCCAATCTTGCCTTGCAATTTGAATCTCTTCCAGAAATAATTTCTTGATCGCCCTGAAGTTCTCCAGACGGTTCCTGTAATGATCTTCAGGTAGTCGAGACCCTTTCTTCTTGAGACTTCTGTACAACTCCTCATACGTCAGCGGATTCCCTTGGTTTTGCCTCTCCACATACAGATTGTATGTGCTCTCTCTGAGCTTGCCGGTGAGACAATCCATCAACCCAAGGATCCAGAGTTCCTTGTCCAGCTTCTCGGTCTGCAGCCACACCATGAACTGCCTCTCGAAGGACGCCCAGTAATTGGGATGTCCTGAGAACTTCGGCTGCTTCATAACTGACCCTCTCAGCCTCATATGCAAAGGGTTCAGCAAGTGGTTCAGGTTGAAATTGTTGGCTGTGCCGACCGGATTGACGAACACTGGATTGACTGTGGCGCCTCCCATGGCCTGTGCCTGCGCAATTGCGGCCGCCAGCAACGCCTGGTCCACAGTAGGCTGCACGAACGTTGTTGATCCTGCTTGATGCATCCTCATCTCCTTCAATTTCTTCTGCTTTTCTTTGATTTTTGCCTCGTTTTCTTTCTGCTGCCTGTCCTTCTTCTTCAGGGCCATGGATCGCTCCTTCACAGTGGTCCTTGCTTCTCCATCAATATCAGCAACAGTACCCACGGACAGTACAGACCTCTCCGACGAAGATTCTCCTCCTTCAGTACCCAGATTGAACCCAATTGGACTTGTAAATCCAGTAGGGGGGATACCAGAAATTCCAGTTCCAATTCCAGTAAAAGCTGGATGGTGGCCAGTAAAAGCTGGGGGTGCTGGAGAATGTGGAGCCCCGTAAGGCGTGGATGTGGGTGCAGCTGAGGAGGTAGGTGCTGGGTGGCTTGCCATCGTAGGCGCTGGTCCAGTGAGCCCAGTAGTGCTCAGATTTTGTACCAGATTTGTAAGCTTCTCCAACTTCTGTTCCATGTCCTTCCACTTGCTGTCATCATCCCTCTTTTTCTCCTTGGCGGCCTTCTTCAGCTCCTTCACCCTTGATTCCAGCGACGAAATCTGTCGTCGACAGGAGCAGTCCTTGGCGCACTCGCCACAGGAAGGGCATCTCGTCCCCTTTCCTTTGCTTCTCACCTCGTCGACCCAAGTGTCAACACTGGAGGTGGAGCTGGGGAGTTTGGACAGTTGCTCCCTGGAGAGGTGCGAATGTGTCGAATCACACCTCATTTCGTCGACCTCGTCGTCGTTCCGACTCCAGGCGCCTGACGGACCAGCCTGCTGACGCAGATTCTGGCGTCTCTCCTCGGCGATGATGGCCATCTGCACCATCACGGCTGCCTGGTGATCGAACTGGTCCATCAACTCCTCCCAGTCCTCTTGCTCCTGCAGCTGGGCGTCGAATCTCGACCGGCCGCTGTCCCTGAGGAACTGGCACGACGCCCTGAACCAGTCCCTCAGGCGGCCACGATAGCCCGCCTCAGCCAGCAGCCAATTCTGCCTGTGCAGGAATTCCTCATTCCAGATCTGCTGAAAGTGGTTTTCCCAGTAATCACCACTAATTTCAGCTTCAGACTGCTCTCCTTCGCTGCTGCTGTCTTCCAGATCAGGCAAAGCGTGAGAGGAGGAACCAGATTCACTCGAGGAGGGAGATTCTCGACCGGGTTTAAGGTTGGGTGGGGCGTTCATGCAACACTCAGCACAAGTATGAACACCAGGCCAATGTTTATGGCCACAGTAAGGGCACTCTGACGGATGATCCTCGGTTTGTTGGGGAGATGCTACGAAGGTAACCTCGGGGGGAACACGCAGCGACCCAGAAGGAGTAATAGCCCCGCTAAAGTCCGATGATCTCAGAGTGTCAGTGGAGATTCCAGAAGCAGAGTCATGATTTCCTCTGCTACCATGTAACCGCTGCATAGTGGTTGATCTTTGTTGTGATTGCGAAGCCTGCAGCCTTGATGCCCCAGGGGTCGTAACGCCCGACACTGCCCCTGATATCTCCGAACCCAACTGACCCTCTTCAGACCCATATCCAGCCTCTTGGAGCGACATATGCGAAGCACTTGTAAGTCCTTTGAACTCCATGGTGAGATATGAAGAGTACGAAAACCCGGTCTACAAAAATGGAGCAGACATAGAATCTCAATGCGTATTCATCACAATTGATGACACAACGTGAGATCATTCGAAATAATTTAAATAAATCCCATTGGGAAATCACGAAAGACAAATGCGACTCGACGCGCGCTCACAGGCGACATCTGGCGGCGAACGGAAAACATGAAACAGAACGGAAAAATTACTGCACTAATGTACATCTGAGAATCATTGGAATTCTGATCACATCAGTGTATAATTGAGTGCTGTCACTGCTGCCGTTACATGGGGTTGCATAGCAACTTTCCTTGGGTTCCTACGTATTTTTAACGTGAAGTTATGTCCATGGAGGGACATGGCATATCATGGTGGGAGCCACATTTTGAGGGTATGTGTTATATGCATGGTATATGTTTGATATGCTCACGCCCATGTTATATATTTTCGTGTGGCCGAAGAGATGGGGAGCCATACGTGACAAGGGCTTTGCCCATGTCCCAATTGTGGAATTCAAAGCGCTAGACTAAGTCTACCGCATATGTATTGCTCATGGTATGTTTGGCAAAGAGATCCATGAGTTCACTCCCATTTTCATGGGGCATGTAGATATGAGTGGCGAAGGTATCTCCATGCGCCCGATTGGGGATCCAAGTGGGGGAATTGTTCGCAAATGGTTCCAATCATTTGTGTATTGAATCATGAGCGGATATCATGGGTGAGCATAGAGATATACTATCATGACAACTTTGTATTTGGTCATATTTTCATGTTTTTGACCTCAATTTTAGCTCATTTTTGCGTTTTGTGTACTTACCTGGTCGGCAAACAGCAAGAAGCCTATGGAGAGTCGAACCATGGTATGTTCTTCATATGTTGGCATATGCTTTGGAGTTGAACACCACCATATGTCGGATCGCGTACTCCATTTGGCTTGGCGCACGAAGGATTACAAGAATTGGTCTCAAGATCATGGGCTGACTTGGGCAGTGCGTGGCGCCCATATCCGAAGGGGTTTCGAGGGTAAAATGGGGATGTACATGGGCATTGGCCTTTGGTCTCTATCCTCCATGAATAATAGACTTCGATTCCATGCATGCTTTGAGCCTTCCGATAAGTGGTAACTTCAATTTTGAGCATATCTTTGATATATGGCCAATATGGTGTGTATTGGCAGTTTTTTGGCATGTTATGAGTTCAAACTCATGGGGCATATCTCCAAGCCCACTCGACTCCAAGTCCAACCAAGGTTATGTCAGGGTAGGGCATGGTCCTGAGTGCCACTCTAGGCCATGACACGCCACCTCCCCTATGGGGCTAGAATTTAGAGGCTTGGGAGTGAACACATTTTTGGGGTTTGTGTAGTGACTTTTGACACATGGCATTCAGCCATCTCATTTGACCTGGTTCAGGGCAATATGTTGGTGAGTCAAGGGAAGGTCTTGAGTCCAGGGAGTGAGGGGTTTATGGTTGTGAATGTGTATGTTTACCTCTTTCCCCAACCTTGCTTTATTTGTGTTCATATGCCAATTTCAGGGCTTTCCTCTTTGGTGCAATTCTTGTACATGCCCGCCACCGTGAGACGACCGGTGTGCTGAACGGGAGCCCGCAGCCTGATTTGGATTGTGAATTGGGCTATTGCTGTATTTGTGGGATCTGATTGCTGTTCAGGGTTGAAGGAGGATTAGATTTTCTATATTTTTGGATTTTGGACCCTGGACTTTGAGGATTTTGAGAAATGCAATCGTTGATCCGGAGTAAATCAGCAGGGGTAACAGGCGGAAGGGGCACAGCGTGGGCCGGTCCTGGTAGGGACCTTCTTTATGGTAGCAGAGGCCTACCTGCTGCCCCTACCAACCGCCAACCCGGGGACTTGGGGCCTTATGAGCCCTGCCCAAGTACGCCCCGGGTGCGTATTGTGGACTCGGTGGAGACCACGCCGGAGATTGGAGCCATAGAAGAACGGAGACGTTCAAGAGCATGGCGAACTCCGGAAGTTGAAGCCCGAAGAGAAGTACGACATTCGGGAAGAGGAGGACGTGACATGGAGGACCTGGTCTCCATGTGTGAGCGTCGCTGCCGAAAGGCATGCAACCTCCGCTCCGCCGCGGAGGACTCCGATGAAGCATGCCATTCAGGCAGCAGTGGAGGACGGACCCGGCGCTACAGGAAGCGCGGGTCACCCAAGTCCGCGGCAAGGGACGCCGGGGCTATGGACACGGACCCCAGCCCGGTCAGGCTGTGGGACTCCGAGCACTCCGAGGGTTATCGGACAGCTTATGAGCCACCCTCGGAGTCGGAGGAGACGGCCAGACCGCCCACAAGGGCGAATACGGCCCCCGAGCCCGCCCTGAAGCACGACGCCGAGGGCTTGGAGAGGCCAGCCAGGGCCCGGACGGCACCTGTGCCCCGGCACACGGGACCAGAGACGGACGCCATAGGCGATACGCCCATGGGCGATGAGTCTGAGGTGCCGGGAACCGCGGGATGCGCTGAATCCGGCGGAAAGCACGCTGCGTGCCACTGCGAGCACGTGTCCTTCCTCATGGGCAAGTACCCGAAGATGGGGATGGACGCCATCGTGCATCGCCTTGACCGCCTGGACAACGCCAAGGACGGTCTAGAGGAGGACGTCGCGGGGATCCTGGACGACCAGTCGGCCGCGGAGAAAGACATGGAGGAGCTGCGAGCGGAACGGGACCGGTACCGGGAGAATCTGGAGCTGGCCCTGGAGAAGCAGCAGCGAGTGGTGGACAGCCTCCTCCACCTGGTGGAGGACATGTCGGGACGCCTGAAAAGGCTGGAGGAGCTACAGCCCCTCGCCTCGGGTCCGGAGCTCCCGGCAAAGCCGGCCGCGGTAGAGCTGGTGGAGCGGGTTAAGACCCTCAGGAGCGCCATGGAGAAACCCATGGGCGGCCCTGCAGAGGCACCATACGCGCCTCCGCGTGTTGACCCGGGTGCGCTGCCGTTTGTTCCCATGTTCAGCGAATCCACAATGCTCGGGGAACACACGGCACCGGCTGGGTCCATGCGGGAAGGGCACGTAACCACGGATCCGAGGAGCCTGACGGTACAGATGTCCCATGCCGCCCAGGATGTACCGATCACGACGAATATGGTAGTTTATGCGGAGGAGAAGATCGAGAGTCATACCATGCAGGGGCGAACCATGGGAAGCGCCGACGGACATGGTCGAGGTCATCCAGGCGGAAACCTGTGGGCGAAGGACCCCAATACGGGGATATGGACGGCCGATGGAGCAAATCCTTCCCGCATTCCAAACCCCATGGGTTCAGGCCCAACTGGACCGCACTCCATGGAGGAGAGGGATGTACGGGGAGTGTACTCACACCCCCCGGCCACAGGTGGTATCCGTCTCGGTGGAGTAGTGGCTGGGGATGTCGGAGACGCCATCAGGATTGATGACCTCAGGGGAATCAAAATCCCCTATTACGACGGGAACCCGTCCAACCTGGATGACTTCATCCTGGACTGGGAGGACTTCGCCGAGGAGGTCGTCGGCGAGATGCGGGGAGCGCCGCGGGACAAGTGGGTATGCCGGACATTCCCACACCGGCTGGCGCAGGACCTGAAGGAGGAGCTGCGGGATCAGATCCGGGAAGGACTGATCCGTATGGAGCAGGCCTGTCTCCAGTGGTTGGAGGACGAGGAGCGGGTGGACGCTCCGCACCAGAAGCTGGAGGACCTGTGGTCCATTCCGCTGCCGCTGGACCGCGGTGAAGTGCGGGTCCGGGACTGGAACCGGTATCTGCGGAAGTACCGCAGATGCCTCAAGCTGGTGGAAGACTGGAACGAGGCCAGTGAGATCCGCCACTTGCTGAAGGACGTCCTCCCCGGCAACTGGAAGAGGAGAGTGGAGGACGAGGAGAAGAAGCGCGCCAAGAAGCGGGTGGCGGTGAGGATCATGGCGGCGGAGGATACCCATGCGGGTATCATGGAGTTCTTCAGGAGGAACCTGGGCGAACCCAACCGGATGTTGGGACTGAAGAACGCCGTGTACGTAGAGGTGTTTGGAGACTCCATGGGGCAAAGGTTGCTGCGCCTCAACAACGTGGAGTGGAGGCGCGGGGAGCCGCTGAGGATGCAAGTCATCTTCGCCCGCATGAGCCTGGACGAGATCGTGAAGTACATCACGGTGGAGTTGAAGCTCAATGCGAAGAACGAGGCCCACGTGCAGGATCGACATGGTCATGGACAACGAGGCCACCGAGATGACCGCCATCATCGGGAGATCCAGGAGGACACGGCCAACTCCGCGGAGGATGGTAGTGGAAGTGGCCAAGACCACTGGACCGGGTCCCGGGAGGATCATGAGGAGGCCCACTTCTTCGCGTTTGTGGCGCACAACGTGAGGAACCATGGGCAGGATCGGTCCAGATGGAGCCAGGTGGGACCCAATAAGAGCAGAGCGCCAAGGAGGATCGGGACCCCACGGCTCTCGTTCCGAGAGTACAGGTCTCAGCACGACGGGTGCTGGGTCTGTTATGGCAAGGGAAACAACCATGCACACGACCACCGTCAGTGCAAGGTGTATGAGGCGGACAAGAAGGCCTACTTCGCCGCCCACCCCGAGAAGAAGCCCAAGGAGCAGCGGATTTCCGATTGGAAGGCGAAGGGCGGAGACGGGGGAAAAGGCCAAGGCAAAGGCCAAGGAAAAGGCGGAGGAAGAGGCTATGGTGGTGGACCTGGCCAAGACCGACGAGTGAGGTCGGTCGAGGAGGTTGCTGAGGACATGTTGAAGACGTTGGAGGAACTCAAAGCTCAGCAACGTGGTGGACAAAGTCCTGGCGGATCGCAGCCGGAAGGGGTTGCGGGAAGCAGAGTCTAGAGGAGCCCCCACGGGAGTGGGACCTCGGAGGTCTCTCCTCCGAAAATCAGTGGAATCCCAGAGAAAGCGAAGGCACATCGGGTGCCGAAGAAGGCTCCAGAAGAGCCAAAACCACTGAGCTTCGCCACTCCCAACCCCTGGAGCGCCCTGCCAAGGGAAGTACATGTGGGTACGGGACATGGCAAGAAGGAAGGAGCGACCACGGAGAGCCCCGTGGACGGGCAGGACCAACCCAAGATCTACACCATCCGTGACCATACCCTTGAAGTCCTGATGCATCCGGACGTGCTAGAGTTGCATGCCGTGAGAGTCGTCCATACACCGCATGGCGACGAGCGGCAGCTGCACTTGAAAGTGCGAGTACGGTGCGGACGAGAGGAGAAGGTGGTGGATGTGTTGGTGGATACGGGTGCCCAGGTGAGCCTGGTCCGGAGAGGGTTGTTCAAGGAGGAATTCCTGCAGCCCAGCCGGAGACCGGTCCGCCTGAAGGTTGCCAACGGTGAGATTATGGGTGGTGGCACCCATGAGGCCACTATCAGTATGGAATTCTGGGAGCATGAGCGCTTGAACCGCCCTGATCAGGCGAAGAGAAGCACTCTATCCGGGAACTTCTATGTGGCCGACATTACAGATTGGGATATGATCATGGGGTATGACTTTATGGTGGCGAATGCCATTGGAGCCCTTCCCCATCGTGCAACGCTGGTCCGGGAGGATGATGAATGCCTCACATGGCTGTCCACGGATTATGCATGCGGATCATCCCAATGGAATGCTGAGGAAGAGGATCGGATCGTCCGAGCGGTGCAAGCTGTGGGTGCCAAGTCCAGAGGAGACCGCGGAGTTCAGCTCACGGAGTATGGAATGGCGCGACAGGTGTATGCCAGGATGATCCAGGGGCTGGGAGCCGAAACGCCCGAGATGGACGTCTTTGCTTCCCGGGATGCCCCACTTCTGAGGAAGTGTAGGCGGCATTGGCATCGAGGAGACTCAGCCTGGCACAGGCATTGGGGTTTGAAGGAGTGGGGGCCCATGTATTGGCATGGCTCCCTGGACAATACCAGACGTACGGTGGAGAAGATCATCGCGGATAGGGCGAAGGGGATCCTGGTCATAACCGGCATAGGATCCACCCCATGTCCGCTGGAGGGTCTCAAGTCGACGCTGGACTCCATCACCCTGAACGAGATGTCATTCGGGCCAGAGGAGGAGTTGTTCATCGACGCCAAGGGTGTATCAATGCCCTCCCCGGGTCAAGCGTGGGGTACCAAGGCTTTCCTGGTGGATGGGGCGCAAGCCCAGCCCACGGGTGATGAAGCACTCATCCGTAGGGTGGAGGCGGTGCCCATGAAGGTCATGTTTGAGCCCAAGGAGGGGACGGATCAGCCAGTGGATGGCATTGACATCCTGTCCCACTCCGAGATCGACGACGTCGTCAACTACATGCGAATGGGGATGCACGACCGTGTGGCAGCCAAGAAGAGGCGGGCCATGGTCACATCTCCGCATTGGTGGGATGACAAGATGTTGGTCACCGGCAAGTACGAGAAGGATGAGTTCGTGGCGAGGGTCATGGATCACATCGCGGACCAATACGATGGTCCGGTTGGGTCGGACCCACCAACATGGGATTTTCCAAGAATGGGTGTCGATAGCGACAGTCACCAGCCCGAGGCCGCAAATTTTCGAAGATTATCGGTGGGAGGTGCACCCCACGACGATGAAGACAGCATATCGGACGAGGAGAAGTCGGATTCGGACCCGGAAGAGGCCTATACCGCAGTGCGTTCGGTTGTATCGATACCGAAGCAAGCGGCTGAAGAGGCCCAGGAGAACCCGAAGGTCGCCGAGCTGAAGGAGAGGCTGATCAAAGCCTATCCGCGGCTATTCAGTGGCGTCGCCAACAAGAACCCTCCAGATCGTGGGAGGTTTGGCACAGCGAGGATCAAGCTGAAGCCGAACCCGAAGATCTATCGTCATCGGGAGTACCAACTTCAGGGCGATCGGGCCGAGGCCATGAAGAAGCTGTTGGCCGAGTTCATTGAGCGGGGATGGATCGAACCGTCCGACAGTGAGTGGGCCAGCCCAGCCTTCATCGTGCCCAAGAAGGAGAAGGGCGAGTGGAGGTTGGTGGTTGATTACAGAGGTTTGAACGAGCAGACCGAGCACGACTCGTACTCGCTCCCCCTGATCGACTCCATCCTCCAAAAGCAACAGAAAAAGCGGATTTTCACGGTGCTGGACCTGAAACACGGTTATCACCAGATGCCGCTACACCCGGACTCCAGGCCCTGCACAGCGATGTCGACGCCGCTGGGGCCCATGCAGTGGAAGGTGGTGCCTATGGGCGCCAAGAATGGCAACGCCGCTTTCCAGCGCATGATGGAGGACCTACTCGGTCCTGTCCGGGACTGTGCCGACCCCTTCGTGGATGACATAATCATCGGGTCCGGCACGGAGAACATGACTGAGGACGAGCTCATCGACGCGCATGAGAAGGATCTGCGCCGAGTGCTCAGCGAGCTGGACAAGCACAACATGGTGTGCAAGCCCACCAAAGCCTCACTCTTCGTGAAGGAAGTGGAGTTCGCGGGTCACGTGGTTGGTCACGGGCAACGCCGTCCCATGCCTGGGAAGCTGGCGTCCCTGCACCACTGGGAGAAGCCCCAGACCATCAGCGAACTCCGGTCCTTCATGGGGTTCTGCAATTACTATTCGGGCTATGTCCGGATGTATGCAGAACTCTCGGGGCCGTTGCACAAGGTGCTGCAAGTGGGCAAGTTCGATGGCCGGAAGGGGAGCAAGAAGAAGCTTGCCTGGACCCCTGAGGCTGAGGATGCGTTCAACCGCCTGAAGGAGCGACTCCTGGGGCAGTTGGGGCTGTTCCTGGTGGACCCGGACAAGGGATTCGTGCTACGGACGGACGCCTCGGACTATGCTGTGGGGGCAGTCCTCGAGCAGATCCGAGACGACGGGTCACATGTACCCGTGGCGTTCTGGAGCCGGATCCTGGCCGAGGGCCAACGCCGCACCTGGACCGCGAGGGAGAAGGAGACGTACGCCATTGTATGTGCGCTCAGGAAGTGGTCTGGCCACATCGGATTGCAACCGGTGGTGGTTTGCACTGACCATCAGTCCCTGCAGAGCTGGCACAAGGAGCACGTCGACACCCCCTCGGGACCGGCGGCAAGGAGGGCCCGATGGCATGAGACGTTCGCCAAGTTCGACCTCAGCGTCGTATACGTCCCGGGGAAGGACAACACTGTGGCAGATTGCCTCAGTCGATGGGCCTACCCCGCTGGCAAGGCTTGGATGGACATATCCAGCCATGGGGACGCCGAGGAAACCGAGGAGGCCAAGCGCATCATCGAGATGGAGAAGACCATGGAGCAAGAGGGGGTCAAGTGCTTTGTGGTGATGGCAAACCGTACGGACCTGGCCAAGTTCCGGGGTGCCCCCGTCCAAGCTATTCGAGAGGAAACCCTCGAGCAGTGGATGGTGGCCCCTGTAGAGCTAGTCAGGTCGGTGCTCACAGAGGACTGGTCGGATGACTACGCGGCATCCGAGCACTGGAGCAAGTACTGGAATGCCGTGAGCGCCCCGTCGGACGACGAGTGGCCTGAGGGCTTGACCGAGGATCGGGATAAGTTGTTCCTCAAGGACAAGCTGCTGGTGCCCGAGAACCGAGTAGAGGAGCTCATTGACCATTGGCACAACGCCCAGCTCATGCACCCTGGCCGAGACAAGATGCAGCAGGACCTGGAGTGGCGTTTCAGGTTCCCTCCGGGGTACTACGCCATCCTGGATAGGTACTGCAGCGACTGTGCCGTGTGTCGGGCCACGAAGAGCCCCAACCACTCCACAGCGGGCAACCCGGTGTATACGGCTATACCGGAGGCCCCTATGCGGTCCGTGGCCATGGATGTATTCGCCATGCCTGAGGTCACCGTGGAAGGAGAGACCTACGACTGTGTCATCCTGGCGGTGGATAGGCACAGTGGGTATATCGTGGCGGTCCCTGGCAAGAAGTCCAAGAAGAAGGACAAAAGGGACAAGCATGGAGTGGGGCTGCAGGCCAAGACCGTCGCTAATGCCATGATCAGGCATTGGCTGACGATTTTCGATGTCCCAGCTGTCATCTGCAGCGATCGGGGCAGTCAATTCGTGGGGACGTGGTTCAAGACGATGTGCAAGCACATGGGGATTCGGCACGCCAAGACCGTGGCATACCACAGCCGGTCGAATGGCCGGGCTGAGGTGGCCGGGCGGCAGATGTTCGAGAAGTTCCGCCAGCTGCACATCGACGAACCGGGCCGGAATTGGTATAATTCGCTGTGGAGAGTACTCCAAGCGTATCACGACCTTCCGGGACCCACTGGGCTGTCGCCCCATCGCATCCTGTTCCTGCGGGATCGAGTGTCACGCACTCTTCCGTGGATGAACCATGGCAAAGTGGCCCGGGATGCGAACGCCATGATGGCTGAGGCGGACGACACGGCGGCCAACGTGTGCAAGGCACTACAGGACGAGCATGACAAGAGGGCCAAGTACTTCAAGCAGGGAAAAGTCCAGAAGTATGCTCTCCAAGACACCGTGTGGGTGGAGCGGCACCACAAGGATGTCCTGTCCAGGCATCGGCAGGCATCTTGGTATGTGCCGGGGGTGATCGTGCGGAAGGTCGGACAGGATGTGTATGCGGTTCGTGTGGGGGATAACAAGATCCTGGACCGCGACCACACCCAGCTTCGTCCCCGAGCACCAGACCCCAGCGGACGTCCCGTCACCTTCGAGTTCACGGCCGGCGATGTGGACTCGGACGACGAGGGTGAGGACGACGACTTCACCGCTGAGAAGATCCTGGCGGACAAGCCGGACCCGGGGACGCCTGGGGGAAGGCTGTACAAAGTCCGTTGGAAGGGATTCGCCGCATCCAGGGATTCGTGGGAGCCTCCGAGCAGTTTTGTGCCGAGGTACACCACGGTCTGGAGGGACTACCTGAAGAAAAAGAATATTTCTTTGGATGTCAAGGACGTGTTGGTCCATTTGGTTGCTGCTGTAGCACCGTAATGGATCCCCCCTTGGCATTTTGTTTGTTTCTGTGATTGAGGAGACGGGTGAGGGCGTTCATCCGGGGATTTTTCGGCCTTGATTGGCCATATACCCCCTTCACTCGATCTCCACATATATATTTCATTGTGGTATACTTATTTAGGTCGACCGACGACGTTTTTCTATCTTTGATCCCCTTGGTCCATGTTGTAGATCAAGAGGAGACCGGATATGGCGTAGGGCGCTGAGTATCAGTGTCCTCACCCCTCCCATGGGGCATGGGGGACGCCTACGACGTGTGTGGGGCCTCCATGTGTCCTTGGGACATGGAGGGGGGGGTTGGAGCCCATTGGGGTCCTCCCGTCCTCTCTTCAATGACTTCCGAGCGGTAACAACGCTCTGAGAAGGGGGGTGAAGCCGGTTCGGACCCCGTGGCCATCTTGGGGTCACTTGGGGTGTGTATCTACGTGCCGGCAAGCCGCCATTGGCTGATATCATACTCTCCCATCCACCTGAACTAACCCGATGTGATAGTGTGATAGGTTTGGCCATTCCGGCTACGAGCGGCCATATTCAGTACCGAGGCGCCGCCAGCTGAGATTTATATATCAGAATATCAGGAATCAACAGGGCTTTATTATCATGATGTTTCCGTAATTTTTCAGCCTTTCGTTCTGATGGTCAATGTATCGGCGACCGTCAGTTGGCTCGCGATTTTGCGTTAACCGATTGGTTAACTGTTATTTCCAGATATTTTGGCGGATACTCCGTTGAAGGGTCAGATTTCATCAGCAAAGGGTTCGTTGCTTCCGCAATTTTCTAAATAAGCACTCGAAATTTTAATCTGAATTTTTCGCGCTGTCGAAATCGGATTTTCGACTTCGACATCGCCGCACTTGATTTTGTCTTCTTCGAGTGGTCATACTCTTTTCCCTATGCCCGAATCAGGTTTCCCTTATACTTGCCACCCATTTGACTCGGAGATATGAGGGAAACAAAAGTGAGTCGTGGGACCACTTTGAAGGGCCATATCTACGCGCGAGTGTGAGGAAAGAGAATAAGGAAGGTTGGGTTGCAAGCGCCTTAGTCTCAACTTAATTTAGGAAGCACCAAACGCCTTTGGTGTGTACACATGCCCGGTATAGCAAGGGATAATGGTCAAGAGGGTATAAAGTGATATATAACTCTTGGACCGTGCAACCGAATATTTCAATGCGACTTTCGAGTGTACCGCATGAGTGTTGGGGTTGCATAGCAACTTTCCTTGGGTTCCTACGTATTTTTAACGTGAAGTTATGTCCATGGAGGGACATGGCATATCATGGTGGGAGCCACATTTTGAGGGTATGTGTTATATGCATGGTATATGTTTGATATGCTCACGCCCATGTTATATATCTTCGTGTGGCCGAAGAGATGGGGAGCCATACGTGACAAGGGCTTTGCCCATGTCCCAATTGTGGAATTCAAAGCGCTAGACTAAGTCTACCGCATATGTATTGCTCATGGTATGTTTGGCAAAGAGATCCATGAGTGCACTCCCATTTTCATGGGGCATGTAGATATGAGTGGCGAAGGTATCTCCATGCGCCCGATTGGGGATCCAAGTTGGGGAATTGTTTGCAAATGGTTCCAATCATTTGTGTATTGAATCATGAGCGGATATCATGGGTGAGCATAGAGATATACTATCATGACAACTTTGTATTTGGTCATATTTTCATGTTTTTGACCTCAATTTTTGCTCATTTTTGCGTTTTGTGTACTTACCTGGTCGGCAAACAGCAAGAAGCCTATGGAGAGTCGAACCATGGTATGTTGTTCATATGTTGGCATATGCTTTGGAGTTGAACACCACCATATGTCGGATCGCGTACTCCATTTGGCTTGGCGCACGAAGGATTACAAGAATTGGTCTCAAGATCATGGGCTGACTTGGGCAGTGCGTGGCGCCCATATCCGAAGGGGTTTCGAGGGTAAAATGGGGATGTACATGGGCATTGGCCTTTGGTCTCTATCCTCCATGAATAATAGACTTCGATTCCATGCATGCTTTGAGCCTTCGGATAAGTGGTAACTTCAATTTTGAGCATATCTTTGATATATGGCCAATATGGTCTGTATTGGCAGTTTTTTGGCATGTTATGAGTTCAAACTCATGGGGCATATCTCCAAGCCCACTCGACTCCAAGTCCAACCAAGGTTATGTCAGGGTAGGGCATGGTCCTGAGTGCCACTCTAGGCCATGACACGCCACCTCATCTATTGGGCTAGGATTTAGAGGCTTGGGAGTGAACACATTTTTGGGGTTTGTGTAGTGACTTTTGACACATGGCATTCAGCCATCTCATTTGACCTGGTTCAGGGCAATATGTTGGTGAGTCAAGGGAAGGTCTTGAGTCCAGGGAATGAGGGTTTTATGGTTGTGAATGTGTATGTTTACCTCTTTCCCCAACCTTGCTTTATTTGTGTTCATATGCCAATTTCAGGGCTTTCCTCTTTGGTGCAATTCTTGTACATGCCCGCCACCGTGAGACGACCGGTGTGCTGAACGGGAGCCCGCAGCCTGATTTGGATTGTGAATTGGGCTATTGCTGTATTTGTGGGATCTGGTTGCTGTTCAGGGTTGAAGGAGGATTACATTTTCTATATTTTTGGATTTTGGACCCTGGACTTTGAGGATTTTGAGAAATGCAATCGTTGATCCGGAGTAAATCAGCAGGGGTAACAGGCGGAAGGGGCACAGCGGGGGCCGGTCCTGGTAGGGACCTTCTTTAGTAGCTACCGACTGATTCCCGAAACGTGGATAAGAGGTTGAAAATGTGGTCTTGGCACCTGCGGTTGGGAAGCCTGGGTGGGGTGTATGATGGAGTGTTCGATGGCCGCTGTCAGTAGCTCACGGTTGGCGTGTGTTGCAATTATTTTGTAAATGCTGTTCAGCAAGGCTATAGGCCTGTAATTTACAGGGTTCGTCATGTCCCCTTTCTTAAAAAGCAAGATAATGTTGGCTTCGAGCCATTTCTCGGGCAACGGCTAGTGGAGGTAGTGGTTACATACCCTCCAAATGAATTGTTGGATGGGGGGGGGGGAGATGTGCAAAGTGTAGTTGTTTGTGAAGTCCCGCCCACCCGCCTTGTTGGGCTTTGACCTCTTGAGCGTGTTGCGGAATGATTCCTAGGTAATGTTAGGGAGAGGGCTGTGTTTTGTGGGTTTAAGGCAGAGAGGGGAGTGTGTGAGCAGGCGATCCACGAGTGTGCTCGGCAGTGCGTACTCAAGGCTGCCCCCCAAGGGTGAGGAGTGTGGAAGAAAAAATGGAGCTCACTTCTTTAGGGGTGGAGACGAGCTGTGTGGCGCCCGGGCGCTTCAGCGTTATTTCACCGCGTTCCACGGGGTTGAGCGCCTCGTTGATGGTGCGCTTGATCCTAGTTTTCCTCACAAGGCACCGATGCATTTTGGTGGTTGCGGCCTTGTTCACTTTGGTTTCCCACTCCTTGACGAGTTTGTTGAGCGTGTCCATGGAAGCGGGGTAGTTGGGATGGTTGGGGGGGGGTAGGGTTTGCAAGGACGCTTTGATTTTCTTAACCACAGCCGAGGAGGTGGGGTGTAACGGTGTGGTGATGTTGTGGTAGCTGGTCGCTACTTCCTCCAGTACCACATCTATGAAGAGCTCTATGTCTGCCGAGGATAAAGACTCAAAGCGGGGGAGGGTAGACTCGCACCATCGCGCCAAGGGGGCGAGCCTGGGCAATAGGTCTGCCCGTCTTCCCATCCCCTAGAGTTAGGCCAGAAGGCGATACGCCGGCAAGAGGTGCCAGGGCTGACAGCCCTCTTTTCTCAGTCTCTGTCACAGGCACGTGCTGTAGTTCAGCCATGGGCACTTTCCTGGCACGGAGGTGAAAGGGGCTGGGGCAGGTGACCTTAGGCAACAGCCTTGAAACCCTTGATCTCTCAAGATCTTCGGCCAGGGTACTCAGTCCGGGAGAGGGGGAGGACAACTCTGGCTTGGGTAAGGGATCTGCAATACCCAGTTTCGCCTTAATGGCCTCCGATAGGGCCGTCACATCTGGATCTTCTGATGCAAACAGAAGTTTGGCCAGCACTTCGGCCGTATGATCGGGGGCACCGTAGGTTGGCCTTCGATGATGTTGTTCCTCAACTCGAGTCGGGCCCACTTCCGGAGCCCTTGGGGTTGGAAAACATGCTCTTGGATACTCGGGTCTCGGTCGTCTTTGCAGGGATGCTGTCTCGGCTTTGTCGGACGGCGGGCCACATTGCGTGTAGGACCCTAGGTCTGTACGTGGTCTGGATCCGTGTACTGCCAATGGCTCCTCCCCATCTTCTCCACGAATGGATTTGTAGTACTCCTCATGGAGGATGTATTCATCCATTTTCTTCCTCAGCTCCTCGTATTCCTCAGGGCCTCCAATCGCTGTTGAGCATGAAGCCGGACAGGCGGATCGGGAGACTGAGGCTGCTACACGCCTGTGGAGATGATGCAGGCTGTCTCCGCCGAGGGCCGCTAAGGCCTCGGTGGTAAGGACCGTATTTTCTTCCGCACTTCTGCGATCTGGATCTCCTTGGGACCCAGATGCGCCACTGAGATGTGGAGCTCGGTAAGGTGGTTCACTCATAGGGTGGGCCATGCTGCCCATTTGTACTTGGACAGTTCTTATGGGCCAGGTCCTGACGCTTGGCGTGGACATGATGAACTTGTTGTTGAGCTCTTTGTGCTGCACTTCTTCTCAGGGTCGGTTCCAATGTTCACAAGGGACTGTCTCTGCTACCGGAAAGATGTCCTTGATTAATGCCCTAGATATTTTGATGAAATCCTGCAGGTTTTGAAGTTGAAAACCCAAACCAAAGCAACAAGTAGAGCAAGAACAGGATGTGGATCGAATCAATGATTGGTTTTGGAATCCAGTGTAACACAGAAGGGCTGCAGATAGACAATGCAGGTTTCTAAACAAAGATTCAATCACAAATGGATAATACAAAAGATTTTATATGAAAACTGGACTGACTCAGGCCTCCAAGATAGCATCAGGCACTTCATGTGCACTCTTTTGGGTGAAATGGTGCTGGTTAGGAATGTGGGGCATAGATGTCAGGCCAACACAGAAAATGACTTGGCCAAGCAACTGAATTCAGAAACAGTTGAAAGGTAGAACCACAATAAGTGGTAGAAACAATTGAGTATAGGGGTCTTGGGGTGGGAGACCACTAGGCTTAACCTCCAAGGCCTAAAGCATGAAATGCCTATTTTATTTCGGTATATCCTCCATGAAGGAAGGTACCTCCGCTCAGTTGAGTGGTAGGGGTGAACTTCATGGGGGGCTAGGGTTACAACCCTAGTTACCTTGAGAAAGTGTACTTTAGGCTTCAAAAGAGTGATAAAAATACTTAAGTTAGTCTTAGCATCAACAAAAGGGTTTTAAGGGGGGCTTGGCCTGGATCAAGCCCTCCAAAAAAGACATGGCAGTGACTTTTTCTTACTATATATACTTATTTGCTTACAACGTGGCTAACAACACACGCCAACACATCTGCCTTGTTCCCCGAACAGACTGACTGAATTAGTATAAATGTTTTTGAAAACCCATTGAAGTTTCGGAAAACAAACTTACCAAGTAGCGCAAAACAAAAGCCAAATAGTGAACAAAATCTTCAAAGCAATGGGAGGTCACAACTAGAAGTGCCGCAAAAATTGAGAAAAAACAATGATCATACACAAACATAGATACAGAGAATCAAGGCTGGAAAAAAGTTGATTTTATATGGTGGTCATCATTGTGTTGGTTTAAGCATTAATCATGACCTAGTCTGTGCTGCTTTGGCTGAAATGGAGACTAAGTAAAGTTTTGAAACACCGTGTGTCCTGTTATAAAGCTTTTACCATGGTTGTGACCTTGGTAGACATTTGCTTCAACTTTGATGACCACAAATTGGCAGGGGAAATTGCGAGATGCGGGGTGACTCCTAAGTAGGTTTTCTTTTAAAAATAATTTTTGAGTGTCCACTTTTCATCGCCTTTCATCGCTACACAAACACATGATTGTGAATTCAACCTAGTTTTGTGCCCAACATCATTTGGGAGACAGTGTTGTGTTGGACATTATGATGAACCTTTGGGTGGCACCTCTTGGCGGCAAAATAGTCAAATTTGGAATGCAATCGGGGTAAAAAACCCACTCCTAAAATTTTGTCCACAGAAAAGTAGATAACTGACTCAAATCAACTGGTCACAAAAAAAGGAAAAGCAACATCGCAGAAAAGCAGCATATTTGTCTCGGCCGCATACGTTTAGGCTAGTTGTTTTTAATAACCTCTCTCTTGGTACATTGCCTTGAGTGCTTTTTTTGTTGTAACCTGCTGCTTTTTCACATCTTTTTGATGTATGCACCCTAAATAGGGGTAAAACACTCATTTTGTGTCTTTAAAGTACGAACTCTTGCAATCCAAAATGGGAAGCGAAGTAGTTAAAACACATGACACACCACTTTTAACAACCTAGAGAAAGATAAACAAATCATTCTGTTTTCTATGGGGCGCTGCTTCATTTCCGGTTTCTGCTTTTTTCACTTGAAAAACAACGAATGATATAGGGTAGGGAGCCATTTTTGTTATTTAGAGGTTCTCATTTGGAGGTTTTGGCTTTGGACCTCTTTTGTATACCAGTCCAACTTTGTGACAATGAATTGATAGTGTGAGGCCTCGCAGGCCAAAACTGGAAAAATACCTACGAAGACTTCTTGATTTGTGAGACTCTACTTGTCTCCTGAGAGCAAACACCTCACCGAAGGGCATATACCAGTTGAATACACGCAATGGCGCACAAATGATTCGTGGAAACCCTGGGTTTTCCACAATTTAAATATAACCGTCATTCACAGGTTCAGTGATTAGGCATGCTTGATTGTTGCCAAACAGGGAAAATAGGGATTTACAGGTTGGTTTGTCTGTATCTGCCTAACAGGGTCCTCCCACCTTGCGTAGAGATCTTGCACCACCACCCACCAAAACCCACAGCATTTGCCGCTCATGTGCAGGGATTTTGTGGAAACCCCTGTTTTTTTTGTAGCAATTCTCGCAGCTAACTTGGAATGCCACATTTCCCACATGAAATTTGCATCCAACCCTCCCCCCCCCCCTCTCTGGAAACTCTGGAAAGAGGAAACCATGAGAACCACCTTTGCAGGGTTGGTAAAGGCAAATTGAAACAAATGCATTTCACACTAACTTGTGATTTTGCAGGGGAAAAAAAGCAAATCCATCGATGAGGAAGCTTGGCTGCATTGATTTGACTGTGGTGTGTCGCTGAAACATCCGCTGAAAATCCGCATGCACATATTCTGGGTGGAGTGCGCTGCTGCTATGAAATCCCTTCGGAACTATTGCATAATAGTTTTCGACTGTGCGGCTGGACTTCTGCTGACCGCACAACACACCACATGGAACTGAAATCAACTCTTTGAACAACTCAAATTGTTCCTCTAGCTGAAAGATCCACCGATTTTGGGCACCTCTCCAAACTCTCATGCCCACAGAGCACAGCTCCTTCACAGGTTAAACCTTGTTTAACCTTGATGCAAAGACAAAATTTGCATAAACAGCAATTGCAAAGCTGATAATCACTAAAATACTGACACAGCAATCAATAAAGACCTTCAGGCAACCCATTTCTGTGCGGGGCAGTGTGTGTACACAGGGCTGAGCTGCCCAAGTGTGCAGTGAAACACCCATATACCTACTCACATACCAGGTCTTCTGTGGGGGATGAACTTCACGTTACAATACTGTGGCCTGTCTGTCAGAAACATGACTCAATGTTCAGAAATATTGCAGCCTCCTATATATGGGCATGGGGACACTTTGCACTGCCAAAAAGCCCCCTATATGTGGGCATGGGGACACTTTGCGCTACCCCCATTTGCACCATATGCTCAGGAAACCTGCCAACCTCTGGCACGAGAAATCATTGTGGAATCTGGCAGTGCTCCTGAAAGACGTCTGTGATGCAAGAGGGCTCAGTGGCCCAAATTATTAGTGGTGTATGTATTGGTTGCTCCTCTGCTTTGAGCTCGCTCTGCAATAGCAGTGTGGCCCACATAGCACAACTCAACCGCTCCTCCCTCAAGTAACAATTTAGGAACAGCTCTCGGGCAAATTCACTGCAGCACTATTTGACTAAGTTGTCACCAACCCTATCCCAAAATCTCCCAGGGGTTGGATGTCTCCCAAAATCGCGAACTTTAAGCTTTTGCTGGCCGCAATGCAGTTGTCTGTGCCAGTGGTGGAAACAAGTGTGGTTTAGGGAAAGCACAACCCTACCTGGTTGGCATCCAATACCAACTCTGTAGCCATCATGATCTAGGCTCTAGGCTCTCTCAGGAGTGAATTCCCCCGCTTCCTGGGCTGTCCAGGTTCACACACGGAGGGATTTCAGTGAGCATTCTCCACACCAAGGTCCGATCCCATGGCCGCTGATGGTTTCAGGCAGTCTCCCGTCTTAGAATCCCCAGTTGGCGGCCAGCGGCCCTCTGCCTATCTCTCTGTGCAACATGCCCTTTCTCTCTGGCTCCTCGTCCTCTGTGTTGATTGGAAATGGCCCAGTTGCACACAGCGCACACACAGCACACCCTGCGCCCGAAGAATCTTGCTGGTAGGATGGCAACAGGAAGCTCCCGTGCTTGCAAAAATGCACTGAATGCAAATGAGCACAAGGAAACGGGCAGCAAATGGATCACAATCCTCTTATCCAAATGAACGGAACGAAATAAATCAAAACCTGCATATTCTTTTCGTTGAACATGAGATGCATTGGCCCCTAAAAAATTGAGATGATCCACCCGGTCGCATGCAGGCGCATGCAAAAGCTCGCATGGTGGGGCATGTGGTCTCCCCTGTGCAGTGGTGCTCTACATTGCTGACAGATGCCCGCTGCCTGGAATAATCTGTGAGCAGAAGAGGCGAGGGATGGACAGTGGCAACCCACACCCATTAGGCTCCCCAAACTCTCAGCATGGGCGGGCCAAAAATGAAGGGGTGGGACATTTGAGAAAAGGGGTGGAGCCCGGCGTTTGACACTTTCACTTTGCACCAGATGTGCAATCGATGCGTGTGACGTTGCAAGGATCATATGCGCAATACGGATTGCGAGCGTGCCTCAACTGACATTACCATCGAAACCCTGAAAAGTGCCCAAAAGGTTGGTTGGTGGCGACCGTCTTGGATGACGGTTGCAAGCCGTCTTGCATCACTGTTAAAGGCCCGACAATCTGCCCCACCTCCAGAAACTACGTGACACAAGGTTGGAGTGGCAAGCTGGTATGGGAACCCACAAGCCCTCATCAACGACACCAGCTGACAGAAGACAGCAGTGAACAGTGGCACGCCAACATGGTCTGCCCAAGCACGGAAAAGAACCCAAACCGATGTGTTGCTCAACATCAGCCGTGCGCAGAGGAGTTTCCTCGAAAAAATCGAATAACTCGGAAGCACCAACCGTGAAGTGTTCTCTATGCCAAACTCGTTCCTCACGCCCTCTTCGGCTTCCCAGGAACCCCATCAACTTGCACCTTTTTCAGGACCCAAATCCAAATCCACACACAGCGGCCGCAACACGCAAAGAAATTTGGACCCCCCTCCCCACCCCCCACCCCCCAAAATGGGGTACCTGGGTACAGGGGGGGGAAGGGGAATCAAAATTGAAAAATTCACTGAGGGATCATTTTCTGTCCCAAAATGATGATTTTACAAGGGGTTGGACGTCTGATCCCATATCTTGGGATATGCTATGCGAACGACCCCAAAGGGGGGGGGGGGGGATACAACGCCTGCGCCTGCACTTGGTCTCTTCAAGGTGATTTGGATTCAAATGGGGGGGGGGGGGGTGCGAATCTGAGCCGCAAGCGATGCAAATACTGACAACTGCCTGCATGCAGCGGAATACGTGTCACTAGGGCTGCCGTGTGCTCTCCGTGTAGACTGCCCTTCCTTGTACCGGTTATTGTCTTGAACCTGCTTGGGAACGCTGTCCAACCTCCGCATGATTGCCCTCTTCCTTGGAAATACCTCCCTTGCCCTGCACAGGCCTCTCCCCTGCACATCTGTATGGTGAGCATGCCCCTTTACTGAAACAAGGCAGAGATGGAGCCCCCTGTCATGTACGTGGAAATCGCCTTAGCCAGAATGGGGCTCACATCAATGGCCTCGATCTTCTTGCATTTGGCCATGTTCTCCTGTTGGACAGCACAGAGGAGACCCGACACACCTCCGGCAGCATTCAAATGCTTTCAATTCAAATTGCGGGGCTGGCACTCCCTCAGCTGCACGCAACACCATATGAAATACCTTGACCACTGCACCTTGGGGGCATCTTGTGCTATGGTGGGGAAGACAGACGGGCAGACTGATCGATGGGCTGCGTCCGACGGAGGGGCAACAAGACGGCTACACGGGCACACAGACGAACAGATAGACAAGCAGAGGGAAGGGAATTACAACAAGCGCGCACAATGCTGACTTGCCTGGCATGTTGTATTTTCGTCCGAACCGTCAAGCTACAGTCCCCTCCCTTTTCCTGTCTTCCTGTCATTTTTCCCAGCCCTTTCTGTGGAGCTCCCTACACCCTGGCTCTTGAGACACGTTCTCGGTCCTGGCCGAGGATGGGGCTGAGGGGGGGGGGCTGGCCGGAGCATTCAGCACCAGCAAAACGCTAAACGCTCAGCCATTGTGCAACCACCCCTGTCTCCACGGCGTACTCCCTTTACACCTCACGTGGCTGGAGGGCAACAATCGGTGCAGCGAAAGAAAAAATTGGGCAGAATGCATGGGAAACATTCGACAGATTCATACAGGGCGTGAAACAGCCGGGATGAAAATGTCGCAAGGACAAACCGAAATTTTCTCGCGCCAAAGTCAAGCCGACAACTCCCCAAGCCTTGTGTCGCTCCTGCATACCTCTTGTGGCAGCGTGTTTGTTACCAGCACCTTGGTGATGTGCTCGCAATCATTGATCCGCTGTAAAGCAGGCCCTGATAAAACCCCGTGTGTAACCGCCACCATCACCTCTTTTGCGCCATGCTCCACGAGGGTCGCTGATGCCTGTTACACAAAAATTGACGCTGGATACATCTGGATTTGTGGGACTGCGATCCCACCCCAACCGACACCAAGCTCTGGAGCTTGGGTCCTCAGGTCATACGTGAGGCTAACACCTGCCATGGCAGGTGTCGGAAGGTGTCAAGAAAATTTTTGGCAGGTGTCGGCAGATGTCAGGAAAAATGTTGGCAGGTGTCGGCAGGTGTCAAGCATGTGGCTGGTGGTGGACATGCACACACACACACACACACACACACACACACACACACACACACACACACACACACACACACACACACACACACACACACACACACACACACACACACACACACACACACACACACACACACACACACACACACACACACACACACACACACACACACACACACACACACACACACACACACACACACACACACACACACACACACACACACACACACACACACACACACACACACACACACACACACACACACACACACACACACACACACACACACACACACACACACACACACACACACACACACACACACACACACACACACACACACACACACACACACACACACACACACACACACACACACACACACACACACACACACACACACACACACACACACACACACACACACACACACACACACACACACACACACACGATAAACGCGACAACAGGCAACAGGAAGGCCTGACTGCACAAATCTTGTCAGGTGCAGCATCCAAACATGGTGCCAAAACGCTGCACTAGGTGCCTTTCTGCAGTGCAGGGGACAGGCATGGAACATCCTGAAACCATGATCCCTTGGTCCCTCTAGCCTCTGGCAGCTGCGCCCAGCCCGAGGGCTGCAGCAAAGAACACAAGGGTGGGCTCAGTTCAGCACCCAGGTATCGTGGGAAAGTCAGGTCTCATACCTTGCACCCTGCCCTGCTCCCACCGCCAGATGACCGGACATCCACAGCCTGTCATGGGATCAAAGTACACACAGGAGGCAAGGGAGCGTGAGGGGATGGAAGCAGCTTCATCCCATGTCATGTCGCCTGTACTGGGACGACACACATACACATGTACCATCATGGTTCAGTCCCCAGCGCTTGTAAACACTCGATGTCTGTTTCCCAGACCCCCGTTACCCCCAGGGTCCCCAGGTCGTTCGCCAGGCACCAGCTACTAAACGCTGTCCCCTGACAGTAGGCATGCACCTCCAACCACCGCACCAGGTGTCCGGCAACGTCAGTTCTGGTGGTCGGCAGTGCATAGGAGAGGTGGTATACCGCCTTTACCGTGGCCTGAATATCATTGGGGGAGGTGGCGAAAGCCCTATGCAGCCCCTTGTGCATGGCGCACATGGTAGATGCCCTGCTGTAGCCGCTCAGCATACCCACCTGCAACCATGCCATGGCACTCTTTATCTGCCCACCCCACGAAGTGGCAAAGGGTAAGGAGTTTTTCAGGACCCCTGTAAAGATGCCCCCCAATCACCCTGCGTACTGAGAATGCGGACTGAGCAGGGGTGGCCCCAGACAGAGACACCAGTTGCTGGTCAGAGCTACAGGCTCAGCAAACGCCGTCCCACCCCCCTGTGAGTCCCGAACCAGCACATTGCCCATGATCTTACAGACAGGGCCACAACAGTTGAAATGGCCTAAACCGGGTCAAAATGGCCTCAAAATGGGCGGCATTGTCCCATTTGACCACCCCAAATGGTCCGCCATCACTTTTGGAAAAATGCAGTTTTGACCCATTTTTGGCCCATTTTCAAGGCATTTTGGGATATTCGGAGGGCCAAAACGCGTCACCACGGGCTCAAAATGGGCTAAAAACACTTGTTTGAGCATCCCAGGTGGTCTCGGAACAACTTTGGGAAAAACCTTTTTTTTCTCGCCCCAGGGACCCTGGTGGACCCACCGTTGGCCCCCACCGTGCGCGGCCCGGGCTGCCCTATGGCTCCACAAAGTGACCACTGGTGCGGGGTCGTAGGTGTCTCGTTGGGTGATTTTGAGGGTTGAAAATCACAAAAAGTGGGGGAATGCGGGTAGACTAGGTGCGCTCGCATTTCTGATTTGAGCCAGGTACCCCAAGATACGGCCCATTCTTGGTTTTGGGCCAATTTGACACAAACTGCATACATTCTGGGCCATTTTTGGGCCGTTTCTCAGGCATATCGTGGAGTCAGAGAGCAACGAAGGGCTCTTTGTCACGAGGAATTCAAGGCGCACGTGGAATGTCCAGATCATTCTCCCTTCGCTGGTCCGTTTTGAATGGGTTTCAATGGGTTTGAATGGGCCGTTTCAGGGCAAAAAGGCTATTTTGGAGCACAAAATGTGCATTTTTGGGAGGGCACCTCCCGACTTGGCGCCCCCAGCCCGGGTCACCACCGGCGAGTTTTTGGCTCAAAACTTGGATTGGGCAAGGGCACCACCTAGGCTCTCGCATGGCTAGAGTAGAGTAGAGCCCGAAGCGTTGGAACGGAGTAATGGCCAAAACGGAAAGGAGAAGTGTTGCTTCCTTGCTTGCTTGTTGCTTGTTGTTAGCTAGATTTCAGGGGAGAGGGGTGTAGTAATACTTAATAATATAACATAACACAATATAATATATAATAACATAATTACCCAGGCAAGGAGGAAGGACCATGCTCCATTTGTGAGGGGACGAAGACATGGTAGGGCAAGTGGTGAGTTGGGAAACAAAGACAACAACCAACAAAGAGCAACATGGGTACAACGGCAATGAGCAGATGATGCCAGCGTACCTCATTTTGTACCTGTGCACACGAGTGGTAGAACCACCCACATGTAAGGAAGTACATGCACTTACCCACACAACAGTACCCACATTCGTTAGATATAGGTGTAGAAAAAACAACAAAAACGTTCACAAAGCATTGATGTATGAATGTACAAGGATGCACAAAGAAGCTACCCCACGACCGACCCAGAGAGAGCTGACGGGCTTCTTGGAGCTCCTATAGTGGGGAATTCATGTTGGGGGACAACGGTTTTTACCTCATGGTGTAGGCGGGGAATACTATCCGCTGCGCGAGGTACACACAATGCAACAATGCAAAAGGAAGAAGACCATAACAACAAACGAAAACAAGAGGATGTTAAAGGAAGTCTTCAATATCCAAAAAATTGCATCGATTCAAGCAGTTCACATCAACGAGTAAAATAGTGTATCATTGATACCGGTGCAAGGTGAAGTCAAAAAAGTAATTACCTCTGGGTAGGAAATGGTGGGGGTACGGGTGACAATTATGTCTGATAATAATATCAGAGACCAATGGTGCTCTAGACTTGTTACAGCCTGGGTTCACCCAATTTTTCCCTCCACCACACACACAACGCAGCTATGAAACGGAAGACTTCATCAACAAGAATTCATGTACCCGTAGTGTAATGAATAAAAAGGTGCAATTATTGTCGGAAAATAGTCGAGACAGTGCCATACCAATCAACTGTTTCAATCTTAAATCTGCAAAAATGCATCAAATCAATCATTCACATCAGCGAGTGAAAGGTGTGTATCACTGAAACAGGTGCAGGGTGAAGTAAAAAAGGTCAAAGGGGCTACCCGTAGAAGAATGATGAATATCCATGATTTTCCCAGACAGACACACGGGCACACGGTGTGCAGTGACACAACGGTGCGAGGGGCACCGCGCGCAGTGCGCAGCAGTGTGTTCAGACTGATGGCAAGATGGCAAGATGCCGCCGTTTCACACCACTATTGATTGCTCGAAGGGACAAACCTTCACCACTGTGCCCATCGTGTCACACATGTCATCGATGATCACTGCTATTTTATCCCGGACACAGTTTTCTTCTCCAATCAGAAGGGTCTTGTCCACCTGCAGAGCAATGTTGTTGGGCGAGTGATCGAACACACTTCACATTGACGAGAGACGGGGGTGGGATGGGGCTGGACTTTTTCATGGCTCTTGACCCGTTGGATGTGCACAACTGTCACACAACCTGTCGTCAGGATTCCTCAACCCGCAGGGGTCGGTGGGGCTGGCACGACGCAGTTTTTGAAACAAGCCAGTACGGGCACCAGCGAAATGCAAAATGACCCCAGGTTTACTTTGTTCACAAGCCTGTCGGGTCTGGAAAACTCAGATCCTTGTTGCGCCCAGCGATTTCGACACTGGGTAGACACGCACCTTGGAGGACTTGGTGTGGTCTCGTTGCTTGTGCATAATAACCGCAGAACAGCGAAGCCTGCTTGCACAGTTATAAAGTCGCTTGACACCTGAAAACAAGGGCGCGGGAAGGGCGATGCAAGTAAGAACCATCTTCGCGCAATCAGGAACGATCTAGTTCCGGTTTCCGGAACACACAAACGAGTTGAGAAACATGGGCAAAACCTCCGCTGTCCGGAGAAACCAACACGTAGTCGGGATTATCATAAATTCCTTTTGCCTTCAAATGATTGCAGATGTGGGCATCAGCATACAAGTTGTCCACCGGAATGTTGAAAAAACCTGTTGAAAAGCGGAACGACGGGTGCCCAGGTGCCGTCAGTTACAACGCGAAACCTAATCGCAAGCAGAGAAAAACAGGTACCAAACCCTCAAGGACAGCCGCCAATCATGAGCTTGCACACCTTGAATTTGAGCAGCGTGCAAATCCATGACCATCAAACGAGTGACTCCAGCAGCCTCAAGCATATTCGCCACCAAGCGCCCAGATATGGGGGCACGAGGCCTGCGAACATGAGTCACCCATGCTTTGCAGTTCACAAAGGGGTGCCGAAATGCTTTGCGTCTGTACACTGACTATCCAACCCACGACACGTGAACAGGCAAACATACCTATCTTTCTTGTCCTGCCGAGCATAAGGATAGCAGGGCATAATCACAGTAATGGATGTTGAGTGTGAACGACGGCAGGCATCCACTAGAATGAGCTGCAAGACATTGACAGTTATTTCAGACATAAAACGCTCGGTAGTCTTGGGGCAGCAAGACGATGTCGCATACCAGTTCCATCAGGTGGTCGTTTATTGTTCCCCGAGACGTTGCGCCCCCCGTTTGCACAATAAATACGTTGCGCTTGCGGACGTTCTCCAGGATTTCCACGCGACACTCGGTGTTGCTGAACTTTTCGCATATACCTGCACGTGCATGGCATTCCAAGTTGTTTGCCTACCGATATTTCTGCAAACCGCAGCGCACAAGGGCACGTCGTCAGCAAATGCATACATTTTGTCAAGGAAAGTCCCAGATGATCCGCGATGCCCCTGGACAGCGTGGGATGAGACGACCCCGGTACAACCCGAATGGCGGCCAACGCCATACGATCAAACTCATTCTGAACCTCCATGCAGTCGTGCAGTGAGGACGAGCTTGAGCTCTTTTGCATTCTGGGCCTGACAAACCGCCCACTCCCAATACTTTCCGGATGAATCGTATGCCTCGGGCTTGTGGCCTGCGTGGCTGCATCCGGGTTCGGGGTTTCTTTCGGCACGTCTTGTTTTGGGGCGGCCACTTGTGGATTGTCCATGGTTACCACTGCAGATCAGTACAGAATTCAGTGTGTTAATTATACCTAACGTTTCCGCGTAGAATCTTATTTCGATTGAGTTCCACTGGAAAAAATTGGTTATCACTTCAATTAAGTGTGTCAATCGGTTGATCCAGTAAAAGGAAGAGGAGCAGTGGCTTTTAGCCCAAAGGTTTGGAATGAAGACTCGGACGAAGGCGAGCGCCCCAGTGAAACAGCGGCACGTCGCCATCACTCACAACCCCACGTGAGGACCACTCTTGTGTTTGTGCGTGCTTGCACCGTGCCACTTCCTCCCCTAGTCACCTGCAAGACAGGCTCCTGGTGAGTATGCTTCAATGTTGCTGGCAACAAAAAAGCGTCTTGTGCTTCGTCCTCGCCTTCCTCTCGTCCTCTGTCCTGTGTCGGGGGACTAGCATTAAGGTTAGCAGGCACTTTGGGACACCGACCAAATTTGGACGTCGAAATTCACACTTACAGCATCAAATCTTGTAGATGTAGTCCTCGGAACGTGCAAGTGTGTGTGATGAAAACTATTGAAGCCGCTACCAGTCCCAAAAATCTTTGTCCACATTTAGCATCGCCATAATGTGTACTCTCACTGTCTAGAGTTAGCTACTAAGTTAAGTACGGGGAAGGAGGAAAACACCTCGGCCGCTGTCAATCACATTCGCATCCTTGTGCATCCTTGTGATGGAAAAAAACAACAAATTTCCTTCCTTTACGTTCCTTTTGGGTGGGAGATGGATGGTCACCCCACACGGACCAACATCAAAGTTTAGTAACGGAAGAAAAAATTGCGACCACAGGCTGGTGCTTTATTATTCTCATCGTTGACTTCGGGTCTCAATTGTGTTGGTTTCGTTGCATCCTCGGGGTGCTTAATGCCATTGTCGAGGTGCGCCAAGGTGCATGAGGAAGTGACGTTTGGTCCCCGGCATGTGACCTATCCGGAGGCATGTGACCTATCCCGGAGGGTTGCCACGGCACCTAAACGGCCCATGGGCAACATTCTTTATGTGGCCCACCCCTCATCCGGGCCGCTCAGAGTACCCTGGGTGACGGAGGGTTGGCAAGAAGCGGAGGTTGCAACAAAACCTGCCAAGCAATGCCTAGCTCATCTTCAACTTTTCAACGCATGCTTGTAGCTTGGTGTGAATGGAGTGTGGAACCTTCAAAATTGGAATGTTGGTTGCGAGTGCGATTCCACCCATGAGGGCATACATTAAAAAAAAATGACAAGCACCCTCCACCCCCCAATGTTATCCCGCAACCTATTTCCCTCCCCCTCGTGATGTGCTTTTTCATTCTACTTCTCTTCCTTCCGCACTTTGTCGTCCTCAAAGGTAGCCCTGTGTGGGTGTCCCCATCCTATCTAGGTGTCTAGTGTGTGGTCGGCCTATCTAGGAACATGATCAAGGGCACGTCCGCCAATGAAACTATTATAGATGCGCGTTGGGGTTCTCTTGGTACAAGGGCACTTTTTCACCCAAAAACTTTTGCACTCTTACTTTGGGATCGTTTCACGGCACCTTATTTTATGTTGCTCAAGCAACATTGGTGTGGGGTTGGGGTGAAGATCATTGATTAACAATTTCACCCGCTGCCAACTAATTGTGCTTGGTTGCCACCCATGTTCGAGTAACACGGATGGGGGGAGTAGGGGGTTAAGTAACGTAACATGCTGTGAAACACTCCCTTTGCTTGTGTTGACTTGTGTTGCCAAAGTTTCTTTGCAGCCAAATCTTGGTTTGGGGTTGATTTGTGGCCAAAATGCGTCATTTGTATGCCCTTGTGGCCCGTAGCCTGCAGCGCGGACATGTGTGAGTTAGAAGGTGAAAGGAGCTTCTTGGGCATGAGCCACCGAAGCAAGTTCGAAGTTCGGGAAGACTAAATACTTTGCCCATTGTTGGGCTAATTCGGGCCACTTCTAGGGATATTTGGGCCAAAAAAACCCCAACTTTCCCTATTGCTAATTGTCCCCGTCGTTTTTCGTGCGTTTTCCCGCCTTGATGATGCTTCTAGGGTTATGGCTTATGGAGACAAGTCGTTCGGCGCCACTTCCCGTTCCCGTCGAAACAAGCTTGAGGCGAGAGTCGAAGCAGTACGAGGTAGGCGATCACGAACGTAGGCAATCTTTTGGGCATGCAATTCCTCGAAGCACGGTCGATATTCCGAAGCCGCCTGTTGTGCTAACATATGATGAAACTCGCGGTGCGTGGCGTGACAAGGTGCAATCCGCACGATGTGAGTGTGGACCCAGTTGGTCGAGTGGTGATGGCACGGAAGATGAGCTACTGAAGGAAACGCAAAAGGATGATGATCGGGTTCGTTCTCGCATTACGTGTTCTTGCTATGACGTTTGCCCGAATGGTGCAGTGTTGGGATTGGGGTTGGGGTCAAGGCGGGCGTTAAAGCAAGCGAAAGCGCATTTTGTGCATGTCGCATCACATTTGGTTTGTCCCGTTTAATTGCGTTTGCGGTGCTATGATTCGGAGTGATGGCCACTTTCGTTTACCCCCTCCCACACACACCCACGGCAGTTGTGGCGGTGTACACGCCACTTTGTACTCAACGTTATGTCTCCGGCCCGTCCTAGAGCAGTTGGCCATCTGGCTTTGTTTTTGCGAAAGGGATAACATGGCATGAGCCCTGCCACATTTCGATTGCCAAGACCCGCACACGTGGGCGGTTTGGGCTTCCCGGGGGAGCAAGGAGGGGTAGCAGTGACCTTCGGTTCTTGGGCTTTGTCCGATGAGCACGGCCCAAAATTTGCCCTCATTTGTTGCATCACAAGTCAAATGGCAAGGGAAGATCGAGATCAAGCAACCTACTCTCCTCATATGATCACAATCACAAATCACCTCAAAGAGAAGTTGCTCGATCAAGCGCAAGCGCGGGCGCCATGTAACCCCGTTACCAGGGTTATTCGCGTAGCATACCCACATGTGCCCATTGCATGGCCTACGCATTTTAGGTGGTGCATATTTTCCACAGGCGCTTGATAACTTTTGCCGGTTGCTTGTGCGATACAACTACCAACACTTGGACATTCAAGACTTTGCTTCGGGGCTAAGAGTGTACGAGAGACTGGGTTTATTTTCTTTCACCGCACAAACTAATCCTGGACGGGCAGCCCCACCGCGCACTGCATTGGAGTTATACAATTTCCTACACCATTCCAAGGTCGATGCCTTCTTCCTTCTTACCACAAGTTGCAAGTGCCAGGGGCATGTAGGGAGAGCTCACAAAAGTGGGCAATGATAAGGTGGGTGGCAAAGGAAGTGTGTACTAATTGTGTGAGTTGGACGTTGTAGTACCGTTGGCAAGGAGCGTCTATGGGATGAGGCAGTAGATTGTGGAATGAGCGGATATTGACCGCTCGCTAGTTTTGGGGAGCTTGAGGAAGAGCGGCACGTCCTATCACGTAGCCGTTCTTCGGCGACAAGAGTTGGGCACCCCTTTGTGGGAGTGATGGATGCTAACCAATGATTCGTTCGAAAGAATTTTTCAAGGAGGACCCCGGTCCACAACAATCCTGCCACAACACATAGCATAGCTTTGGATGCCATTGTGCGCCCGTGGCTGCCTTTGCACCCGTGTCTTCCGAAATTGGAAGCGGTTTTGGGGTCTTTGAAGGCACCGCCATCTTTCCCGCCGAAAGTGATTTTTGCACAATAGCGACCCGTGGCCCGTGGCCGTGAAGCAAGGCGCATACAATTTTTCCCTTGGGAGCTGAGCGGTCGGCAGGTAACGTTTTAGGGGCGAGTGACGGACAAATTGTCATGGTGTCGCTGCTTGCTTGCTGCTTGCCCGTCTCATCGTGGACAGTGATATGCCTGGTTTTGGGGCTTGCTGCACTGATTCCTCTTCCAATGTAAATTGGTACCTGCTTCCCTCCACGGCTTGCAAGACCGTCGCGACGCATGCTTTTAAGTGGAGGACGAAAGGCTTCAGCCGCAGGACAAGGTTGGGTGACCCTCTGGGATTTGGGATTGTGTCTCCACTTCTTGGACCTAGCTCAAAGTGGCTAGGAAGCTGAACGAGATGCCCCTACCAAGATACGTCAACAAAATGTTCGGATTTTTTTCCAGGCTTTTGCTTATTGCTGCCCGCTGTTTGGCAATCTGCGCAGCTTGCGTCGCAGATGACGGACAGCGTATTTCAGTGCATCCTTTTTTCGTAAAACCACGTGCTGCCGGGAGCGTTGGAGTGCAACCGCCTACTTATCGTTACAATCTTTCCAAGATTTCACCACCACCCTCGGATCTTGAGGGATAGATGCGTTTGTTTGCTGCCCAATCCGAATCACCTCAGTGTGTCTGCGTGTCTGCGCGTGCCTGAGCACTTCTGCGCGTGCCTGAGCACTCAGCCGCTTTTCCAAGTGCCTGTTTGTCGCGCGCACGTCTCTGTGTTTGTATGTGTTACAGGCTTCATCAGGCCCTCATTTTTCAGTGTCGCTGGTGGCCTGCAGCGCCAAGTCCACGGTGGGGGGCTTCAATAGCGGGGCCAGAGGTGCGCTGTGGGCCCCATCTGCTGCATGCACGCTCTACGCGTATATCCTTTGAAATCTGATTTACCGCACACCCATGCTGTTCCACCCTTGGGGATGCTGTGCTTGTCTCGCTCAGACAGTTTATGGGAAGATAATACGAACTGCAAGTTATCTCCTGGGGCCCAAGGGCTATGAGTACCCACATCAGTTGGAGGTGCTCAGCAAGCAGGCGCGGCAGGGTATCTTCCGACCGGCATTCGTTGTTTTGAAGGAGACATTTTCTGAGGCAACAGATGAGGCCCCGGGGCGCATCATAGTGTCCATACGGGGCACCATGAACTTGGACGACGCCTTGACTGACATAGCATGCGAACCAGGTGCTTGGGCAGGGGCAGACGAAGAGTCCCCTTGGTGCTCTTCTTTTCCGGTGCCTTTATCTCACACGGGGCCCACCGTGATTGTCTGCATGTTTTTTTTGAGGCACGCTGATTGTCAAGGTGGATTCATGAGGCTTGGCCAATTTGGGCAAGCGCGTGGAGCTGGGGGCAGTACACTCCATTTTGTCAACCGCGTCTCGGTTGTCGGTGGCATGGGTTGAAGCACCCACTCTTCAGTCGTGCTCACTGAGCACTGACCCTATGCAGACGCACTGCATGAGTTTCAGTCGTGTGCATTTTCTGTACACACGTAGTTTGGTTTGCGTCGCGCGGCTGCACATCGGTTTCTTTTGCCTTTATGCCACGCGTCCCCCGACTGCACCGCCCTCTCAGTCACTGGCCTTCCCCTTCCCTCGATCTGGTGTGGGGGGCTCGACAGCCCCGAAGTGTGGCCAGCATAACACCCGCTGGGCTGGAGAGGCCATAAAGTGAGGCAGAGTGCTTTCTGCAAGAGCACAAAAGAAAGGCTTCACCAAGATACTAGCCATCGTTAATGCGATCAGGGCAGAGCAGTCTTCTGGTACGGTTCGACCAGACTGGCTGCCCACGTCCGACTTGGGAAGCACCACTCGCCTCGACCTCATCGCCCCCCCCCCCCCTTCTCTACGCGCAACGCGCAAGCCCGACCGAGGCCAGGGAGCAGATCAGACCTGGACCCTGTGCTCAGAAATCAGGCAAGCGCGTCTCGGGGGGGGTCTAGGCACCATTACAGCAACATTCGCTGAACCCCACATCCAAACCACTCGAGGTGGGTTGCAGTCAGTTTCTGGTCCAGCAGCACGGAACCCCACTTCAGTCGTCATCACTGAGCGGTTACCCTCCCCGCTCCGGATCTAGTGCGGGAAGCCCGATCGCTCTGGAGCATGACAGCTGCTGGGCTGGAGATTCAATGGAGTGAGGTAAACCACACCCCTTCCCGTGGGGGGACAAAGCTTAGTGGCTTCTGCAACAGCCAAAAAACAGGCACCAGCACACTTTTTGTAACACTCAATGGCATATGCTGTAGGCTCGGGGCACAGGTGTGTCGCATGCCTGACCTCTGCCTTGCAGTGTGTATTCTAATCATGAACGCTGAGCAGACAACGGGTGGCCTCTTGCAGGCTGAGAAGAGGCTTCGGTGGCACCCTCGGTGTAACGTCGTGACACTCTTGGCTGGAACCCCCGAGAGATTCGGGCAGTCTCCTGCAATAGCAATGTCCAGCCCTGGCCAGATTGGGTCATGGCGTGCAGTTTGGGAACGTCCACTCGGTGATCCCACCTCATGTCCCGTGCAGCTCAACAATGCCTACCTCGGGCCTCTTCAGCAAAGCCCCCGCCCCTCTCTGATCCATGGCTCAGTAGGGCCCCATCGAACCAAACCCAAGTGTCCAGCGGCATTCCGCAAATCCGCCTTCGAGCATTGCTTTGTGCCCTGCAGTGCCTTTGCCACAGTCGGATCCAGACAACCCCAGCCTCGCACACGCCGGGATGCTGGACGCCGCGCACGGAGTGCTTGAAGCGACACGGCACGTGCTTCTGGACGCGTTGGAGGAGAACCCCGACTTTGAGTTGGTTGTCACGGGCCATTCTTTGGGTTTGCCTTGTCCTAAGCCCCTGCAGCAATGCCTGTGAGCCCCATCTGTGCGCACTTTGCCCCGGATCCGGTTGACGAAGGGTTGGTTGGGATCTCCCGACAGGCAGGAAGACACGAAGCTACAAACTGGAGGAAGTCTAGTCTCCTTTGGGCAACTCAGCCGGCTGAGTCAGGACCTTTGGCATTTAAGGTGGCCGGAGGCCCCCGTGGGGGGGGGGGGGTGATCCTGTCCTTGGAGCAGCGGAGCAGCCCCCCCGGGTGAGGGGTGGGGCGCTCACAAGGAATTGAAAAGGGGCCCAGGACGAGTGGGAGGATGCCCTTTGGCCGACACGTGGCCTCTTCTTTGCCCGCCTTGATTGTTGTATAGACCCTGGAGGTGTGCCCCGTGACTGATTTTTGGTGGTCACCGAGCCAAATGCCCCACTTCACAAAACAATTACTCGTGCAACTGGGACCAGACTGTAGGAAAGACACTGTCTGCCACAAGCAGATGTGGTCTGCTAATTGTAGACACAATCAACATGTTCAGGACGAGGTTTTCTTTATTGTGAGGCACAGAGCGCCGAAGCATACGTGGCACAAGGTGCCATGCCAGGGGGTGGGGTGGTTGCATTTGGTGCCCGGGGCGGTGACGGGGAGTGGGGCGTGTTTGGACAGATATCGGGCACCCGCGGCAACACCGATGACCTGTTGTCCAGCACGCACGCGCAACAACCTGCAGACCCTGAAACACCAAAGAGTTCGCCTCAGGTACTCAAAAACATGGTCACCTCCCCCCTCCCCCCCTATGACCCTACCTTTCCGAAACGGCCATTTCCTGCAGATTTCGGGAAGGCATGGCATAGGATAGGGGGTTTTTGTCAAGCTGTTGGCATATTACAAAAGGAGGGGGGGGCACGAACAGACATCGAAACACTCAAATTGTTGACATGTTAATTCTGCCAGGCTGCTCCATGCCGGCCTCTACCTGACACATCTTGCGTACCCGTTGGCCCACAGGTCCCTCAACAGCCACCTATTGTAATTTGTAGGTTCGCATCACTCCCGCCGCTTGTGCAGTTCTTGCTTTCCTTTGATATGCTTTTTGGTTTTGTAGGGCAGAACCGGTTTTGGGCTGCCTACTGCCCTGCGCTTTCGGCTGCCCTTTGCGCACCAGATGGGGATTTAGGCACTCATCATTTGTAGCCTAAACTCCTGAATCCCTGGTCAGAACAAATGATGCTTGGTCCACATCAGCGGCGACACCATCCTGCTAGGGGCCCCTGCACATTCTCCCCTGTGCAGTGCTGGTGGAACCCGCACCAGAAAAATGCCCATACACTGGTGTCTAGAAACGGCGGTTGTCGTCATTCTTGAGTTTGCTGGTGCAGATAGATCGATTGCAAATTTGCGTCATCCATGTGATGCGATGTGTTATGCTGTGCTGTGTTGTGCTGTGCTGTGCTGTGCTGTGTTGCGTTCTGGTGTTGTGTTGTGTTGTGTTGTGTTGTGTTGTGTTGTGTTGTGTTGTGTTGTGTTGTGTTGTGTTGTGTTGTGTTGTGTTGTGTTGTGTTGTGTTGTGTTGTGTTGTGGTGTGTTGTGTTGTGTTGTGATGTGTTGTGTTGTGATGTGTTGTGTTGTGTTGTGTTGTGTTGTGTTGTGCCGAAGGCGCTGTTACCAAAAGGCAAAAGGCCGGGATGTCTACCCACGGGTAAAGGTAAACGGGCTGGGCTGTGTGTGTTGTGTGCGCGCCGTGCGTAAGTGTGTAGGCCTCGGCAGGGGGAGGGGGAGTCGGGGAGACCTGGTGAGTTCGCCTCTGGCGACCGCGCTTATTCCAGGAGCTCCCGCTGCACCCCTTCCCTTTCTGCTTGCTGGTGCAGGCGCAGCTCCTGCAACGCCCACGCCATCGTGCTGCCCGGGCCCAGGCGGGCCTTCAGCAGTGTGGCACGCGCCTTGGCGTGGGCGTACCAGATCCGTATGGACTCCTCCACGACGTGGCGGAGGAACTCCGTGCCCAGCGAGTGGGGCCCCGTACACTCCAGGTGGGCCAGCTGCATGGAGGGGGTCCGCAGGGCTGCCGCCCACTGCTCCAGCACAGTCGGTTCCCACAGCTGGTGACGCACTGGGGCCGCCCGTGGCCCCACCTTCTGGTCGAGCCACGCTGCGAGGCGCCGGCGGGCTGGCCCCCACTCGTGCGATTGAGCCGAGCAGGCCCACAGGTGGGGCGCCGTCTCGGGCTGTGTCCCGCACAGGAGGCACGTTGTATCCAGCACCGTGCCCCGGTGGGAGGAACGGTGGGCTAGGACGGCCATGGTCGGGACGTTGTCCATGCGATGCGCCGTGATGTGGCGCTGCTGGTCGTGGTCGAACCAGTCCAGGGGGAGGCCCCCCCCTGGCATGAAGTTTACCCCCCAGCGGGCCTCGTAGATGGCTTGCGCCGGTATGGAGGCCCGGACCTGCAACCAGTCACTCAGCGCCGTCGGGGAGAGCTGGCACTGGTCGCGGAAGGGCACTGGGGGGATAAATGAGTAGGGGCACCTGAGGAGCCACGTGAGGTCTACCTCCGGCGGCTCCCGCGTCGCTGCGTCCACACGGACGTTGAGGTCCGTGATCCAGTGCGATGGTGTGGTCACCACATTGATGGCAGACCTCGGGGAGAGGCGCTGCCCCCCCAGGACAGTGGCGTAGAGGTGGTGGATGCCATCTCCGCAGTGCCCTCCTTCCTGGTACGTGCGGAGGGCCCCCACTGCTGCCTCCGAGTCCGGCACCAGCCAGTAAACCCCCGGCTGTGTCGCCAGCCGGCGGGCATACGAGAGGAGGGCCATCGCCTCCCCCTCCTGGGAGGTGCCCACTCCTGAGGCCACCTGGGCCTGGTACTCCCCAGGCCCGCTCTGGACGACCCCGGCCATGGCCATACCCGCCTGCGTGGCCCCTGCATCCACCGCCACGACACTGCCTCGGAGGGTCGCCAGCGCAGGCAGGTCATGGAACCAGACGCCCGGGCGATTCTCAGGGGCCAACACTCGCGGGGGGCTGGTCGCCCGGCCGTGTGGCGCCAGGAGGGCCATGTCCCCATGGTGCTCCCTGAGGTGGGTGCGCAGGGCCTGGTGAAGCTCCGCCGGCACTGACCCCACCGTATCGAGGGAGTAATAGAGGGGCCCCTTGTGCGGGTGCCCCGGGCATTTGTGCGCCATGCACTCCGCTGGATATTGGAAGCGCGCCACCGCCGCCGGGGCTATGGCGATCCACGGAAACGGCGGCAGCGTCGAGGTGACCGTCACGAGAGGGGCCTGCGATGTGCTGGCCCAGTTCCAGTAGGCGGCAGTCGGGGGGGCTGTCGTCCACACGACGGTGGGCGCCCTGACCCCAGTGCGCTGGAGCTGGGCCAGGGACTCCTGCCGGTGATCGCCCCACAGCTGGGTGTGCAGTGGCGCATCCACCTGCACCTGGATATCCAGGAGGGCCACCAGGAGGCGGTGGAGCCTGGTGTCGCTGGGCAGGGTGCCCGGGGGCTGCTGGCACACCCGGGGTTCTGGCGCCCAGCCCGCGGTCTCCATGGTGTCCTGCAGGGCCGCGGTCATCCGGAGGGGCTGCCCCCTATGGTATATCGCCTCCATTCGGGTGGTTTTGGCCGCCCGGCCCCCCACTATGACTTCCGCCTGATAGGTGGGCACGGCCCCCGGGACCCAGTCCTTTGGTGCCGCTTGCCATCGCGGCGTGGGTTCCCTCAGGAGCGGGACTAGTACCGCAGCGTGGCGGGCCAGCCACGCACGTAGCCCCGGGATCCCCTTGCGGGCTGGCGCTCGTCTCTTCAGGGCTCGCTCCGGTTGCACCTGGTGATTCCCTGTGTAGAGGTCGCCGAGGTGATGGTAGCCCAGGGCCTGTACCGTCTCGTACACCGTCGGGGGGACGACCACCTGCGCGACGGCGCCATACAGAGTTGTGTACACCTCCACCCGGGGGGCAGGGGCCGCCGCTGCCGCCGATCGCGGCCCACCGGGACCTCGGACCAGGATGGGGGTGGTCCCTGAGCACTGGCCCGGCATCCACATGGGCAGAGCCACCTCATCCACGACCCGCTGCAGCGTGGCTATGAGGTGGGGGCACTTGGGGTGATGCGTGTACTGCCCCGGGGTAAGCACCGCCGGGCAGCCCCCCCTGAGCGCCTGGTGCGTTTGCAGGGAGTAGGCCTGGGAGTCCCGGAACTCCTGCTTGGCCCAGGCCCCCTGCCGAACCCACTCTCGAACTACCGCCGCCTGCCACGAGTGCTCTGACCGAGTGAAACCTTGGCACCCATGCTCCCAGGGTCCCCAGAGCGCGTCGGTATGAGCGTGGCGGGAGATGCCTGTCACGTGCTTGTATGCTCGCACCATGAGAGCATCGTTCGCCGCGTGTACCCTGGCCGTGGGGTGGTACACGCTGGCCAGGGGGAGCAGCTTGCTCGGGAGTTTGGCCATGAGTACCATCATGGCCGCGTCCGGGGAGAGCCGCTGGGGGCGGAGCTGTGTCCAGAGCTCCGCCCTGACCCCCGGCAGGTTGCGGGGGGCCGTAGGCGCCCCCTGGAGGTAAATGTCGGTTCCCATATATCGAAGGACCCTGGAGGGCTGTATCTCCGGGGCCCCTGCCAGTGCCTCCCGCCGCTGGTCCGGGGTACTCGTCACCCACGCGCGGCCTAGGTGGCGGGCCACGGCTGCTGGCGTAGGCAACCGTAGGGGCCGTGGGTCTGACGTGGAGCCGTGCTGGATCTTGCGGTCAGGGACGTCCACCCGCAGGATTCCCTGGTAGTATACCCGCTGATCCAATAGGACCCCCTGTATGGGGTGGGAATCGCCCCGCTCCAAGAGGACGATCGTGTCGTCCACCCACATGAGTCCCGGGAAGCGGAAGGGCTCCACCGCCGAGGACCGGTATGCGATGTCCATGTATCGCAAGAAAGGGAGCGCCGCCGTCGCCCCCGCATGGACCCCCTGGACGGTACCCTGGGGCCCACCCAGGAGTTGCGTCAGGGTGTGGGACTGCCAGGGGCCCAAGGGCAGGGTGTAGGAGAAACCCTCGGTATGGGTGGCGAGGTGGTCGGCCTCTCCCAGGCCCACCCGGGCTCCCACTATAGGGTGAATGTCCTGCGCGATTACGTCGAAGAATTTCGCGAGATCCGTGATCAGGACGTCTACTATCCGGTTTTGAAGCCTGGCCAGGTCCAGCTTCATGTGCACCGTGCGGACGACCTCCTGGAGGGATATACCCCGCATGCCCCCCACTAGGCAAGGGCCCCCCAGGGCCCGCTCGTAGACGGCTGTCGCCACGGCATAGAAGGCCGTGGGCTCGAGTTTGGAGACATGGGAGGAGATGGTTATCCCCCGGAGGTTCGCCTCCTGGACCGGCTGGTCCGGGTTTTTTAGGAGCAGGGTAACCCGCCCCCGCCTGCCCACCGTGCGGCTGACTGGGGGGCTGCGCACCACGGTGCACAGGGTCTTCTGGTCCGCCTCCGTCAGGTGTCAGTACCAGGATATATCGATGCAGACGTCCGCTTCGGGTAGGCGGAGGTCGGGGCCGCGGGCCTTCCCCGACTGCACCTCCCAGAGGTGGCGGGGCTGGACATAGTCGCCGCGGGCTGGCGGGGCATGCTGCGGCAGGAGCCCCAGGTACCTCTGGAAGTGGGCCCATCGGTCGGGGTCATCTCGGATCCGGTAGCTATGGCCCTGGAGCCGTAGGCGGCTCAAGTACAGGGCAGACAACGTCTCCCTGGGGTTGAGGAGCGCCTTGCTGTCCATGGGGATTTCCGAGACATCGCGCGGGGGGCCCCTGCTACGACGCTGCACCTCCCTCCACTGCTCTGGGGTGCGTTTCAAATTGAGGGTTTCCTGCTTGCGTCGGAGGGCCCTGCGTTTCACCCCCCGGAGGCTCTGCTGGCGCTGGGCTTCTCCCAAGGCCACTAGGCTCCGCTTGAGGGCGTGCCCCGCCGTCACTGAGGTGCCCAATATGCTCTGGGCCATCACTGTAAAACGCCCCACCGTGGGGAGCATGCTGCGCGCTGGGAAGGGCTGTTGGGGAGCCCGCGAGGGGGGAGCTCGCTCCGCCGGGCGCGTCTTGAGGCGGTACTGCCGGAAGCGGAGGGCTCGGACCCTGCCCGTGGCGTGGGCCCAATCGTAGATGGCCCTTTGCAGGCTTTTCAGCCACCGATTCGGGGCGAGCTGGGGGTCCAAGGCTCTCCTGCGGAGTATTGAGTTGTGGAAATCGGCCGTGTCGGCCGGGGACAGGGCCACTGGGCCCAGGTGGTACTCCGGGGTGCGGGAGACCGTATGGGGGCTGGGCTTGTCCAGCCGGTTCACCGGGAAGGCGACGGTGAGAAGGAGGGGGACGTGGTGGTCCGAGAGGAGGGTGCTCGCCCAGTAGTGGTACGAGGCGATGGTGAACTGCGCTTCGCTGTGGCAGGCGGCTGTGTCGATGCGGGAGCGCGCGGCTCCCTGGAAGCAGGAGTATGTGTCCTGCGGGACCGGGTGAAGGTCCACTAACTCCCTGAGGTTGAAGGCCCTCAGGAACGTGCGGTAGCCCGTGTCCTCGGGGCGCGGGGTCCCTCTATCTGCCGGTCGGGCCGCCGAGTTGGTGTCCGTGACAACCAGGACGGTCGTCGGGTCGACCAGGCAGGTGACCTCCCTCCAGACGGCGGCCCACCATCTCACGTAAGGCTCCACGCCTATGCTGATCTGGGGGGCATGGGCTGCCAGCACATGATGCTGACCCCACGGGGTGAGGACCTCCATGAGGAGGGCGTTGGCATCCTCCGCGCCCCAGAGGAGGGAAGCCCGGGTGGTTGTCCCGGTGCGGACGTATACTTCCAGGCCCGCCCCCGTCTTGCCTTGGGCGGGGAGCACGACGTGACGGGCGTAGTCCTGGAAGGGGGGGTCCTCGGGGCCTGCCCGGGACTGGGCCTCAGCCAGGATGAGGAGGGTAGGGTGGCGTGCTGCCATGTGCAGGGCTTGCGCCAGGAGGCGCTGCCGGAGGTACCGGCCCCGGACGTTGAGCCACAGGTACCCCACAGCGTGCACGTCCTCCGGGGTGCCCTCAATTCTGGGATTGCGAGGGAGTGGGGTGCTCCGGCTCCGGGTCCGGCTCTGAGGAAGTGGGCCCGCCCTGGGGGTCGGCGTGTGTGGCCGAGCCGCCAGCTGCCTCCTGGGCTGCCCGCAGGTCACGCCCGATGAGGCCAAACACCGTGGTCAGGGAGGGAGTCCCCGCTGGCCGTTCGCCCGTGAGCTTGGGGAGCACCCAGTCTCGTAGGGCCGGGGCCCGCGCCCCCAGGACCTTGAAGCCGACCGGCTTGGCCGGCTGGAGGGCCCGGGCGTAGCTGACCCACGAGGCGCTCCATCCCTTCCAGTCGGCGTCGCGGAGCTGCTGGGCCCCCAGGGCCGAGGGGACGATGACGAGTCCCCCACGAGCCCTGTCGTAGGTGGCCCTGGCCACCATGGGCGTAGCGATGGCCAGGGGGTTGCCTCCGGGTGGGGTGAGGGTGGCCCTGTGGTCCCTGAGGTCCATGCTCGCCGTGTCGATTGGGGTGTACCGGTCCCCGCGCTTGACGCAGATTTGGACCGGGGGGGGGGGCGGTGGCCGGCGCGCCCCGGGGGACATGTACCGGGCTCTGGCATATCAGCACCAGGGCTCTGGTATCCGGGGGGACCGCCCGGGGCGGGGGTGGGGCAGACCAGGCATACGCATATGCCATGGCCTGGAGCCACCACCCAGGGCGCGAGCCGCCCTCGGGGGTGGGGAGGCGGAGCTGCACCCTCCCCTCGATCAGGTAATACACCGTGATCCCAAGTCCCGGCGGGTGAGGAGCCGGGATGGCATCTCCCTCCCAGCTGGAGAGGGAGAAGGAGGGGACCCCCAGGGTATAGCCCACGAGCTGGAGCAGCTCGCGGGTCCTCTTGGCATACTGGGCCAGGAGGGGAGGGAGGCCGTCTCCCTCCGGGGAATGGGGGCCGGGGACGGGGGTGGTGTCCTGGCCCGCCGCCCGCATGCGGCGTCCCACCGCCGACAGGCGTTCGCTGTCCAGGAAGACAGCGACGTCCAGGGCCTTGCAGGGGTTCGCCTCCTCCAGGGCAGTATCGGCGATGAGCGCCGCCAGGCGGGACTCGTGCGGGCCCAGCTCGCCCGGCGGGCTGTCGGCGCGGCCGGCTGCCGGCGGTGCAGGGTCGTCATCCAACTCTACCGCCGGCGGTAGGGGCTCCAGCGGGCTGAGGGCGCCCGCTTCATCATCCAGGAGGCCATCCAGCTGGGTGACCGTGCCCTGGGACGCATCCACATCGATGGGGGGGGGCGGAGGGTCATCCGCCGCGTGCGAAGTAGGAGTTTCGAGAGCGGGCGAGGTCTCACGGGGCCCTAGCTCCCGTTCTCGTTCCGGGGCCAGCTCCGCAGCCTCGTCTTCCTCTTGGGGGGCTCCCTGCGGGGGGCACTGGTCGCATGGGCCGGGGCACCAGAAGCGCCAGACTGTACACCAATCCAGGGCGGGTCCCTCCGGGGGGTGGCCCCCCGTCGGGGGAGCTGAGGCCTCAGCACCGTCGTGGGCCTGGGCGGTCATGGGATTGCCAGCGGGCGCCTGGGGGTGGGCCGCAGGGGCCTCTGGGGCGCTGGCGAGGGCTTGCTGATGGCCCTCCTCCCGGCAATCTGCGCCCAAGAGGTCCTGGGACACGCCTTCAGCTGCCACATCCGAGGAGCCGGGCCGGGGGGGCCCTGCGCTGGCATGCCCGGCAGCCGGTTGGCCGGGGTCACTAGGCGTCCCGGTAGCCGCCAGGATACGCCGGCTAAGCTGGCTAGTACGGCCTTTGGCTGCGGCTCGCGGCCGCGCAGGCGGGCTCACCCGAGCCGCGGTGACCTCTGGGCTCCGCTCAGGGGATGCCCCGCCCCCGGGCAACGCTGGGTCTCTTTCCCGGGAGATGGGCGCCTGTTGCGCCGGAGGGGGGCCTCGGGGTAGGGGTCGGCCGGCGCCACCGACCGCGTCGGCTGTGGGCGCCCGGGCGGGCTCCTGCGGCCGTGGATGTACCACCTGCTGCGTTCCGCCCACGGCATCGGCTATGAGGCGCCGGACGTCATCCTCGGTGAGGGAGGGGCGGTCCATGCGCGGGGGGGCAGCCCCGGCGGACGGCGTGTCGTGCCGCTCCTCGCCCGGGGCGTCCCGCTGTGTGTGCACGGTGAGGTCCCGGATGACACTGCGGTTGACACAGTGGACTGCCGCCGGCAAGCGGCCGGGCGGGGGCGCTACCGTACCCAGGGCTGCGCTGACTACCGCACACGCCGCCAGCGCCTGTGTGTGGGCGCGGAAGGTCAGGTACCCGTGGTTTTCTCCTCCATAAAAGGCCTCCGCCACCCCCTCCGCCCCATCCAGCCACATGAAACGGTCCGCCAGGTGACGGCGGGACCACCCTGTGGGGAGGCGCCGGATGTGCAGGACGGTCGGAGGGTCCGCGGCGCGGGGCTGCTGGGGGGCTTTCATTGCCCCGCTCGGGGAGGCGTAGCCCGGGCCCCGGAGGCCCGGGGTGGTTTGCGTGACACCGGTACGGTGCTTCTGGGGCGTGCGGGGGGCGCCGTCCTGTGGCAGTCGTGCCTGCTGTGCACAGGGGGCCAGGAGGCCCGGCGTCGTTTGGGTCCCCGCCAGAGCGTGCACCGGTAGCCTGTGCGGGGTGCCCGCGGGCGACTGCGCCGCAGGCTGTCTGCCTTCCTTGTTATGGCGCTGCCGCTTGCGCGGGGGCTTGTCCCTCGGGACATGCGGGGGTTGGGCGTCGGGAGCCGTACGGGGCTCCCACTGCGGCCGGCGCCCCGCATCTGGCGCATCATACCTCAGGCGCCTAGCGGTATCCGGGCTGGGGGAGCGGTACCGGCGCCGGTCGTCGGGGTCTCGTCGCTCCTGGCCCGGCCCGGGGGCTGATCCGGGCGGGTCACGACGGGAGCGGTTATCCCGGCGGTCGGGGGTATGGTCTCTACCTCTAGCGGCGGGGGCTCGGTGTCCGGAGGGGCGCTCCTCGGACCGGCGCTGGTAGTACCGCTCTGGGGAGCGGTAGGGCCGGCGGTGGGCCGTGCGGCCTCCTCTTCCGGGGCTTGTACGGCCGTGGTCTCGGCGATCGTCGCGTAGGTCCCGTCTGGGGGAGCGGGACCTCCGGTAGGTGGCGCCCTGGGGCCGGTGTCGCGGCTCCGTAGGTGCCGGGGGCCGGCGGCCCTGCCTGGGCTCCGTCTCCCTCGCCGGTGCCAGCAGCAGTGCCGGCGTCGCCTCGCCGACCGCGTCGGGGGCAGGGTCCCGCGGCGCCGGGGGCGCCCTCTGCGCCGCCTCCTTAGGGGGCGGAGGCCCCTCGGTGCGGCGGTCCAGGCCTGCCACGTGGCCCCGTAGGTAGGCCAACTCCAGGTCACGGTGGTCCGGGGGCGGTATTGTCGGGAGCGGCGAGGGCGGCGGGGGGGGCGGGGGAAGGCCATACCGCGGCTCCCGCAGGTAATAGGCGGGGTACGCTGGCTGGGAGTGAGCCTCCACGAGCGGTTGGTGGGGCGCGTATGGGGTGTGGGTATAGTGGGGGAGGGGGGGGGCGGCAAAAGCCGGGGACCCCGCGGGGTGTGGTGCAGGCGGGCCTCCGGGGATAGGAGGGCGCTGCATGTAAGGAGTTGCGGGCGTCGACGGGAACATGTTGTGTCACTGGGCTGCAAAGCAAGAGCAGGGAGTCGCAGGCCGGAAGCCCATGCATGGGCACTGCGTATCCCTTCCTCCGGGTCGCCCAGTGCTCAGGCGCCGGAACCTGCTCTCGCTCGCGCGTTGGTGGCCTACGGTGGCCGGCCTTACGGGCCCGTACACTAGAATCTATCCGGAAACGCGCCCCTGCGCGCTACTCGTTGGCTGCTGCCTCGCACACTGGGGCACCTGGGTCCGGGGGGGGGGGAGATCTGTTGCCGGGGGGTTGCGCCTCCACGTCCACCGGGCACTCCCGGCCGGGGGGAGCAGGGGGGTGCTCAGCCCAGTGGGGTGGTCGGGGCATCCTGTCAGGCCCGTGGGGGGGCTGTCACCCTCTAGAGACCAGCCTGGGGGGGCGGGGAGTCCAGCCCAAGGGGTGGTTAGAGCCCTCCGCTAGGCTCGTGGGGAGCCATTGTTTCCCCTGAAGCCGGGCGCACCTGGCTGGGGGGGACGGGGAGTCCTGCCCAGGGGGTGTTCGGAGCCTCCTGCCAGGCCAATGGGGGGCCGCCGTTGTCAGAGAACCGGGCGCACCGGCCCGGGGGGGACGGGGAGTTCTGTCCAGGGGGTGTTCGGAGCCTCCTGCCAGGCCAATGGGGGGCCATCTTCTTCAGAGAACCGGGCGCACCGGCCCGGGGGGGACGGGGAGTCCTGCCCAGGGGGTGTTCGGAGCCTCCTGCCAGGCCAATGGGGGGCCATCTTCTTCAGAGAACCGGGCGCACCGGCCCGGGGGGGACGGGGAGTCCTGCCCAGGGGGTGTTCGGAGCCTCCTGCCAGGCCAATGGGGGGCCATCTTCTTCAGAGAACCGGGCGCACCGGCCTGGGGGGGACGGGGAGTCCTGCCCAGGGGGTGTTCGGAGCCTCCTGCAAGGCCAATGGGGGGCCATCTTCTTCAGAGAACCGGGCGCACCGGCCCGGGGGGGACGGGGAGTCCTGCCCAGGGGGTGTTCGGAGCCTCCTGCCAGGCCTATGGGAGGCCGCCGTTGTCAGAGAACCGGGCGCACCGGCCCGGGGGGGACGGGGAGTTCTGCCCAGGGGGTGTTCGGAGCCTCCTGCCAGGCCAATGGGGGGTCACCTTCCTCAGAGAACCGGGCGCACCGGCCTGGGGGGGACGGGGAGTCCTGCCCAGGGGGTGTTCGGAGCCTCCTGCCAGGCCAATGGGGGGCCATCTTCTTCAGAGAACCGGGCGCACCGGCCCGGGGGGGACGGGGAGTCCTGCCCAGGGGGTGTTCGGAGCCTCCTGCCAGGCCAATGGGGGGCCATCTTCTTCAGAGAACCGGGCGCACCAGCCCGGGGGGGACGGGGAGTCCTGCCCAGGGGGTGTTCGGAGCCTCCTGCCAGGCCAATGGGGGGCCATCTTCTTCAGAGAACCGGGCGCACCGGCCCGGGGGGGACGGGGAGTCCTGCCCAGGGGGTGTTCGGAGCCTCCTGCAATGCCAGTGGGGGGCCAGTATCTTCGGAGAACCGGGCGCACCGGCCCGGGGGGGACGGGGAGTCCTGCCCAGGGGGTGTTCGGAGCCTCCTGCAAGGCCAGTGGGGGGCCAGTATCTTCGGAGAACCGGGCGCACCGGCCTGGGAGGGACGGGGAGCCTAGCCCAAGGGGTGTTCGGAGCCTCCGGCAGGACCCGTGGGTACTCCCTCCTACCTCTTAGCAGCAGCAGGCACGTAAGCAGGCAGTACCGGGGGTCATAACCCCGGGGTAACAGTATCTGGGACTCAACGTGAGTCCTCTTAACCAGGAACAACCCCAAACACCGCCGGGGCTTAACTCCCGAACGTAACGGTGTTTGGGGCCCCCGTGGGCCTTATGAGCCCACGGAGTGTATTGAGGCGTGGCTACCAGCACTTAAAGTCTGGCCTGCCATACCCATCTCTGGGCTCGCCTCAGTACGGCCGGTCGGGTCCGGCTCTGGGGGCTGCGCACTAAACCGGCACCGGGAGAGGGCCGTTTTACCCGGTTAAGCATTACTTATGGCAGTAGGCACTAATTATTACATTAGGGTTTTACTCAGCGCATTTGTTTACCCCGCAGACATGCCCCTCCAGTGGTGCGCTCACCTTTGGGGCTGCCTTTGGGGGATCGGGGGCTGTTACCCCTCCCGGACGCCCTCCCTGGTGTTGGCGCCGGGGTGGTGGCCGGGGGGCCTTATACCGTACCTAAAGGATGTTGGATACCGATACCGGGGCGTCCAGCCGGACGGGGACAGGGAATGTTTCTCATAAACTCATTCTCATAGACTGTCTCTCATAAAATCTCACCCACTCACACACCCATCATACCCCTGTTGACCCTGCTGCGCCATTGAAGCCCCCGCATAGGGGCCTCCTCGGTGTGGCTGACACCCTCACGCGGCCGGCCGCCGATGCGGGGCCCTGGGGGCGCGCCGCTCAGGCGCTGCCAGCCTGCAAGAGGAGTAGGGTCAGGGAGGGTTTTGGGATGGGTGAGGCAGCAGGGGGCGAGGAGAGGAGGCAGCACAGGGGGGAGGGGCCGACGGGGCATGCGGAGGGGCGGCCGTGGGGGGGGCTGGGGCAGGAGCGCCAGGAGGGGCGCGTGTCTGGGCTTCGGTTTGGGCCCGGTGCGTGGGCGGGCGCGTAGGGGAAGAGAGGAGGGGGAGGCTTGGTCAGCCGTCCTCTACGGGGGGTCGCTGACCGTTCCCAGGGCCAAGGCGGCCGGTACTAGGGGCCGCGGGGTCCCTGGGGATGGTGCTTGGCACTAGGACGTGCGCGCACCCGACACTGTTAGTACACCGCCTATTGGCAGTGCCCGGGCCCTGTCGTCCGGGGCTTCGCACCCGGCACCCAGCCCATGGGTAGAGCTGGGGAGTACTCAGGTGTTGTGTTGTGTTGTGTTGTGTTGTGTTGTGTTGTGTTGTGTTGTGTTGTGTTGTGTTGTGTTGTGTTGTGTTGTGCTGTGTTGAGTGGTGTTGTGTTGTTTTGTATTGTGTTGTGTTGTTTTGTATTGTGTTGTGTTGTGTTGTGTTGTGTTGTGTTGTGTTGTGTTGTGTTGTGTTGTGTTGTGTTGTGTTGTGTTGTGTTGTGTTGTGTTGTGTTGTGTTGTGTTGTGTTGTGCCATGTTGTGTTGTGTTGTGTTGTGGTGTGGTGTTGTGCCATGTTGTGTTGTAATGTGTTGTGTTGTGCTGTGCTGTGCTGTTGTGCTGGTTGTTCTGTGTTGTGTTGTGCTGTGTTGAGTGGTGTTGTGTTGTTTTGTATTGTGTTGTGTTGTGTTGTGTTGTGTTGTGTTGTGTTGTGTTGTGTTGTGTTGTGTTGTGTTGTGTTGTGTTGTGTTGTGTTGTGTTGTGTTGTGTTGTGTTGTGTTGTGCTGTGTTGAGTGGTGTTGTGTTGTTTTGTATTGTGTTGTGTTGTGTTGTGTTGTGTTGTGTTGTGTTGTGTTGTGTTGTGTTGTGTTGTGGTGTGTTGTGTTGTGTTGTGTTGTGTTGTGTTGTGTTGTGTTGTGTTGTGTTGTGTTGTGTTGTGTTGTGTTGTGTTGTGTTGTGTTGTGTTGTGTTGTGTTGTGTTGTGTTGTGTTGTGTTGTGTTGTGTTGTGTTGTGTTGTGTTGTGTTGTGTTGTGTTGTGTTGTGTTGTGCATGCATACATCGCAACCCGAAATGAGCCATGGCGTGCGTATTTGGATCCTATCCTTCGCCGCATCTATGGCGCGTGCACAGGTGGAGGTTCTGCCATTCTGCTGACCATGCTGATGCGGACTTGTCCTGAGCCACAGCTGCAAAAGGCTCGATGCGTGGCATTTGGTGCACCACCCGTTGTGCGAGGCCCCATGACCCACGGATGTGAGGAGTACATGACCAATGTCGTGAATAATCATGACCTTGTCCCCCGTCTGACCATACCGGCCATGGTCTATTTATTGCAACTGTGTAATTATGTCCACTTTTTGCCATTTTGGAAAAAGGTATAGACATGTGCGACAACTCGGGTGTAAAGTTGGAGTGCCCCACCTAATTCCAATTCACACCGGCTACTCCCTGCCGCACTGGTGCAGTTTTGCGGGTCAGAGTGCACTGGCACTTGTTGTCCTCGACGAACGCACTGTTGTGCACGGCGGGTCATGTGTTTGTCTCTTTGTTGCGCCTCCCTGTACCCTGCGCTGTGGCGGCGATGAAGGACGGAGAACGGGGGATGGCTCGTTCGCAGCACCACCCGCATGCGTGACCCCGGCTGTGGTGGGTGGGCTGGCTGGGTATGGGCGGGGGGTTCAGGGGTCACGGAAGCGTGACGCATTGGCGTTCTGGCCCAAAGTTTACATGCAGCCAAGTCTTGGTTTGGGGCTGATTTCTGGCCAAAATGCGCCATATGTGGGCCATTGTGACCCGCAGTCTTCAGCGCGGACATGTGGTGGAGTTAGAAGGTGAAAGAAGCTTCTTGGGCATGAGCCACCGAAGCAAGTTCTAAGTTCGGGATGAGTGCAAATTCAACAGCACCGAATCTTCCCGGGGAAGTGTTTCTTGCATAATACTTTCAGACTGTTTGTCCACGGACTAACCCTAACCCTAACCGGTAGCAGGTTTTTCATCAAGCGAAGGAAATGGGTCCTAAACTTGCGCTGATCTCGCCGGCCCCAGTGCCTGATATTGGGGATCGTGCAGCTGTGCGGCTCCGCGGTACGTAGAGTGACGTTCGGATAGAGGGCTGGGGGGTGGCTGGGAAGGTGGTGCTGCCTCCGGATCATGATTCGATGTTTCCGTTCGGACCATCGCCGTGCATGTGCTTGTGCGTCCGATTCCAGAGCTCCTGCTTCAATTTACTCAATGACGCGACCATTGACCCCCGGGGGAGTTGTTGTGTGCTCTGTTGATCCGTGCCTTTCAGTTTGGCTCTCGGGCCACAAACTTCGATATGGACCGAAGTCACTGGGATTCATCCCATTGCATTCTGCACTAAAGCAACACGGGACTGTGACAACAACTCATCAAGGGTCCCGAAGGAGGTTTGCTCAACCAGACGGCCCCCTGCTACAACTGCCTGTGTTGGCGTCTTTTGCGGCTCAGATTCGCGACTGTTGGGTCGGAAACTCGCGATTTCCGTTCAGCTTGCCACCAGCATCGAGGCCCCAAGGGGCCATTTGATACGACCTGCGGTGTGCAGTTCTGAGGGGCACTGGGGGTAACTCGGCAATCGAAAGTGGGAAATAGTGGGAAATGAAATGGGGACCACCCTCGGCCGGGGGGCAGCACCCCAAAAGGCACTTGGTGCAAGTACTTGCGGCTCTTGTTACAAATGCGCCGTGCGAAGAGTCGCGCGTGCATGGCCCTTCCACACACTCCGCCGGCCCCTCAGGTCACAACTCGTCCTCTTTGCAGTTCCTGTTGGGCGTGCATTGGGATTGGTGCGTGGGGATTGATAGACTGGACCTGATCGCTGCCACTGCTGCGGATGAAGCGAACCGGCTGTATCTCCCGGGGAAAGTGTACATGATCATGAAGAAGTCCGGCCACGAAGAGCCAAACCTGTACGAAGTCCCGCGCACCCAGGTCTGTGCTTGCATGTGTGTCTGGGGGGGATGTCCCAAGGAAAAAATGCGCCGTTAGCAATGGTGACGAAATGGGATCCGGGCGAAATAGCTGTCCCTGAACACTGCTAACATGTGCTCGAACGGATTGTGCGCTCACCCCTCGCGGCTGTCAGCTATGGGCCCTGCAAATGGAGGTGGTGGGCTCCAACAACTGTCAAAGGTGGGCAAAAATTCTTGTTTGTTTATGGAGATTGGTATACGGGTACGGACGAGGCTTATGTTGGGACCGCATGCATTGAAACCAACCTGCATGCCAGAGCAATGCCTTCCCCCACTTTTTGGAAGGTGCAAAAGGCTCTTAGAATATCAAACTGTGCATGTGCTAGGTTGGAGTCACCAAGCTGGTGTAAACAGCACGGTTTTCTAGCCCCCACGTGGCATTCGTTTGGATTGTTTGTAGTTTCGGTCAAACACTTTACTGCTTTAGAGTGCTCCTTTGCTTGTTTGTCATCCAAAGATGCAATCTGTTGTTGATTTCGAGGACTCTTTTTTTTTTGGTCCATGTTTAGATGATATTCACTGGTTTGTCCCATGTCCATGCTTTGCACAATATAAGTGTCTTGTTATTGGGAAGTAGCCAGCACGCGTAAGGAAAAATAGCACAAGCATCAAGCTCAAATGGGTGTCACCCATCACTCATCATCACTTCAGTCAGTAGAGTGTATGTGGTCCCGTGTTGCTCAGGCCTTCAGTGCAGGCTTCGCAACACCCGCAGCATTTTCCAATTCGGTGCTCCCAGCTCCTGTCCAACATCATTTTACCGCCACAACAATACAAAGGACTGTGCCCCCCAGTCCTCCCCCACCCATATTGCCATAAATTGAATGCCGTGAGCTTTGCAAAATCCACATGAGGGTTTTCTAGACACAGCATACACTCATCGGCAAATGCAGTTGCACACTGAAGACGCAAGGCCTCTTTGATGACATAATGTAGTGTGATATGATACATCAAATGCAACGAAATGCCCCTTTTGACTCATCTTCAGAAGTGCACAGTTCCATAGCACAGATCTTTGAACAACTGGCCGTTTGTGGTTCATGCCATATCTCCGAAGACAAGGGTGCAGGGGATGCATGCAAGCGCCAAACAATTTTTTTGTGGCAACCAAGAACCGGGAAGCTGGTATTGTGGCCGTGAAGGGGTAGCCAGGCCCGGTCCTTCTATGCTTGTATCCTTTTTGCCAGGGACGGTGCATGAGTCGGCTAACTGGGCTGTATAACCAACTAATCGGAGGTTCCTGACCCCCCGCCCCCTCAAACATCCCCTTGACCCTCCCCCCTGCCCACCCCCCCAAAACCCCCCAGAAATCCCCCTGACCCCCATCCCCAGTGCCCCCCAAGTTTGTGACAGATCGCTAGGGGCCGGGTCCAGTGGGACCGGATCTACCCCCCCCCCCAATCGTGCACCGAGAAGTGATCAGGGAAGAGACATCTTCCCTCGCGTAGCGACTCAACCAGAAAAGGGATGCACCACATCGTCAAGCGCCCGGACCAAGCCGGGCTAAGGGTGCCAGCAAGGGGCCCATCACACCTCCACCCAACACAGGGCACCAACCTCAACCTAGAAACAAATCGCTCCTATGTGGAGGTGGTCCGGGGAGTTGCCTCAAGAAGTGGGCTGCCAACCGTGGCAACCGGCCCACCCCACAACATCCGCTACAACGTATACCCCCATGCACCCACATACACCTCGCAACACCCGCCACCCCAGGGGGCACCAGCCCATCCCCGCCCTTCAACCTACGGCACCCACCACAACATGAGGCCCCACGATCACCGCGCCGAGGAGGAACGCCCACCCCTACCCAACAACCGACACCACCCGCCACAACCCATACCCATGGGCGCCATGCGTGGGAACGCGGACACAAGACACGCAGCAAGGGCATAAAGGAGAGGGTAGGGGGTACGTGATGCGCTCACCAAAGGGAGGACTGAGCGCAGGAGTTTGGAGGCAGGAGGTTGTTATGTGCCCCCGTCGAGGAAAAGACCCTGCATTGGACATTCCAAGGTCCACCAGCCGCCGCTTCGGAGAGGTACCTCACTGCCGGCTTAGGATGGCCGCTTGGACGCACCTGGCCAACGGCGAAGACGGTTGCCTTCCTCTGTGTGGACTCGACATAGAGAAGTGAAACGGGGCAAGTCCGGGGGCTCCGTTGGCACAACCGACCAAGGGAATGGAAAAGGAAGGAGTGGTGAGAGGCCGATGGACACCAGGGCCTATAGAGGGAAAGGCCAAGGGAAAGGAAAGGGAAGTAGAGAGGGAAGGATAGGGCAAGGAGGGCAAGAACAATACACCATAGCGTCATGCCAACCCCCCCGCCCCTGGTGCATTGTAGTCAAAGCGCTGCTTTTTGTGGCCTGCTGGCAGTTCTTTTGTTGTGCGCTGCCGAAGGTGCGTGACAGTGGGACAGTGTGCTGCTGCACTGGGTGGGGGTGCAGCGCACACAGCGTCTCTATTGGAGACGAAGCCTGTGTTTTGCTTTGCGGCGTGGTGGTTTGTGTGCGGGTCCAAACCGCTGTGCATGCCTTTGCACAGTTGTTCTACTTGGTCGGTACGGAGCACATGCTGAGCGACCACCTGCCCTGGGCATATGAGAAGGGGCTGATGGCAGTTGCAGTGGCACAGTCCAGTGCACCCACCAGCAAAAGGTGCTGCGACGGATGAGAGCTTTCTGTCACAACAACGTGGCGCGTTAGCTTCGTGATCTAACCTAATTGAGAAGCTACAGCATTCAGTCTGCTGGTCAGTGAGGATAGTACTGTGCCTTGCAGCCCCATGTTATGTGGACCCGAGGTCTTGTTGGCTGACCACTTAGGGGGGATATGGAAATCCATCCCATGCGGCTGACAGTACCACTGAAAAGTAGAAGTTACACCTATAATTCCAGTGCATTTGTAGACACTAACCCTTGGAACACTTTGGCACCCGCTTCTGTATGCAGATAAATAATGAGCATTTGTACATAAATGTTGCCAGTACCACATTACCATCACTTTGTGCATTTGCACATGTCAACCCAATGCTCCCGTGAATGGATGAAGGTTTAGGACCCAGGGGGGGGGGTCCCTTGATTAGGACGCAGAGTCCCCCCCTCCCAACTAAGTGTTGGCTGGGCCCCCCCTTTGGAGGGGCTTGAGGGTGGGGGAGTCTGGGAGGGGCAATTTGGGGGGGGGGGGGGCTGGGGGGCTGTGAGTGTGGGTGTGGCTATGAGGGCGTGGGGGTGAGTGTGGGGGTGTGGCTGTGGGGTGTGGGAGTGGGTGGGTGGGTGGGTGTGGGCGTGGGTGTTGGGCTGGGTGTAGGGGTTGGGCTGGGGCTGGGTTGGATTTGGATTTGGTGGCCGATCTTAAGGCTCACAAGGTGCCTGGTCCCCGACGACTCTGCATATCAGCCGGCCACGCAGGCCCCCGATGGACATTCCCTGGCAGTTGTCCCCGGGCGACTCCGGGCCCTTCAGCAGTGCAGGGCCACACCTCGCCCGGCTTTGGGTACCCTCCTCGGGCCCTGCCCCAGCACCCTCTCCCGGGGCGCCGGGCCGCCCACTCCCTGACCTGACCGCGCCCTGCTTCGCCGGTAAAGGGGGAGAGGCTCAAGGCACAACCGGGTCCACGTCCACGCCGCCCCTTGCCCAAGCATCCCTCCGGGGCCACTGGCGGGCCTGTTTGTTGGGCCCCTGGGTGGCAGCGGCCAACATACCCGGAGTTATGGGTTCATATCCGATCCTACCCCAAATCACCTCGAAGAGAGGTTGTTAGATCAAGCGCAGGCGCGGGCGTCGAAGACCCCCCCTTTTTGGGGGTCGTTCGCGTAGCATACCCCAATGTATGGTTTCTGATGTCTAACCCCTTGTAAAATCATCATTTTAGGACCAAAAATGATCCCCCAATGATTTTTTGGATTTTGACCCCCGTACCCCCCCCGCACCTGGGTACCCCTTTTTTGAGAGGGGGGGTGGGGGGTGGGTTAAAACTTCTTTGTGTATTGTGGCCATTGTGTTTGTATTTGGACCTGGGTCCTGAAGAACTTTTTTCTTGTATATGGACCCCCTAACCCATGGCGGGGGTCCCGGGTCCCAACTCCAGGTACCCCCAGTCGCCCCCCCCCCCCCCATATGGCCCCTTGGCAGTGAGGACTTAGCCGTTTTCACGCTGTATAGGCTGTTCAGTGGCACGTGAAAGTTTTTTGAAATTCGAGTTTTCCTTCTGTTGCCCCTAGGATGGGTTTGGGTGATCATTTGGTGACAATACGGGTACTTGAGCACCCATGGGGACCCACGTAGTGGCCGCTAGGCCCATCTAGCCCGTGCCATGGGCCCCCCAGAAGCTTCAAAATTGCTGTTCGTCGGTGGTTCAATGGCCTTTGGTGTGTGCACAAACTGCTGCTGTGTTTTTCGCCCTATTTGGGTGTTGGGGGGAGGGAGGCCCCCAAGGGGGCAGGGGCACAACCTGCTCATGCAGTTTTCCACCTTGGGCAGCTCAAAAATGGAAATTTCCGAAACTGATTTTTTTGATACTCTAACCATCCAAAGTGATCAAATATCCTATGTAAAGCCTGTTTTAGCCCCTCTTTATGTGTTTTTCACCCTATTAGGGTGTTCCGGCCGGGGGGGGGGGGGGGTCCCAAGGGGGCAGGGGCACAACCTGCTCATGCAGTTTTCCAGCCTTGGCAGCTCAAAAATGGAAATTTCCGAAACTGATTTTTTTGATACTCTGACCATCCAAAATGATCAAATATCCTATGTAAAGCCTGTTTTAGCCCCTCTTTGTGTGTTTTTCCCCCTGTTTGGGTGTTGGGGGGGGTGCTCCCAAGGGGGCTGGGGCACAGCCCACTTATGCACTTTTCCAGCCTCGGCCGTCCCTCTCCCCTCTTTGAGGTGCCTTGCCGAAGGCAATAGAATTTGCTGAGATGCAGCATCGCCCACATGGCACCACGCACATTGCACCGAGCGCTCCCACACGAAAGGCAGATTCAGTGCCTCTGTGTCCCGTGTACCAGGTTGACCAGCCCTGAGTCATGCAAGGCTTCCTTCCCTCCTAGGCTACAACCCCCCCCCCCTCCTGTGAGGTGAAAACCACCCCCATCAACTTAACCCGCCCATTGTGGATACCCCCCCATTGTTGACCAAAAAAACCCGTACCCTGGCTTGAAGAAAAAGATTGCAAAGCAGCAATGCAGCATTGTATTAATCACGTGGACAGTCACATGATATTGTCCGATGCAACTTCCTGATCATGTAATACCAACCTTGCGTGTGGCTCGTTGATAAGAAGCATTTTGGACCTGACAGAAGAAAAGCAGCAGGAGTGTCATCATCAAATATGACCCGCACAGTGCGGGTGTTATGCTGACCCATGCACAATGTGAAAACAGTGATGTGTGGCTGTGTACAACAAAACTGATAAATGCCACTTGGCCTGTACCTTGCCCATCTCTGCTGGGGTTCATCCGCAGTGTCGCCTTTGTTGAGCACTTAAGCAATAAGTACTGATGCCAGCGAGGTGTGCACGCAAGTTCCTGGGCGGCTGGTCCAAACCGTTTCTTGGTGGCGAGGGCTGACCTTGGAATGGTAGGGGCCTGACCGGGGCTGCGGGAAGGGGATGAGCTGACTTAATCGCCGTGAGAGCAGCACGGCAAAGCCAACAATGAGCCAGGGGTAGTGGAACGGGGCCGAACAGGCAGCGTATGTTTTCTTCTCTTTTTCATGTTCTGTTTTCTCCATGTCATGTCATGTCATGTTCTGGCTACTCACAGAGGAGCATGAACGGGAACTTGGATAGTCGAAACATGGAACGTTGAAGGCCAGGCATGTCGCTTTCCATCTCACAAATTGGTTGGAAATCCGAAGTTTTGGCGTAACATTTTGTACCTTTTGTGGCTGCGGTGATGGTTTTTTTTGCTTCCCTGCAATTTTTGGGTTACATTCCCCATCAGTGAGGCTCAGGATTTCATACAACAATCAACATGCACTGCGTGCGGAATGTTCAATTCCTCTGTGCAACGGTCATGGTGCATACATGGAACGCAACGATCAATTTGGCCCCTGTTAGTGTACTATCAAAGTTGTGTTTGCATTCGTGGCCGTGGCTGTGACTTTGTCTGTCAGTGCAAAGCAGAAAGGATATAATAGGGGAAATACCCACAGAGGACACTGCTCTGGTGCACTGTGATCTGTGAAATGTACTCAGAGGGTTAGTGCGGGCCAGTGCATTGCTTCTCTTTGGCGTTTGCCTGTGTCTGTCGCTCTGTCTGTGGCCGTGTCTGTGGTGTTGGATATGGGTGCAAAGAAGTGCACAAACGCTGCAATGGTATGCTGCCATCTACCATACATACCGGGTATCTGCGCCCCTGGCTGCAGCTACTCTGGATGGTGCTCTGGGGGTGCTGTTGTGTGCTTTTGGTGGGCTGCACGCACACACACACTCTCACAGTGCCGGCTTGATCTGCGGGCTGTGGGTTGGGTCAGTGCATGCTACTTGTAAGTGGTTGGTGGGCAGGACTGCGAGTCACACCCCCAGGGCAGTTGTGGGTTAGCTTCATTGTAGAAGGTGCAGTAGGTGGGGGTGCTGAAGGATGAGGCATAGCTGTGGTGATTGTCACACCGATAGTGCCAGGATGCCACAAGTTGTATCACAAATTTTGATGTTTTGCAGGAGGCGCAATTTTTTTTTTGATCCAGTGCAAAACAAAATTGTAAGCTGAACAGAAATTCAGAAGCGATGTAGAAGCTGTTGTGGGGTTGTTGCATTTGTCAGCAGCTGTCATGCTATGTAACCGCTAACAGGGATATCTATTGTAGGGAAGGATAGATGCTCACCTTTTTGCTGGGGACCCCGTCGTGTCTTCAGACCTCTTTTGCTATTTGTTGTGGAGTTTATGATCGGGCACAAGGTGTCCAACACCAAATAGATAGACCAAATAGGCTTCGAGTTGTTACACAAGTGGTTGGCTATTCTAACGAAGAATATGTGAAGTTGGAATATCATCAAGATGGTGTGCGGGTTGTCAATTATCGATGCTCCATGGACAGCTGGACTCCGTCTCTGTTGGTATCTACAATCTTGATTCAACCCCACAATCTCTGGAAGTTGCTCCCCGGTGATAATGGTGCTGGCGGCTCTCTTTGTGGAGGGGATGTGGTTTAAAAGTACTGCGCAGCACACATGTAGTGTGTGCGTAGTGCAAAGATTCTCATTCTGATAATCGTTTTTGGTGAATGGGAGCTTCTTTGAGGCCATGGATGTTCAAAAGGAGTTATTTTTTTTTGGAAGATCAAGTGATAATCAGAATCTTTGGGTCACATCATGGATTTGTTCCCATAGGGTAATCAAGTGAAAATATGTCTACAAAACCACAATGAAAACACGCTCTATTGTAGAAAGTCAAAACAATAGCCCAAGTTTATCAAATTTCGGTGATTTTTGAGATAACTAGTCCCAAAAGGTTATGTTTGTAAATTTACTGATGGATGGGTGCTAAATTTTTGAACCGAATAATGATTGTTTGTTTTTCAAGGGTGCGGTAATTGCAACGACGATAGCCGCAAGCAGCATCTACTTTTTCCCCCAAATTTTTGCATAAGTTATTTGTTCAGAGGGCATAAGATTTCAAAATTGCAATCGTAACAGCAATTTTGGAAATATTTCATTCATATCAAACCTTTTCACCCACTACATTATCATGCATTCAAACAACATCACGCATGCATGATGATTTTTTTTGACTGTTGACGTAATACCATGGATGCATTTTGCTTACCTAACCCTTTCTCAAGTGACAAGACAATGCGCAGTTGGTAAGGTGAACCACAATTTCAAAACACAACTATTTCTATTCCAAGAAAGGAAGCATGGATAGCGGCCATGTTGCTACTTTGTCTTTTGGCTTGTGTTTGGCAGTTGCAACACTTTGGAGCCAAAATTTCTAGTGAGGCAAATTGGTAGTATCAATGGAACCGAGATCGTAGAAGCGAGCTGAATCATAAATGACAAAAAGATATACAATAGAGGAGACCTCGCAAGAGTATCTTGCATCAAGTCAATATCATGCACATGCTATCATGAGCTGAGTATGGGTGTCGTTTGGCAATTGTCTCATTTTCTGTTCGGGTCAGGTTGTTTTGTGCCATATTCTACCAGAAATTCGAACCACACTTAAAACCAAATGTATGCAAAGGTAGATATCAAAACCATTACTTAGAACACCAAACCACGGCATTGAAGGTCTGTTACACTCACTAAACAAGGTACACAAAGTTTGTTGTGCGCGCAAGCGCACACTCTCCGGCGACTGAAGCCCGCAACAATAGTTTGTGGTCCCTCAAAAAACTACAACCATCAAAGTCAGGTGTAGAAAATTTGGCCTGCTTTAAAGTGATAAGACATCAGGCTTCCAACACCCGCAGAAGAACTATTCGGAGCTCCCAAGTTCGAAAAATTGGTTGCATGCGCATCAACGGGGGCCACCATATGCTGGCTTAACAGTTCGGCCACTATCCTTTTCAAGCAACCGTGGATCAAGCGATGTCGAATGTTGACAAGGTTCCATTTGCACGGCCGGTATGTAACTCCGCCTATAATTTAGCACATTTTTCGGAGCCGTCAGTTCGAATCTTGCATACAATTTTGGTATTCTTGTCTCCCGTGCAAAAGAATTGATGTGACAGAGGTATTCGAGCGTAAAAGAACAACGGTTGCTCCTTGGGTATGACTGCGCCACGGGCGTGTGGCACTAGCTTCAACAATTGCGCGGACAATTTTTGACAGCTTCATTGTAATCGGCAAAATGTTTCGCCGAATTCGGCGAAACGAGGTGACCAAGTTGTATTCACTCTTCGTTGCCAGCATCATCAACGACAATGGCATTTCTTTCAATGCGACGTGCCGGTTTGCGCGGCCTTTTGGCGTCTCTGGTCTACCTTTATAGGTTGCGAAGCTCTTTTGAGTACTTTTTGAACAAATCACACCAACGATCCACGTGCAGATGCACGCCAGCTTGAGCTACGAGTCTTGAATTTCTCTCTGCAATAATTTTTGGACGGACGGTTTTGCTAAACCACAGAACAACGTCCCTATAGCCTGCAAAGACATCAATTGGAGTTCGGGCGTGCGGCAACCTTCTACACAGTCCTGAGGAAATTGGGATGTCGCTGGTCATATGTACGTCTCCTTATGTGTCCGCTACCCCTTCGCAGGCCCAAAGTATGGGACGGAATCATGCTAAATCCGTCTAAGTAGACACTGCAGTCCGGATGCGATCACACATGGCGCCATTTCTCGAAGGTCCACAGGGACGAAAAGGAGGCACTGGGCAGACTTAGGGTGGAAACAAAAGAAGAGTTGGCCACGTGGTATGAGCCGGACGGAGGATGGACTACGTGGGTCATGGGGATGGAGGAGGAGGATAGGGTGTGCCAAGAGGTGGAGGACGCAAAGCGGGATCGGGCGATGGAGGCGATGCGTAGGTGCATGGGTGTGAGGGTGGATTTCCGTGGGTTTCTGGAGGCAGTTGGGATGAACGGCAGGAGGCAACTATGGGGTAAGCTAAAAGGAGTCCTAAAGGGAGAGGAGGAGAGAGAGCTGGAGAGGTTGCGCTCTCTGGGAATTTGGAGGCGGAGGCAGGTAGATGATGAGGAGAAAAGGAGGGAAGCGAGCGGAGCACAATGGCTGAGGGGTAACGGGGGTCGGGGAGCAGGTCAGGTAGAGGAGAGGGCAGGGAGGTGAACAAAGAAGGGTGGGCCGGGCGAAGGGAGGAGCGGGGAGAGAGGAGGACGACAAATTTCTGAAAGCAGTGGTGGAGGAACACAGAGGAAGGCAGGGCGGCGGTAGAGGCGGGCCGGAGAAAGGGATCCGGGAGGCATAGATATGTACATCTCGGTCCCGGAGGTGGAGGTAAAGAGTGGGAAAAAGCATGGGAAAAGGAAAGGAAAGTGCTGGGAGAGGCGGGTAAAAGAGGGGAGCGCGCAATGGAGAATGGGACCACTATGGGGCAGATTAGGGAGGCGGCGTTCCCCGAGGCATGGGTGGACGGCTGCGGCGGAGGGGGGGGGGTGTTGAGGAGGGCATGGGGGAGAGGAGGAGAAGGTTGAGAGAAAAAGATAGGGAATGAGGGAGGTGCTTGTTGTTTTGGCCGAAATTCCGTGAAATCGCTGAAGCTCGAACCGTCAGCAGCTTTGCTGCATCGGCAATTCGCAAACTTTTGTTCTACCAATTCCTCGAAATTCTATAAGAGTTGAAAGCTAAGACTTTGGATACTGTTAATTTATGATAAAAACTAACTCTATCAGTTCAATTCCTAGTCCGGTTCGATTTTCAGTGTCAGATCAGAGGGAAAAAATCGAACGGGAATGGAAACAGAATACATGGACATGGAGAGTTAAATTTTATCATAAATTAACAACATCTAATTTTAAAGAACTTGGAGAAATCGGCCGAATAAAACTCTGAAAATCACCTATGCAGCAATGCCAGCAGCGGCGGTGTGAGAGCCCATGGTTTACTGGTACCTACTTCAAAGGTAAGGTAAAAAACTTGCTTCCTCCACCTACCGGTGGTAATGTCAAAAATAACCTGTAGCAACCGGTTGTTTTGAAAACCACCAGGTTGCATACCTTATTACAAACACCCTTGTAGTTTTCCACTGGATCAACCTTGACCTGCGAATTGTGTGTGATTGCAGAAAATGACATGTGCATTTTAAGATCGGCCATCTGCAGATTTGCCCTTGTTGATTGGATGTCTTGGTGGCCTTTTCTAAGTGAAAGTGCATGTCCATCAATTCAACCAGCAAATTGCACACCAATTCAGAAAAACCAACGCAGCCCAACAATAATCATAAATCCACATTCCATTCTGACTTGCGGCTTAGCTTTGAGAAACCCAAAAGACGTCAAAAAATTGTTACATTCCAGAAACAAAAAAAGAAACAACAGCTTGATAACTGCGGCAAAAGAAGCCCGGAATTAAAGCAGTAACAGCATCACCAATGACGCTGAGATCCTGCAGGCACAGCGTGTAGCAAGAGAAGCAGAAATTTACTGCAGTAACACCCTCAACACTGACCATGATCCTTGGAAACCACAGAGATAATTGTCGATTGTTAATGACCAATGTGACTGTTTTGGGCCTCCTTGCACTCCCTGGCGAGGCCAGCTTGTATCAGCAGCTGGAACCCTTTCTATGACCATGGACCTGCTGTCTGTGATCATTTTCATGTGGATCCCATTGCTAACACCACTCCTGGCCGCCCATCTGCTTGTGAATTGACACACCACATACTCCCTCTCCGTTGCAATCCTGTTCCTCTTTCTTCCCCTGCTCCCTGTCGTTTCGGGTCTTTTGGGCAAAATGAGAATCATCTGAAGCCGCTGTGTATTGAACCCCCTCAGCCCTTGTCTCAGCTACACCCAGGCCTGAGATTAATACAGTACCTAAGCCCCCTGCAGCTTGCACAAGGCGTGTGTGGCATGTAAAAAGACTAGCAGTAGAATTGCAACTGTGAACCATAGCATGCATGGTGTCCCAGTCAGCAAAACACTTGCTTGGGAGGCACGCACCTTCCAAAAAATAATACCCACCCTGAAACGCCCTCGATGGTCGCAAGTACACACCAACAGGCTCCCCATTCATGTGCATGTGGAACACCTGTCTACCAGGCACAAATAAAATGTTCCACGTTTTGTGTGTCAGATGCTGGACACAAAAAGGGTTGTGTGGCTCAGAACAAAAAGAAAAATGCTAAATCGGGGGAAGAAAGGCCATCAAATCTCAACAGAAGCAACGTGACTCAGCAAACAAGTGACACTGCACATCTATCAATCATCTATTCTCACCAGGACCAAGGGGGAATGTTTTGCCTGGCGCGTGCCTGGCGCATGCCCGGCGCGCTACCTTTGTATTAAGTATCCTATCACTAGCCCCAAGTTTATCCTCACCTTGGGAAGTCCCCCAAACAGGCTGCACTAGACCGCAAACCTTCCATGCAAAGCACGTTGCATACACCGAAATATGAAAATTCAACAACACAAAATGTCACCACCACCCTTGCCATCATCATAAACTGGGTGCAAAGGATGGGCCAGATTCTTAGACACGGCGAGAAGGTACTCCAGATTGTTTGGAGAAGGGGGGCAAAGACAGGCACAGGTGGGGAATGGTCAAAACAACAAGCCCGGCGCGCGCCCGGCGCGCTCATATTCCCGCCAAATACAAATTAGGTCCAAATTAATACCGTACCCACGGCCCCCGTAGCCGGGGCAATGGGGAGGGGGGAGGGGGCACACCAGAAAATCCATTGCACACATGCCTATCTCCAAATCCCTGCCCGTGCCTGTTTGTGGTCATGGCGCTGCTCACGGAAAATGCACTGGGTTCTGGAATCAACCACCCTGTCTTCAGCATCCTCGGCTCCAGGGGCTCACAGGCCTGAAATGCCTGCCGCTTCGAGTGTCCTTCACACACAACTCGTCAGCGCAAAACTGATTGTCATGAAACCTGCAACTTGTTGGGATGCATAATGCGTCATTGCAGTCATGCATCTCATCGCATCTCTTGCAAAATGATTTCCTTATACCTCAGCAAGTTTTCATAGGAGTTGAGTGAAAGGAGGGGGTCGAAGGTTTTACCCCTGCCTGGCTAGGAAAAGAAGCTGGCCACTGGGCATTTTGAAATGCGGCAGGTGAGAAGAAGCTCTTGAGAATGGAGCCTCATTAGAGCAATTGGGGGAGGTGCCCTTAAAACCAGACAAGCAGGGCTGCAAAGCCGACGGAAGGTGTAGAATTGGAAATGATGAGGAATGGAACCAAATCACAGGCAACAAATGTGTAAATTGGAGTCTCCAAAGAAATCTGAGGCTCTTCATAATTTGGGGTTAAACAGTTGACAGTCAAAAAAGGTTTTTCATTGCAACCAGACCGAAGCTTGCAAAGCTTTCTGCAGGGGGTCCGATGATTGAAATGCCTGATGCCAATGGGGTTGTAGTAGCAGGGGGGGAGGGGGTCAAGGGCATTGGTTGTGAGAAAGCTTTTTGCAAGGTGCAGGGTAAGGGTAATGTGCTGACGTGTGAACTGTCGGGAACTACAAGCTGGCAAGGGGGAAATCGTGCATATTGATCGGTTGACACCATCGCTCTCTATAAAAGAGGGACCACAGCTCTGGCCCAACGTGTCAAGTGTGGCGTGGAGTCGCACTCTTCCGTTGTGCGTCAGGAGTAGGGATGGTACCCTTAGGGCCCAAAAAGGGGGTGGGGGAGCGCCAGGCACAGCAGTGGGAAACCCCCAGTGATTTCCTGCTTGTGGGCCCAGCCTGCTTGGTGCTTGGGACACAAAAATCGAAAATGTCCTGCTGAGTGCAGAGAGTGGCCAGATTTATTTGGTGTGCAACCGCATACACTTCTTGCCCTCGCACGGATTGCTGCTGCTTCCTGTTACAGAGCAGCCCCACAGGATAAAATCAGGCACTGACGAGCCACCCATGCAGGCAGGCCTGTAGAAGACACGAGTAGGGCAAACAGTGGAGTCAACTTACAGGAAAAGATCCTCGCGGTCCACTTCTGTGGGGAGATTCTCTTCAACAGTACTGAAATTGAGGAAATGGCTTGGACGATGAAGTTCGTGGTAAAATGGCTTGGGGTTGGCTAGTGTGAGCTCATACTTCATGTTCTGCGAATGAGATCCGGCCTGGAAGTTGTAATTCCATGAATTTTCATCAGGGACCATGAAGAAGCCCATGAAGCGGTCGGACAGCAGCATCTGCACCTTCTCGTAGTGCGACGGCATGTAGCCCTGGGGGTTTGTGGGGTTGTCCTTGTGCTGATTGCCCCATTCAAGCCCCGTCTCGGTGAGTTTGTACGCCGTGAGAGAGCAGGATCCTGGGGTGAAGGAGCACGTAATGATGATGGTGGAATCCAGAGACCAAAGCTTGTTCTCCAGCAACTGCGTGTGCGTAATGACATCCATCGGCGATAATTGGGGCAGCTCATTGGGCTGCGTGTGGATCCACCCCAGCGGCTCCATATCCTTCAAAAAGTCGTGGTCTGGCAGGTGATGCGGCAGCTGCACCGCCTGATGTGAGCCCCACTGCGGTGGCATCACAATGCACCGCACCTCCTTCACCATTTGGCTGTCAGGCGGGGTAATCCCGTACATGTACCCAGCGATTTGCGTGCGCAGGTCGGCGATGGTGATGAACTTCTTGAGAACGTTCTTGGGCAACACGTATGTGTAGCCCGTGTCCTTGACATCGTCGGAGCCGACGTAGATGTGGTTCGTGCGCAAATACAGATTGGTGGCCGAGATGGCCCGCACCCTCCAATCCGTCTTGCTGGCGTAGGGGTTCTGCTCGTACGGGGACGTGGTGGTGGTGAGCATCTCTTCGCCGTGCTTGTTGACCGTCTTGGCCGTGATGGCCGTGAGCTGCGACTGGTCCTTCGCCTGCTTCTCGATGTCGGCGATCATCTGACGCTGGGCGGACGGGGCCTGAATCTCCATCCCCAAAATGATATCCCGGATCTCGCTCTGCGTCAACGACGCCACGTTGACGTTGTTCTTCTTCCCGTAATCCGCCAGGATCAGGTCCTTCAGGGCTACCTCCACCTTCATCCACTCCTCGTCAGTCAGAGTGGGCCAGATGTGGTGCGGCAGCGTGATGGTGTTCTTGTCGGGCTTTAGGATCTGCTTGGTCCGCTCGAAATTCACGTGCAACGACCGCAGGATCAGGATCAGGCGGGAGAATGCGGTGTACGACGAGATGGACTTCAGCCAGTCGTCGTACAGATTGAACAGCACCATCTGCGGCTCCGTGGCCTTGAGGATCAGGTCGCCGAGCTTCTCGATCTTGAGGCACGCCTGGAACGGCAGCTGCAGCTCCGAGCCTTTGATGACGATGTTGGGGAAATCCAGCAGATGCACCTACAGAGTGAGAGTCAGAGAGAGGGGGGGGAGAGAGAGAGAGAGAGAGAGAGAGAGAGAGACGGAAGGGGGGGTGTGACCTAATTATAAAACAGACAAATGCAAACCAGAGGTAATGCACTCCACAGTCAGGCATAAGTGCATCTTTATTCTCTATGCCAAACCTGGTTGAACCTCAAGACACACACTGTGTCTGAAACAGAAAACAGAACATCATGTCTGACTACATTAGTCAGACAATCACAGTCAGTAGCTGTCAGTCAGACATCAGCAATCAGTGTCGGATAAAGACACCATGCATTACCGGCATGGCCGAAAAGAGCAACCCGCCGAGACGGAAGGGGGGGGGAGGAGCGAGAGAGATAGAGAGAGAGAGAGATAGATAGAGAGGCGGGGGAGGGGAGAGAGAGAGAAAGAGAGAGAGAGAGAGAGAGAGAGAGAGGGATTGATGGGCCAAAATGCAGTTCCCCTCACGTATGCCCATGTCATTCTGGTTAGGGGGTGCAAAACAGCTAGATCACCATGCAATATGCACACAGCGCATGCGCACTGCACGGGGCACCTCCAGCGGGTCCAGCAGCCCTTTGCGCATCACGATGATCTGCTTGGGCTGCTCCTCGACGGGGAGGGACCGGATCAGCGCCGCCACCTCCTCGGCCGTCTTCCACTTCGCCAGCTGGCTCAGCCGCTTCTGCCCCGCCCAGACGCTAGTGTGGATCACCTTCGAGAAGAAAATGGATCGGAAACGTTTGGGTATTAGCAGCTGCACATCCGGCGTCACACAGGCACAATGTGGTGCCAAGTGGCAGTCACTTGTGTCAGAAATATCAGAAGCTTGTGAAACGCATGCGCAATAGTAACCCCACCCCCTGTCCAGCAAACAACAAACTCCTCAAAAAATAAGGTCCGAACAGGAGTGTTCGTTGGACACACCGTACTCGATGAATTCGGTACCCAGATCCGGTCCCGAATTATTTAGGCCCCCAAAAAAAAATACGGTGCGAACGGAAGTGTTCATTGGACAAGGCATTCGTTGGACACCGGGGGGTACACATACAGTCTGGGTAAAAATTACATGCGGTAAAAATTACAAGCGGTAAAAATTATCACGGTCTGAGGCCCCTCCCGCGATAATTTCACGCAAACTCATGTGTGCACACATCAAAGCGGTGTAGAACATTCATGCGGCCTATAGGCAGTCTAACAGTTGCCTAATTTCAAGAGCATTGCACGTTGTGATTCAACCTGCAATCTTCACAAACAGCTTTACAGCAAATTAGGACAGGTTTCTTGAGAATCAGGCTCATTACCATCATTGCAGCAGCCTAGTACACCACACGCAAAATGCCTGCGATCTCCCAAGACCTGACAATTGTGGCCTCAGACAACTCTGTCATTGCAGATTTGATAAACATATACATGCGGCGCCTGAACACGGGGAGGCTAGAGGTGCCGCCCACGTTTCTTCATTTGGGAGCATCCGCCAAAACTTCGGCCAGGTACAAGCAGTATTCTCATGAATTTCATGCTTCTTCGCTGCTGCTGTATACCCAACTTGTCTGCTTCCATTGTAACTGTTACACTCAACTGATCAGGGCAAGATTGTTGCTTGCGTTTTGATTTTCCAGCAACAAGCAGTGTGCGGCGTTCCATGGGTGATAACAAGACAAAAGATGCTTGCTCTTGCCAGAACCCCTAAAGCGAACTGAGAAAGTATCAGAGAGCGTTGGCTCGGGCGCGTGGAAAGTTTACGGTGGGGAAATCTCACAAGCGGTACCAATTATCACGGTTTGGGAGGCTCTGGGATAAATTTTACCTGGGGTAAGTTTTACCCGCACTGTAGTGAGACGCATGCATCCGAAGCGATGTACCACACAACACTAAGCAGCATCAGCAACAAGAAGCACAGCACGACACCACACCACACGACACCACGCAACACCTTCAGGAACAGCTGCCCCGTCCGGGGGTTGAAGATGAACAGCGCTCCGTTGATGGGCTTCGTGGTCAGGTTCCCCTCGAACGTCTTGTGGATGGTCACACGGTACACGTTGGTGTCGTCCACGAACCAGATGATCTGGTTGGAGAAGAGCTCCCCGTAATTCTGCGAGGACAGGTAGGGCTCCGTGGGCTCGGAGGAGTACAGCTGCAGGCCCTTGCGGATGCGCTCCCGGAGCACGTAGAGGGCCGGGTTGGCCTTCATGATCTTGGCCATGGCCTGCCCGACCAGCGGCTTCATCCCCGGGAACCAGTGGCCGTACGCCGAGTGCAGGTTGTACGCCAGGTCCACGCCGATCAGGAGCCCAGTGGGGCTGGAAAGGAAGGGAAAGGGGATGGAGAGGAGAGCAGGGATGCATTAGAAGGGAAGGGACTTCAGAGGGGGCCCCAGAAGCGGTTGGAGGAGGTTGTCAAAGCGGTTGGGGGCGGTTACTGTCGGTGACAACTACCATTGAAGTTGGCACTTGGCGTCAGGGAGACAGCGGCTGGGCATAGACTGGGCGCCCTGGAGGGGGGGTGGGGGGGTTACCTGCCCCCCTTCCAATGCATCTCTCGAGGAGAGCAGTTTACTATTTCCTATGCAAAAAGGGTGGGTGTACCCTACATATGCCCCATGCACCAGGGAAGTATTAGAAGGGGTGGGGGGGGGGGGGGGTCTGGGACCCAAAAGTTTGTGTCCCAAAAATGGCCCGACCAGATTCTCCTTAATTGTAAATTTCGTTTTATCCCACGATGGTCACTTTTGTCTGGGGGGGATCCAGGGGGGTGTGACCTAGATTATGAGAGAGATATTGTACTAAAGAGAGAATCAGAAACAGAGCAGCAAAAGCAGAATGAGGTAATGCACTTCTCAGCATGGCATAAGTGCATCTTTATTCTCTATGCCATGCCTGGTTGAACCTCAGGGGGGGGGGGGGGGCTCCTCCTACGGTATACGGCCATTCCTCTTCCCTGCCCTGTAGCCCAAGCAGGCGACGTCCCGGAGGACACCTCAACTACAGGTGACTCAACGAGGGCTTAGGGAGACAAGTAGGGCACTCAGGTGAAGGAGAGGGGGGGGGGGGACACCTGGGGTAGATGGAGATGTTGTCGGTGGTGTAGTCGAGGAACTTGGCGCGGGTGTAGCGCTCGATGTCGTGGGAGTCGTAATCGCCCCAGCGCAGCTGCACGTCGATCCAGTACTTCGTGGAGGAGGTGCCCTCGTAGTTGTCTTTGGTGTCGGCCAGAAGGGACGGGGTGGACACCTGCCACTTGTAGGAGGCGAAGAGGAGGATGTCGGCGCACGACGAGTTCATTTTGTAGGACTTGCGCGGGTGGATGGTCTCTTTTTGGACGGTCTCGATCTCCAGCGAGTCCAGTTCCTGGTCGAAGACTTGGCCTGTGGAGCGGGCAGGCGAGTCCCGCTGCGATCCACCCCCCGGCTATCTGTCAAAAACTCGGGGGGAAGGTCGGGGGCCGCGGGGGGGGGGGGGGGGGTTGGCACAAGGCCTCGGTATCTGATTGTTTGCCTTTGGCGGCGCCTATTGGCCTCTCGCCACTGCTCATTCTGACCCTCTGTGGGTCCGAACGTGTTTTGGTTGTGGTTGGGGGGGGGGGGGCAACCCCCCCCCCGGTGGTGCTGGGTTGTTAAGGGCGCCAAAGGTGCCAGAGAAAATTTTGATTGGCCAAAGGCCCGGAAGAAAATTTGGCCCAATCTTTTTGGGGGGGGGTGGGGGGGGGATGGGTCCAGTGGTGCTGAGTTGTTAAAAGGAGCCTGGGGGTCAGGGGGATGTTGGGGAGGGGGGCTCCGATCAGTTGGTCATGCGGCCCAGGCAGCCGGACTGACGCACCGCCCCTTACCAAAAGGATGCTCATGACGCCTTTTGGGGTGTTGAGTCGCGAACTCGTGGTTGACACTCCCGCAGGGGCTTCAGAAATGTCGTCCCTGGGACTAGTACATGGGGATGCTTCGCCACAGGAGTGGGGGGGGCTTATTTGCAGGACCCACCCGCCCAGGCCACGCCCCGGCCCGCAGAGGCCTGGCCCTCTCGGGAAAAGTGAAGGGTCCTCTGCGGCCCACAATACTGAGGCCCATTTCAGATTCACCAACTTTTTTGGGCGGAACCCCCACTGCTCTCTGCCCCACCAGCTCAGCGGTCTGGACAGCACAGTTCTCTCACGCCGTTCCCAAAAAGCGGCACGCTGTGACATGGCTCCCTCTCGGGCCGCACTTAGAGCACTGCGTGTGAACAGTACCTCCACAATCCTCACGGTGGTTGGTGAGGAGGGAGCTGCTGCCGTGGACATGGGCACCCTGTGGTACACATGTCTCAGACCACTTATGAACATGGGGGGGGGGGGGGGATTGGTGCTGTGTCAATTTGGCGGTGGTAATTTCGCCGTGGGAAATTTGGCGGAAGCAAGGAACACAGAGTGAGACAGGGAGCATGCAAAGCACATGGGGACAGGAGGACAAAGCAGGAAGCTGGCTTTCTGGCGGGAGGGAGGGAGGGAGGGAGGGGGTAGAGGCGCGGAGGGAGAGGGAGGAGGTGGCAGGAGGGAGGGAGGGATGCAAACGCGGCCATCCTTTGTCTCAATACAGACGCGCGCAGCCCGCGCCACCGGAAGTGCGCTTGGGAAGATAAATGGGGTCAAGATAACTGACCATCCAGAGCCCCGCAATAGGCTGACAGCACGGAGTAGGGGGGGGGCGGGGGAGGGGGGGTTACTAAAGCCTGATTGGGTCCCGCGTCGCACAAACGGTGCATAGCGCCATCTCTGTTGTCCTCTCCGAGAGGTGCCCCAGTCGAAGTTGAGTAGGGGGATGGGTGAGCGCGGGTAGAGACCCGGTGAGGGACAGGGGGTGAGGCCCATACATAAGTCCATCACGATGCTCTCATGCACCTTCTGCCACAAATGCGCCCGGAAGATCTGAATCAAAGAGATCTTGAGGGTCGGCAGCTTCCCGTGCATGAAGATGCCGGTGAGATCCAGCTGCACCTGGAACCCGACGTACACGTTGGCGCGGTTGATGGTGGGGGACCACCACAGCGTGAAGCGTCGATTTGGAATCTGGTTGAGCCCGGAGCGCTGTGCATTGGTCAACTTCCTGAATAACAGCACGAGGGATGCCCCATGACATGCCCCACAACAAGCCTCGCACCCCCCCCCCCACCCCATGTCCGGCGAACAATAAAAGCCTAAAAATATACGGTCCGAACAGGAGTGTTCGTTGGACACGCCGTTCGGTACTCAATTGATCCGATACCTAAACCCGGTCCCTAATTAATTGAGTCCCCATAAAAATGCAGCCTGAACGGAAGTGTTCGTTGGACAGAGCATCCGTTGGACACCGCGCGCGCGCGGGGGGGGGTTATTGCACGCATGCGAGCGCCGTACCTGACGGCCCTGGTTGGATGAAGCTTGGGTGTGGTGCGTACCGGACCTTAAGTTTGCAGATCATGTGCGCGTAACATCCCTGGGGACTAAATCCCCCCCTTTTCCAGGCAACAGAAAATGGCCACAAATTGACAGAACCAACGCCCACTGTTGCGTCACCTATGCGTTACACTGTGCATGGTGCGTGCGGAAAGACATGGTTACTAAAATTCATGCCCCAATCAGCTTCCCTGACATAAAATATGAACATCCTCCATCTCAAAACCAAAGTATCACGCAGCACACGTAGCACACAGTGGGACCAATTGAGAAATGCACCGCCAAAATCCACGGTGCGAAAATTGACCGCACCAACGCCGCGTGTTGCGTGGACATGGGCGTACAGCGGGGACCATCCCCTTCCGCTATGCCTCGCGGGGATACTCGGCCGCCCTGCCCTCAACCCGCTGGACCCTCGCCCATGCCCGGGGGGGTTCACGCACGCTGCCGCACTGTTCCGTCCACCTCCTCAGCCGGGTGCCGATGGTCTTCCAGCAGAGCTACGCCCCATGCACAGGCACCACGTACACAGTGGTGTCCGGACTGCTGCATGACCCGGTGCCTGGATGCCCGTTTTCTCTCGGGTACGCCATGTGGCTTGGTTTTCCGAGTCATCACTCATCGTCAGACTGCGACGTTGCATGGGCTCGCCCTTCCTCCAGCCCCCCCTGACCCCATAGGGGGGGGCATAAAGGCCGAGTTACTGTGGACCTCCGGGGGTACGGACGGGTTTGAGTTTTCTTCAGAATAAATCGCTTGCATTGCTTGTCCCAAGGCACAGGGGACCAGCGTTCTCACTGGGCAATGGGTGAGGGTGGGACAGTGGTCCGGCTCACATGTGCTGCTTCTGCCCCTTGGTGTCCCTCCATGGCGGCGCAGGCAATGCTTCACACAGAGTCTTGACCAAAACAGTGACAGTGGAGGGGGGGGGGGAGGGGATGGGGGGATTGTTGGCGCTCGCTCGAAGCCCCAGAACAGGACCACTTTGGAGCCCCAGCAAAACTGCAGTCCATCGCACACGAAGACCGAAAGCATTCTGTTCCGCATTACACGAGTTGCAGGCGATGCGCCATACTTGTATTTCATGCTCTCCTCGAAGCCGCTGGCCTTCTCCCAGAACAAACCCTCCCACGTTGGGAAGTACGTTCCTTTGAACAGCGTGTGCTCCAGGATTCCTTCCACACCCCCCAGCGCTTGGATCATGTCCGTCCGGTAGTTGCTCAGATTCCACAATTTGCCGTCCTGCATGCAACGAGAGGGACCTTTCAGTATGGGAGTCTGGGGATGATTTGCCAAGGCGATGGGATGAGAAGGTGGTGAAAAGTATCCCCCTCATTTGCCTTTCCCATCATTTTCCCCCAAATTGACTCGGCTTTTCATCGAGCAGTCATTCAGGGTGAAGGGTGCGTTTCAAGGGTGTTTCAAACCAATGGTGCCTCCTGGGCGTAGGGGTTGCACCCCGGTTGCATGGATACAGGCCATTGTATCACCATCACTGCCCGCCACCATTTTGTTGGTGCAGTAGGCTGTGGGGGGGTGCGGAGCAGATGGAGGAGGGGGGGGGGGGGGGCTGTTGGTGCCAAGCCCCTTCTCTGCACTGCAACATCCGGTTGGTGTGTGGGGGGGGGGGGGTTGCGTACCACCACAACCATATGTGAGGTGTGAAGCCTCATATTATGGGGGTCATGCACACCAATCAGATGCTGGACACGGACACTGGACACTGACCTGGTCTGCTGATGGTACAATGGCAAGAGCTTAACGAGATACTTTGAGGCCCGAAGAGGCGTCTTGTATGTGAGGTGTACCATGCCCTGGCACGTTGCTGTGTGCGATTTTTGTTGCTGCATGCAGAGGGGGTTAGCGCGTGTCAAACCAGTTGGCCAACGTTAAAAAATCTCTTTGCGGCTGTGGGACGTATATGGGCAGTGCCAACAATGAGTCATCATTTCCAAGCCACAAGCAGCCAATGATAGCAACCAGAGCACAATCAGTAACAGCAGTACAAGCAGCAAAACTAGCAGCAGCAGTACTTGCAGTAGCAACAGCAGGCAGTAACTCAATCAGCCTCCACCAGGACCAACACGCAGGATGGCAGCACTAGAGACATCAGCTCATCAGCTGTCACAACAGTGCTATCCGTGTGCAGCAGCAGGAGCAGCAGCAGCAGCAGTAGCAACCACAAGCAGCAGGAGCAAGCAGCAGCAGCAAGAGCAACAGCAGGTGAGAAACAAAAGTCCCCCGCACTGGCATATCCTGGAGGAAGGGGGTTGCATGTAAATACCTTGATTGAAGCCTCTGTGGCGAAGCCTCAATCATAGGTGTGTGGAAAAGGGAAATATATGCCACAATGCAAAACAAGAGTTGGGGAGCCCGTTCATGAAGCCACCGTGACATAGCCCCAACCACTAACTTCATGACTTTGGGGGTGGCATGCAGGGCCATTTTGCCCCACCCCCACTAAAAAATAGAAGCAGATGAGGTTCAGCAAGGGGAAGGGAGGGAACACCCTCGGGGCCTACCTTCATTCAATTGCTGGGGCCTCAGCAGTTGACAGCAAAGAGAACAGCCTTCGTTCAGCAAGCCTTTGCTTGTGTTGCGTGAACGTTGTGTGCACGCAGAGCCCTGCACCGTGCACTGTCTGTATGCTGAAGGGCACGGTAGCACCCCCCCTGGACCACTAGTGTGGGAGAGTTTCATGAGTGGTACCACAGCTCAACGTCTGCAGGTCAGTATATCACAGCTGCAGCATGTCCTGCGCGCGCGCGTGTGTGTTGGTGTGTGTTGCAAAGGCGGGGCTGGACTGCTCAACGTGGGTGTGCACCTGCAGCTTGCCCCCCCAGAATATTTTTGCTACCCCCCCCCCCCTTTGCAAAATGGCTGTCAAAAGGGGGTGTGGTCTGGGTAAGCGCAATCTTGGGCGGGGCTGTTAGCCTCCAGACCCCTCCCCCTCTTATATCCACAGCCTGTAGGTGAACAGAGATGGAATGGAATGACCCACGCCAGACATTCACCGTGAAATGAAATGCACCCTGCGAACACACGCATGTGCGTGCGCACACACACACACCACACGATTGACGTGAGACGAACGGGCAGGGCAGCCGCACACACCACACACACACACACACACACACACACACACACACACACACACACACACACACACACACACACACACACAATGCACCACCCATAAGTGCAAGGTGATGGCCGCCGATAGTATGACCCCGCCTACTGCTTGGGCAGCAAACATGCGGTCCATGGAAACACATAGGGGACGCCGGGGGTATCGATGGGACACTGGGGCCTGGAGACTGCCTTGCTGGCACTCGACCCCTACCTCTGCCTCGTGAAGAGGGACACACGTGTCGCTGGTGGGTCCACCAGAAGGGGTTGGGCTTCGAGAGGTGGTACTGTTTGAAATCCGTGCGCGCCCGCCATCCCTTGTCATACGCCAGCGTGTGGCGGTCCTTCTGGAAGAGGGTGTTGATGCGCGGGATCCCGCGGTCCCATGAGTCTTCCAAATCCTCCAGCGTCAGCCTGCGGTTCTGCTGGTTCGCCTCCTGCCGCTTGAGGGCGTACTCGGCCCACACACGCTGGGAGTCGATGAACTCGGCCTCCCACGGCTGGATGTACCGGTACAGATTGGGGATCAGCTGGTCCTCGTCATGGCTCATACCCGCGCGGAAGAACTCCACCCCCATTTCGGTCTGCTTGGAGTACTTCAGATCCGACTGCGGGATCAGCACATGGCCCATGGACAGCATTCCCAGCCCGCCAAGCTCCTTCGGGGTGTAGAACACCACCTGCGGCATGGCAGATGAGAGCGGGATTGCATCGCCACGGCAGGTGGAGAAAGGGCCGCACACAGAGAGGCCGCAGTATGGCGCATAGAGAGGCAGCAGTATGGCACGTAGAGAGGCAGCAGTATGGCACGTAGAGAGGCAGCAGTATGGCACGTAGAGAGCAGGACCGCCGCATAGAGCAGAGAAGTGGGCTGCGGCAGGGTACATACCGGGGGGAAGCGCGAGGGCATCTTGGAATTCAAGCCGATCTTGATTCGCGTTTGGATCTTGTTCTCACATTTGACCAGCAGGTCCAGCAGCTCCTGCGTGTGGACCGTGGCCTCCCGGTAATACGTCATCAGCCCGATCAACACGGTGTTCCACTTGTTGACAATCTTCGTGAAAGTCGTCGCGCCGGAGGACATAAGCACCTGCCGAACCCGGTTCTCAAAGCGCTTCAGCGAGTCGTCGTCGACGCGCAGGAAGGCCTGCGCGGTGCGCTCCTTCGAGTTCTCGTTCTGGAGGTTCCACACGCCGTCCTTGGCCACGAACTCCTCGTTGAAGCTGCGGATCTTGGGCAGGATGCGCACCTGGAGGGAAAACATTTGATGGAGCATCGATCTTGGGCTCGGAGACGCTTGGTCCTGCCTGTGTATCCTTCGGGGGGGGGGGCTAAACTGGTCCACCGGGATTTTGGCGGTAGTACATTGGCTGTTGTTGATAGGCCCACGTCGCGCGTGGGTGATCCCCCTGTGTGACATATAGTCCATGAGAAAGGCGCCCGCACCGCGCGCACCGCGCAGGCGTTTCTAGCAACCCTCTTCTGCATTTTTCAAGTTTTTTTCAGGGTGGCAAGGACGCGGTGGCCCAAGGGGTACGCATACAACAACGGAGGCCTCCACTCCAGCCTCCTCACCAAAGGTGGTTGTAGCTGCCCACACCCCCTGCCAGGGGAGGGCCGTAGGAAGAGGAAGAAGAAGATGTAGAACTCTCCGGTATGGCTGCTTGACCGAAGAGCCTAGTGCCCCACAGGGTGCCCAAGCCTGTGGAGCCGTTTCGAACGTTTCACGTTTCGACATGTTGCTCAATGGGGTGCCCATTCCCATGATGCAACCGTTTCGGTGTGCTCGTATCGGTTCGTTTCGCGTTTCGATTGTCACAGCGTCGGCTACGAGGAAGCCTCCTCTTCCTCTTCATCGGCGGACGTAAGTGACGAGCCTGAGGATGATGAATCCGAATCAGAATCTGAACCACGACGTCTCGTGGCCGGTGGCTGCCCGTAAAAGCCACTTGGGAAGTGGTCCCAGGGGCCGTAGGGCTCGTATCGCACATTGCGCACATAGTGGTGAGGTGCAGAAAACAGCACAAGGGGAAGGAAAAAGTTGTCCGTGCACGTCGAAAACGCCCGCACCGCGTGGTGCACTGCGCGCACCGCGCGGGCGCCTTTCTCCATCTGTGGTTTCTTTACGGGGCTCTAGACATTCACCCGTTTATTCTTCACCGCATGATGCAGTGTCGATCTTCTCCTGAAGGTCCGCCAAGCCGCTGCCTTGACCCCACCGTTTCTGTTTCTCCATGGCGGCGCGTTGTGGTGGTCCAGACATTAAGGTTCCATACGGCATTAACCTTCGCTCAGCCCCCCGACCGTGGTGTGGCATCCTTGCTGCAGGCCCCCAGTGGCGGTCGCGGCAATCACCCCCGCCGGTTCGCTCGAGCGAAATCTGGCACTCATCACCAGGGTCTGCTCAGCCCTCTCACCCCACCCACCACAGAAAATCTTTCCTCAGAAAAAAATTCAAACGGCCCCGAACTTGGAGGTCCATGTACACACACTTTTTTTGGCCTCTGACCCCCGCCCCTCCGGTGTAGTATCAACCAGCCACTGAGCAATGGTCTGGCATCCCTAACGGGTGCTTTGGCTGGGTGTCCCCCGTGCCGACAGGCTAGAGGGTCCTTTGCTGACTCTGATTATGTTTGTTCAGAGGTAGCCTGGCCGTGGCCATTCCTGCTGTGCTGAGCCCTGTACGAGGGCCGCATGCTGTGCACCATCGTGCCGTGCTGTGGGGGCAGTGTGCAACGGATTGGGAAGGGGGACCCCCGTCCAGATGCGCACCTCAAACCCGGACATGGCGAACAGCAGGTTGGGGTTGTCCTTGGAGTACACCGAGACGAAGGATTCCTCCCACTGGACCGTGGTCACGGAGCGCGGCAGGCGGTTCTTGATGTCCCAGAACACCGCCCGGCCCAGGTTGACGTCGTGCTTCATAAGCCGCATCCGCTGGTCGCGGGGCCAGCACTTCTTGTTGTTGTACCCGACGACGTTCTCATTGTTGGGGTCGGGGTGTTCGGTCAGGAAGCGGTGGATGAGGTCCTTGCTCTCCTCGTGCGTGAACTTCAGCATCATGTGGATGCGGTCGATGTACCTGTCACACCGGCGGCACACCGACAGGCACAATGCCCCTGCACACGGCCATTCGGCGGTCCCCCTCATGCAACACAGAGGCACCACAGAATAGGACACACACGCCAGCAAATGATGTTGCGAAGAGTGGCAGTCACTCGGGCCAGCCTCAGGCTTTGGCGGCAGAAATGCGCTCGACCGACGGCGGTTGGGGATCGACCGACGGCGTTTGATTGCCAGCCGAAGCCGATTGGCCAATTACGGACTGCTCCTGAGCGGCCGATGCACCCGGTGACGTTGTGCCCGGTCCCATCATGACGGGAAATGCACTTTCCCCCGTTTGCTAATGGGGGGTGCCTGCTCCATTGACACTGATGGTCATGAATCTAAAAGGGGGGAGAGTCGTGCCTAGTCAATTTCGCAGTGGTAAATTTCGCTGCGGGAAATTCGCGGGGCAAGTGGCGCTTGCACAGTGACTTGAACGACATGGCTGCCCTTACCACCCCGACGGCCCCGCCCCCTCGCGGATGTACCTGTGGTACAGGCGGATGGGGTGCTTGATCTCCACATTCACGTCCCGGAAGCACAGGAAATCATTGGGGGCCTGTGGGGGGCCTGCAATTTCGGACGCGCGCGTGAGCCCCAGGATCAGCAGGTCCAGCACCAGCCCGTAGAACTGGTACACGAAGGACGCGAACTGCAGCCCCCGGATCAGGCCGTACGAGTTGGTGTGGTTCATGTCCTTGTAGTTCAGCACGACGTTGTTCTTGGCCGTGATGTAGTCCGCGATGTTGTGGTCCACGATCAGCCGCAGCAGCCGATTGAGGAGCGTCAGGTCCATCTTCTCGTAGACCTTGTCCAGCTTGGTCTCCACCATCACCACGCACTCCCCGTTGGACGTGTTCCAGATGTCGGTCAAATTGTTGATGCCCTGGCACCATTTGTACACCAGCAGCGGTGGAGGCTCCGAATCCGCGGGCTTGACCCAGTTGGGGAACAGGTGTCGCTTGTCCGCCTCGTACCAGAGGTACTGGTCGAGGTACGCGTCGGTGATCTTCTCCAGGGGCTCCACTTGGTAGCACGGGATCAAGTGGGAGAACAGGTCCATGAACTCGATCTTGATCTCCTTGAACGTCCTCTGCGTCAGCAAGTGCCGCTTGATGCGACTCAGGGCCTCGTGGGGGTTGTCGTACGCCTGCTCGATCAGCCCCAGCTCCTCACGCTGGGACTGATTCAGGCGGGACTTCACGCTGTACGCGTCCTTGAGGCGCTCGAGAGCGAGGATCAGCAGCTTGGTGTCGTGCTTGTAGCTGAGCGGCGGGAACGGGATCGGGGAGAACTTGCGGGACTCCAGCCAGTGCACCGTCGTCGTGTAAATGGCCACGGCCTCCTCGGCCGTGATGTAGGGACCGTCCTTGAGGTAGTTGTGCTGCCGCTCGTGCTCGGCCTTCAGGTACAGCCGCGTGAGGCGCCCGAGGTTCTTCTTGCACACCACTTTGTCCACCGTCGCCCCGCGCCGGATCCGCTCGCGGTTGTAGTGCGCCACGTTCGTCCACCAGTCGGCCTTGTGCTTCACGTACCGGATGATCATGTTCTCAATGGGCACGGGCATGCCCGGCACCTTCCAAGGGATGTTTGCCTTCCTGCAGTGCGTTGTGGAAGGCTGCAGGGGGAGTGAAGAGGGGTGCACCAGGCTGGATGGGGCTGCGGAGGGTTGGAGTGGACGAGGGACACACAACCGCGCGCGCGCGGTTGTTGCACAACGTGAGCAGTCTGACACCCAGTCTGGAGGACGGGTGCCTGGCAAATCCATCATCAGGTCACAAAAGTCAGCAGGGGAGAGGTGCACAGAGGAAAGCATAGGCAGAGCCTCTCACAGGATTTACCTGCATCTGGTATGGTGCCGTGCTGCAACATATATTGCATTGATTCATGTAACTTGGGTATGAAGCATGTATGAAGATATCTCCATACTCTGTGTAGAAATCAAGCAAAATACCGTCATCCCCACGGAATGATTCTGCCTTGAGTCGACTGAATGCCTCAAAGCCCCTTGACAGCCCATCTCAGCCCGTCCCATACATCGTCCCAACACCACCTTAGCCTTCGCTGTCGACAGCCTGGCGTCCCAGACGCCCATTTGGTGCTCTTGGGCCTTCGACCAAACCCTCCCTCCCCCTTTCTATTGAGGTTCCTGTGAGGGACACACACACCTCACAGGACCCTCACAGGACCAGTTTCGCGGACCCCTCCCTGGGACATCCTGCACCCCCTGCCCTCCCCAATGTACACGTCAACTTTTGCACCCTGCTGCATATTTGGGAAGATGGTGGATGCAATGTCATCCCGCAGCGATGAGAGGGGGGTGCACGGGCTGTGTGCGTGGGGCCTCCAGAGGGCTCCCCCGGTTAAATGGAACCACCCACCACACAAATCTGAACGTGGCTCGCGATAAGCATTTTCAATCACAGGGAGGAGGGTGAGCGCTGCGCGAAGCTCAGTGCTGGGATCCTTATGGTACACCGGATCCTATGGTACACCCGGTGCTGCACCCAGACCAACTCACGCACCTGAGCAACCCAGCTTCGAGGTAAATTGCCAGGTGTGTTCAGGTGTGCGCACCAGGGAAATGGGGGTTCAACCAGGGGGGGCGTGGGCTGGGAGGAGGCCCTGGTGACAGAACTTAGCTACTCACGGGCAGTACATGTTTTAGGTCGCTGCCCCATGGACAACCGCGTAGCCGGCTGCCAACCCCCCACAGGGGCGACCCCCTTACTTAGGTTTGGGTTGCCTTCTCCTCCCGGTGTGGTCGGGATGGTGATGGCTCCCGGGAGTGCATCAGGGAAGCATCCCTTCTATGTTGTGTGTAAGTGTGGCCTTGGTTGTTGCGTGTGTGGTGGGTGCCGTGTTGGCGTTGGGGTGTGGGGTCTTGGGCTCTTGGTGATGCTCCACGTGCGTGCCTTGTTTGTGGGCGGCGGTGGCTGTGTGTGGGTGAAGTGCCCGTGTGGTGGGTCTGGCCCCCCCCCTGGGTGTTGGGTGTTGGGCTGGTGTTGGTGCTCGCGGCGGGTGGTGTGGCTGTCCGCCGCTGTTGTTGTGGTACACTACTTTGCTTTGCTCTACTGCACTTGTGTGCTGCGTGCTATCGTGTGCTGGCGAGTTTGATTGTGTGCCTCTGCCGGCTTTGGCCTGCTGCGCTGCGTTGTGTGCTATGCTGCCTCCGCGTTGTGCGCTACGCTGCCCCCGCTCGCCCTTGTCCCCCCCTGTTTTCCACGCCCCCCCCCCCCGGTTCTCCACTGTTCCGCCCCCCCCTCCCCGTTCCCCCCCGGTTTCCCCCCCCTTTGCCCGTTTTTCTTGTGGTCTATGATGTGCCGGGAGGGATACCGGAGCTGGGTATGTCCCGGCCCTGGGGGTGCAGCTGCTGGAGAGGGACGAAGAGTGGCTGGACAGGTCTGGAGACGGCGAGACGGGGTTGCTGAGCGTGACACAAGGTTGGGGAGGGCAGTACCAGCACCGCCAGGCCTCCGCCAAATGGTTGAGGATGGTGCGGGACTTGTTTGCCTTCACGCCCTCATGCATCATGTCCAGGATGTCCTGCATGACCGCGGCCCGGAGCTCCAAATCATAGTGGGACTCCATACGCTGCTTTGTGACGGTTTTGGCAATGCCTTTGGATTTACGACCCTCAAACTGGCGCGCCAACAGATTGCCCAACCAACGCTCGAGCAGGGGAACAATGCCACGGAGGAAGAACAGCCACACTCGCCAACTTGGGGCCCAGAAGCCGCAACCGGGGCCTTTTCCAACGGGGCCTGTGTTAAACCTGCGTCAACATGTGCAGTGTCGTGAAATGCACCAGCGTGCAGCAGTGCAATGCAGCGCAGCACATCGGGCACCGCCCCATCCGAGCCGACCAGACTACAGCCCCTCAGGGGACGGGGGCCGAGGCAGGGGGTCATTTTGGGTCAACCACCCACCCAACCACAGCAGGTCTGAAAAATGAGAAACGTGAGAAATAAACTAAATCAAATAAAAAAAATGGGGGATGGGGACCGAATTAAGGCATTCCATTGTAATAGACAAGCACTGAACTGTGAGGAGAAGGCATGAGTGAATTTCACAAGGGAGTAGTGAGGGAGGTTGCCATGCTTAGGCTTGGGGGTTCAGCAGGAAAGCAACGAAAGTGCCTGCAAAGCACCCAAATTGGTTGATTGGTGGTGTGGTTGTATGGGGGAGGTCCCCCGCTAGGTTCCTTAAGCCCGTTCTTACATTGCCACAGTCCCACACTACCACACTCGGATACCATTGTGCACCATTTTTGAATAGAGGAGGCCTGAAGGGGGTGACGGGCAAACAAAGGTACAATTCATGGAAGAAACTATTCTCTGTCGGCACAACTACAATTTTACTGTTCTGAAACAATTGCCCCAATTGCGGGCCACAGGAAAAGCGTTGTCTCTACAGACGCAGCGTGTGTGTGCGTGTGAGTCAGGACCAGGGGCACGGTCATGGTGTATGTCGTGGTCATAATGCATTGTGTCTTCTTTGCGGGACAATTCTTCACCATGCTACTCACTCACCACCCTCTAGAGCTGAGCAGCGGACGTGCTGAGCAAAACACCCACCACATCGACACACACCTGTAATATATCAAATGCTTGAGATCCTTGCACCTGTGACGAAATGCGAGGCACAGATGACGCAACAGCAAGTCAGAGACACAGAGCATGCGAAAACGTTGAAAATCTTGACTCAACTACGGCTCCTCTGCCTCAGCAGACCATTCCAGTCGTGCAAGGTGCAAGAAAGGAACAGGAAAAAGGAAAAAAAAAGAGGCCACAAATGACTGCGTCCACTCATCCATGCCAATCCCGACCTTCCCCACTGCAAACTCATCCGCAACTCTGCAACGTTGGGACTGCACAGCTCAGAAGGCAAATCACATACATTCGGATCTGCCTCATCAGACGATATTTGTATCTGTACATTCCCGTTAACTGTCCGATGTGGTTGAAGATATACTGTTGTCCATCAGCCAGCTGGAAGGCATCGACATTCCCAAGGCGGTATTGCACGTGGGAATCCACGATCAGTTTGGTCATGCGCAGAATCTCGCGGCACAAATGAAAGGCATTCCCGAATCGCGACTTTTTGCGCTCCTTCGTGGTCAACGTCTTCACGGGCTTCAGATTGAAGTTGTAATCCAAGTGCAAGTAATTCAGATTTTTACGATGAATCAAAAGGTTCAGCATGTTGTGCCCCTGGCGGCAGATTTGCAAACCAGCCTCCACCCAATCCAGCGTCGTGGTTTGGAAAAACTTGGTTTGCCTCAGGGTCGGGAACAAATACTTTTTGGTGAGCGCCTTCGGGGGCCGACGGTGAAGCTCGTTCAAAACCCAGCACTTCAACAACTTCTGGTAACTTACCCGAACCTTGACAGGATATGTGCGCGGGCAGTGCTCCTGGAACCAAGTCTTGACCAAAGCAATGTCAATGGCACGCCGAGTTCTTCCCGAGCGGAGGTTGAAGGGTCTCGGTGCCCAATATAGTGCAATTCCCTGCGCCGTGTTGTCATCGTACAGTTCGAAGTCGTCACAAAAGGGACGCATGTCGTCGGGCAGCCAGAAATCCTCGTCATCCTCGTCATCAAGGATGCTTTCTGGTGCTTTGTAATCAGGGAATGCCGAGGAGGCTTGATCTCGGTATGCTGGAGTGGGATTAACAATGGGGTCAAAGTAGAAGGCAGGCAAGTCGGGGTCATCCGTCTTGATGTAGCAAAGGGCAGGGTAATGATAATACTGCAAGTGGACAGACCGCGGTCTGCTGTTGTAGAGATAAGGGAAGGCAATTTGATACTCAGTACGAATTTGGTGACGAATAATAATTTTGTTGATGTCATTGAACTCGTTCCAATCTTCGTCCCCGGCGTCCATATCGCGATACAGAGGTTCATATTTTGGCCCTCCCGGAATGGCCATATTCAGTGCCTTGGCTGTGAAAAACGACTTCAGGTCGAAGAGGTAGTAGTAGTTCTTATCCATGAGGTCGGAGAGCAACACGCCTGCCAACCGATACAAGTTGGCCATTACGGACAACGGCAGCCGCCACTTCTTGCAGTCCAGCTTTTTGCCATTAACAGTTGGTTTGTGGTCATAGAACCAGTTGAACACGGCATCGTCTTCTTCATCGTTGAGCTCCATCTGAATAGGCTCAAGCGGCTCGATATCCAACAAGTTATCGCCGTAGTCTAAAGGTGGCTCTTCGTCATCGAAAGGCGGAAAGCGCATACGACGGAAGTGCCTTCGATCACGCTTCTCACGCCGCATCATAATCCACATGGTGGCCCACTGGGCGATGTAAATAGGTTCTACCACCCTTGCAATTTCGTTGACAAACGTAATAGCCCCTGTGATGTGATACAAAACCTGGCAATTGCGGACTTGCTCCCAAGGCATAGGCATATTCTCCAGCAGCTTCAACACAGCGTGAGGGACGTATTTCAACGCACCGAGGTATACGCGCTTATCGTGTCGGAACTTCTTGTTCGTCATATCGCCGTGGTCACGCACGATCTTTCGAACATGCTCGGGTGGCATATCCTCTTTCTGTGTGTCTACATATCCAAACTTGTGTTTGTTCGCGTATCTCTTGGAGTTCATCATGCGCCACTTCTTTGCTCGATCCTCCATTGCCTCCTCAGCTCCCATCACTGGCTGGAACATTCCTGGAGGCATACCGGGCCCCCCTGCACCAGGGTACATAAATTGGCCGCCAACCATGGGCGACATGCCTGGTGGCATTCCCGGTGGCATACCAGGCATCCCAGGGGGCGCACCTGGTGGCATACCAGGCATCCCCGGGGGCGGTGGCGGAGCACCTGAAGGAGGTGGAGGAGGGGGCATACCAGGAGGCGGAGTCGGTGGGTAGCCCGGAGGTGGTGGGACCCCCGGTGGCAGCGGCACCGACATTTTTAAGGCAAAATGTGCCTACAGAGCTCTGCCGAAAAATAGTGAGGCAGGTGTTTGGACCGAGTTACTGGAGCGACGAACCCATATCACACACGAACTGCAAGTGATTTGACAACCCGCGGATTTCTTACCTTATCCGAGCCAGTGTCGCCAACTGCCGACTGAAAAGGGGGCGATTGTGAGCTGCAAACGAATAACGACCACCCTCTTTCAAACGTCTGAATTAGCAGATTGTCAACATTTTTCGCCTGGCCACGATTCTGCCACACCAAGTGGAGACAACAAACAAGGTAAGTATTTCGAATAGTAAATTAACAAAGGGCTTTGCTGCTTAAAGAGACATCGCTATCGCTTATTGCCATGTGTGCATATTTTACAGATGAAACCTGGTAGCGAAGATGGGTCAGTCGAGTCACTTTGCACTGAGTCCATGCTTCTCTTGCCCGTGTTGCCTGGTGCCTCCGTCCAAGGTCACGTCTCCTACTTGGACCATGCATGTTCGTGTGTGGGTGACATTCGAGCAGATTTCGGCAAATTTCTGGCATTTGGATCACGTGCGACACATGGCGACCAGACGTTTCCAGCTGTGGCCTAAGAATTGAGGATTTTTGTTCAAAAGGGACAACGGATGTCAAGACTTTCAAATTTTAAGTGAAGGTGCAAATCTTGCATCGGTGTGGAAAATCACAGTTCAGAAGACTTTATTTACTGCAGTGTAACGGGGGGGGGGCTTTTCCGGATGGTGGGTGCCATTGTGGATGTGAATTTTTTGTGCAGAGATACCGTTTCTCCCGCAAAGGGCGGGTTCGACAAATGGGGACAAATCTTTGCTCGTGCCATTTTGTCGAAGGCGACGCAATTTTGGTTCTTGACGATTTGCTGGTGGCAACTCAAAAGGCATAGCGTTTTTTGTCGTCAACGAAGAGTGGTAAACTTGAACTTACGAACAGCAAGGTGCATGGTTGAATGCAACCAAACCTTAAGGCGAAGAGGGCACTGTTCGGTGTGAAACGCAATCCACTTTTGTGGTTGACCAAGTCAATGCACCCACCCTTATGTGCAAAATTACAAGAAAGATCGGCCAATGGGGGGGCGTGGCAGTCCATAGCGGAACTCTTGGTGTTTGCTGCCACAAATATGAGGTCGGCCATTCGAGGGGATCTCGAAGTAGGACTTTCTCTCTTTGTTGCTTTATGCTAGTTGTTAAGACCACATACATTGCAAGACACATGGCAAGGGCACAACGTATGAGTTCTTGGCAAAACTTTGTGCACAGTCGTTTGAAGGAGCACCTTCCTCAATTGCGTTCCATGACATGTTATCGAGCCTAAAGGCCCGCAAGAATGGAATAACCGAAAGTTTGAGATGTGTGAAAACGGGAGGCTAAAATGGGCCACCTCATCAACCGACGCCCTGGATTTCCAAAGTCTAAAGCAAATACTTGGGGTTTCCCCTAGATAGATAGATAGATGAAGCCCTTTATTGCCGAAAACCGGCAGGACAATGCTTTGTGCTTGTGCGTGCATCGATAGGCCCAAAGCACCTCCACTTAGGGGTCCCCCGAAAACGCCTCTTTTCATTGCTTCCCCGCATCACCACGCGTGGTGTCCCCACGTCCCCCCCGTATCCAAGACACCCTCTCATGGTAAGATATGATGAGAGGGGAGGGGAAATAGGCAAGGGGGGGCGGTGTGTAGTGACGTGTTGTTTTGTGTTGTGTTGTGTTGTGTTGTGTTGTGTTGTGTTGTGTTTTGAATTATTTGTCGTATATCCCAACACTTGTGTTTTGTTTGGTATTATGTGTTGTGTAACACACCACGACACACCATCAACACAACACAACACAACACACCACACCATGACACAACACAATGCACCACATGCCCTACAATATGAACTAAATGGATGCCCTTGTTGACGTGTTGCCTCAAGGGAGACAAGGGCGGGGGGGCATTTTTCACCTCCATGTTGGGTGGACATGTTAATGTGCTTCACGTGGAGCTTATCTTCATCGTAGATGATTTGGTTGTGCCTAAAGTTATCAAACTTTTGCACGCACAAAATGGTTTCCTAAAACATACATGCGCGATGGATTACAAGTTAGCGGGCACGCATCTTGGACTGCTCCATGGTGGGGAGACACGGATTCCCAATGGCCCCAGCACACCAAGCAATCTTCATCCATGGGACTCCGATGGGTCCAATCGCTTGCAGCAACGCTTGTCGGATTTTCCTCCGCATGATTCTAGGTTGTCACATGATGCACGTGTTGCCTGTATGACTTCTTCCACCGAAAATGACTCTACTCGCCAACACCTTCTTGTTGTTGACAATTTTCTTTCCCTTTGTTGTTGTGCCAATGCCGTGCACGTGTGCATCGGGGGTCCGCAAAAAAAAATACGAGCTCCAAAGGACTGATTCGGGATCGCAAAGGAGCGAAGACGTCTCCCCGTCCCCATCGTGCGTCCTTGCCATGGGTTGTGGGACAATGAAGGGACAAGTGCAATTGTTTGTGCTCTCGGGAGGTCATGGTTTACATTGGGGTGTGCGGGCGGTTGCGAGGCCTATTTTTGGACTCCAAACCAATTTTTCACCCCTCAATTGCAAAAATGCACCATGGCTTCTGGTGCAAGCGCGACCGCGAGCTCAAGCTCTAGCTCAATCTTTAGTGCACCCGAAGGGGATGATGTCGTTGTGCCGCCTCGGTGCTGTGGTGCAAGAAGCACTGTGGGCCTCCCATAACTGGAGCAAGCCACCGGCCTCGCTGGGTACCACCCTAAGGGTCACCACCTTTCCTTGCCTCCTCCTTGCCCTCTGCACAAAGGACACACTCCTCCCTGCCCCGTGTCGTGCTACTGCACCAAAAGCGTACTTGATGTTCCTCAGCATGACACGACCGTGGCATCAACAAGTCTGCTTTTTGTGTGTCCTCCCCCCTGCATGCCCTTTATTGGGGATAGGGATGCGTTTGGTCCTCTCGACCTTGCTTCACCACGCTTCAAGATGCACTGTGTCGTGCAAAACCACTGTGGCAAAATCGACACCCCAACCTCACAAATATGGACAACCCGGTGCGAAGCGCGGAAAAACGTATCAGTCTTTCAACGAATGTCTTTACTAGATCCCGGCAGGAGGGTTCTACACCTTTCACAACAAGGGGGGTCGAAAGGTACTCCAGCATCGTGTTCTCCTCGTGTTGTCGGTGACACCCAAGAGAACACGAAAGTGTCACGCTCCCAAACACAGGTGCCTGAACCCCCTGCTTGTCTAGCCTGGGCTGAAAAACAGTGACGGCAACCCGAAAGCCTGGGCAACTAGGGAAACCCAGAAATGTCTCCTATTTGCACAAAGGGCCGAAGGTTAGCACCGACAGTAGGAAAAGCATGTACATACAGATTTGGTCTCACCGTTTGGAACTAATTCGCACTGATTTGGTCTTGAACATGAACGGGCGCTTTGGGCCAATTTATGTTTCAGATTTGTGGAGAGTAACGGGGTCTTGATGGTTGGCCACGCAACCGATATCACGGCTCGTTCGTCGCGGGGCGTCCTAAAGGTAATTGTGATGTCCGCCAGTTGCATAGGGCATTTACTCCGTGATGGCGAAACGGCGAATTGCTACCTCGTGGTCACCATTGACGGGGACACGCAGACGACATCGGTGGCATGGAGCCAGGCTCTTCCTGGGTGGAGCGAGGTGTGCACCACTTCAACGCTTGTGCAAATCAGCGAGAGCGATTGGGGTTGACGGCATGCAACCCCAACAAATAGCTCCCGACACCCCTTCCCCAACGAGGCAGCCTCATTTTGTGTCGCCTGCACAAACACGATTTGTAGGTCCAATCAGGTGCATCAGGTCGCAGGGGTGCATTGAAAGGAGAGGGCCAGAGGAGGGTCAGGAGCGATCAGCAAGACGATGGGCAGGGGGTTGGCAAAATGGTTCGCAGCGGTTGCTGTCCGTTGCAAAGCCGTTGGGCGAGGCATCTGGCGAACGGGAGAGAAAGCGGGTTGGTTGCAGGCTCGGCCCACTGAAGGGGGGAGCCCCCCCCCCCCCCGTAACGCATGCCTGCGTCAGAGCCAGGGGTGCATCGTTTTCGCGGACACCGTCATGGACGCGTGGCCACGCGTGTGGCGCTTCCTTGGCTTCTGCTCCGTTCCCACCAAGACGTAGCCGTGGCACCTTCTCGTCATCCTTCAACTGCTGATGCCTATCCCTTGTTCGTACCAACGAAGCGAAACACTGCAACGGGTGGCTGGATGGGTAGGTGGTGTGTGTGGGGGGTGGGGTGGGGGTGGGGGGCATAGTTCCGCACCCTCCGGGACGCGTTTCCAGCCACGACTCCCAGTGGAAGAGAGGGATGTAGATGGGACCCCTTCCCAAAGGGGCCCGCGACTGGTGGTGCGTTTGCGGTGGTTGGTGGTGGTTGTTCGGGGGTTGTCTGTGGTTCTTCGGTGGTTGGCGGTGCTTGTTCGGTGATTGGCAGTGGTTGTTCGGTGGTTGGTCGTGGTTGTCGGTGGTTGTTCGGTGGTTGGCGGTGGTTGTTCGGTGGTTGCCGGTACCCCACACCACTTTCTAGACGACTTTTTGGTTTGAGGTGGTGGGTAAGGCAAAGGTGTTGGTGAGGATGCGCTTCAAGCTCGCACCTGTTCGCCGCTTCAAAGGTTCTGGCCCTGCCCACTCGAACCCTCCGTCTCCTACTGAAGACCCTGTCAAAGGCACTGCAATGCTGCCACAGGAGTTTACATTTTTCCCGACGATATCGCGGAACGCCGAAGGCGAGTTCAAGGTGACGAGTGATTGCAGCCTTCGTTTGATGAACAAGCTGAGCAACGGTGACAAATGCCTGGTGACAGGCACCGCTCGTTTGACAAGCCTGCCTCGCAGCTACTTTGCCACACAAGTAGTGAAGCTGGACGAGTCTGCGCAAGTTTGCCTCATGCTACAGGCGGTGGATTTTGGGACGGGTCTGTCCTTTGCTGCGTCTGATTGATTGGGCCAGGCTGCGCAACGGGATGCCCTGTTCGATGCAACATGTTGGTGGCGTAGACCTGCGATTTTTTGAGGAAGACTGCTGTGTGACGACTGTAGGTTGGCAAATTTCGCGGTGCACATTCAGTTTCATGGATAAGAGGGCAAGTCCGTTGCGCCGCTCGAGGGCGATCAAGAGGTGATCTCATGCAGACTTACACTTTGTACGAGCACGGGCCTGCCTTTGCACGGCGACCCCGTCTGACCGTTGTTGTCCCGAGCGCAGTTTTTGTGGTCGAAACCCCAGTCGACATGTACGTCCGAGGCTGTAGTCTGGGAGAAGGCTTCTGGCTTTTTTGCCAAGTTTCCGTGTATTCATAGCCCTCCCTTCCAAGGGGAGCTTGAACCCAGGGCTCCTGTCAACAACTCGGCACCACTTGGGGGGGGTGGGTGGGAGGTCCCACACCACCCACCTCCTTCCTGGACCCAACCCGGCCAAATTTTCTTCCGGACCTTTGGCCAATCAAAAATTTTCTCTAACGCCCTCGGCGCCAATTGGTTTAGACCAAAACATTTTTTCCGCGCCTTCGGCGCCTCTAAAAGCTCAGCACCACTGGGGGGGGGGGGTGGGACCCACCCCCCCTGAAAAGGAGCCCTGCTTGAACCCATGCCAAGAAGATGGCCAACCAGGGATTGTTTAGGGCTAATGCCACCCAAACCCTCTTCCTCCCCAGGCTTCCTTTGCAGAGCGTCTTTTACATGATCGCACGTAAAAGTGGCATTTGTGCTCAAGGAAGGGCACCGACAGTGCAGCGGTAAGATCGATTGGCAGGGGAACTCACGGGCGGATGGTAAGAAATGGAAAATGGGGCCGACTGATGGCGATTGCGAGGAAACGGCATTTCTTTGGCTGCTGCTTTTTCTGGTGCGAGGAAACCCCGGTACAGCCCATGGCAATCGACAGTGTGCATTCAGCAGGGTGGCCAACGTTGGCGGTCAGCGGATGGTTTGGGACGTCAGCCACTGGTTCGGGACCTCAAGAGGCAATTCAGTTTTCGTCTGGCACCAAACCGACTGGGAGCGGGTTGTGCCCTCAGTGGCTCCGTGTTTCGCTCAGACTCTCCGCATCGGCCAGATTCCCCGCAAGAAAGTGCCTGCAGCACATGTGAGCCCCCCGCAGGTATGCAGGCTGCATTGTTGACCATATGAGGCCATCGTGCAGGAGTGCGGTGGCGCGGAGGCCAGACGTGTTGGAGGGGTGGCCTTGGCGAGAGGAAATCGCTTCACGGGGTGGGGGTGGGGGCACGGGGGCCCATTTCCCAAACCCCTCCCTCCCCTAGTCATTTCTTTACCTCCCCCACCACCGGAAATAATTCTCATGAATGAACATCCCTCCTGACTGACATTGTCGCAAGCAAGCACCAGCGAAAGGCGACCTGGAAATTGCTCCAAGGCCGGCTGGGGGTTTGGCACGGACGCCCGCCGAAGGGGGGGTTGGAGAAATGGGCTTCTGTGCCGCGCCTTTGTTTTTTGTAACAATGGATGTTGGCGCCGAGCACATTACAACCGCAATCCTCTATTTTCGTTTTCAAGATAGATGGACTGGGAAGAAAAGGCAAGAGGCATGCAATGCCGCACGGAAGGTTCCACACTTTTTCTGAACACTCCAATGGCAACTCTGTGCGGGTTTGTAGGACAAGCAGCTAAAATGGCATGACAAGACTGCGAGGTGCGCTGCCTGCTACATGAGTTCTTGCTCATGCAGCCCGTTGCGTGCGCACGCTGGGCAGCTAGAGTGGGCACATGCGCTGCAGCAACCACCAAGATGCATCCGTTTTGCACACAAACCATGCTCATGGCCTGGAGCATCAGCAGACAACACAGGAGCGTCGGTGTGCTACAGGTCGAGTCATGAGCCGTTGCTACGTACTCTTTTTTGCCGCTTTGCGCTGCAGCGCGAAGAATGGCTGTTGTGGCACTTGCAGCGGCAAACACCAGTGTGCAGCGGTGATGGCAGCCATGGGGGGCACCCAGGTGCAGCCCTTGACCCCGACACACCCTAAGCATTCTGGCCCCCTGAAGGGGGGGCAGAATGACACGCAAACGGCACACCATGCCACATTCAGCACAGCCCCAACACACCAACTACTGGGCTCCGCGAACGCGGAAACGACACCAGCAAGAGCACCGGCCGCAGCGGTCGACAGAAAGCAGCAACCCGACGCAACATGCGAAGGGAAGAACGGGTGACCGTCCAGGGCCCCGTAAAGGAGCAACAACCAGACGGAATGTCACACAGGGGGGCTGGGGGGCGGGGGGAGCCGGGCTTGGGTCCCGGGTACCCCAACATACAACACACCTCAAAATGATCCCCTCGTCGCACTGATCATTTTGAACACATTTGTGTGGGGGTTTTGAAAAGGGTTTCTCCCCCGGGGGAATCCCCCACGCCAGCCATCGTCCGGCCTCAGCAACCGTAAACAGCCGCAAGCGGTTCTGTTTTCTTGTCTCTCTGCGCCTGGGGCTGCGCTTTTCGGGTACGGCCCTGGCCTCTGCGGCTGCTGGGCGTGCCACTCTGAGTTGGGGGTACCATCAGTCCCCAGCGAGAAAGCCACGGTCACACGGCGCAAGGCGGCGAGGGGAAGGGGCCGCCATGCAGGCCCCCAGACCACACGGATGTGCGTGCTGGTCTGGACTGTGTGTGGCAGAGCGGATAACCGAGGCACCGCTTCCCACTGCTGCTATCCACGGGGGGCGCCCAGCTGCAGCCCTTGACCCCCCCCCCCCCCAGCCCACCCCACCCCACCCCACCCTTCAAAAGGGCCAAAATGTTTAGAAGGTCCGGACCACATTTGGTCCAAATTGGGCGCCGGGCGCCGGAATTTTTTTTCAGCGTATGTTGCGGGGTAAAATTTCGTTTTTGTCCCACGTGTGTATCCTCTCAATGCTAAGAAATTCACGGGGAGTCCAAATATGTGTGAAAACACCGAAAAACGTTTCTGACCCCTCACCTCCCCTCTCCAGCCCCCCCAAAACCCGGCTGCTGGGACCGGACCGTCCGCCGTGCCGGGAGGGGGGGTTCGGGGCGGGGGTGCCCTACCTGCCGTGCCGCGGGGAGGGGCTGGGCTCCGCGAACGCGGAAACGACACCAGCAAGAGCACCGGCCGCAGCGGCCGACAGAAAGCAGCGACCCGACGCAACATGCGAAGGGAAGAACGGGTGACCGTCCAGGGCCCCGTAAAGGAGCAACAACCAGACGGAATGTCACACAGGGGGGTCGACCCCAACATATACGGCTCAAAATGATCCCCACGTCGCGCTGATCATTTTGACTACACATATGTGATGGAAAATTTTTTCGTGGAAAAATTATCGAGCCAAAATTTGTGTTCCGGCGCCCAAGCACTGCTCCTCTCTTCCACATGCATATCTTGCCTCGGTACATTCGGGGTTGCTTCCTCCCAGGCCTCCCATCCACGGCATGTTGCTGTTAATGGTGCACCCCGGTGCCGCTGAGGCAGTCGGGTAAAGATACAAAAATACTGTGAACAGAACCGTGAAGATCCTCTGGGCTGAAAATGGCCATTGGTCGCGCCCATTAACAGGCACCATCGCCATCAGGTAATGGACACCAAAATTGATATACTACAATTTCGGGTCGGTCCTTCGGCAGATATTTCAGCATGCTCATGGGGTGCGCATTGTAGTGCCAATGCGTCAGCACGTATGACGGCACTGTCTGCTGTGCTGAACCTCCAGAGCTTGATGATTCATTGGCGGAGACCGAGAAAGCACCATCGCCACACTCCTCAAATCGTCCCCAGCCTGCCCATGATGAGGTGGATTCAAGGGCATCCACGAGTCCTGAGCGCGGTCACCTCCTGGATGTGGATTTGCTGCAGCGCCTGCACTCGCCAGTGGATGTTGTGACTTATCTGGAGGATGAGGAGAGATACAAGCGGGCACAAGCCAAGAACGAGGAGCACCATGAATGGATCGCCATCATCCGACCTTTTGCAGAACTTGAAAGGTTTGGGGTACACTTTCCGCAGACTGTGTTCAAGGGGGCCTACGTGTTCGAGGGTGACCAGTGTTCTATGGTGCCTCGTATTCAAGGGGGCATCGGGTTCAATGAGCGTATTATTCAGGGGTCATGGTGCTTAAAGGGACCTGGTGTTCAAGGAGGCATCGTTTTCAATGGGGCAACATGAGCAACGGGTATGACACAGGATGCGGTGGTCACTCACAACGGGTCTCCGACCTCAGTTTTCTGACGGCATCTTGAACTTCACTACATTCTGCTGAAGGCAAAATCCTCTTGCGACCTCGTTTCTGTGACTGAAAACACTGCCCATCCTTCTCGAAATACTTGAACCACCCACAACTTGTATGATACCATAATTGTTGCTGCTTTTCGGCACCTCTCTAGTTGGGCTGTATGGCATCAAGGATCCTATGTTGTGGTGCCCAGTCAGCAGCCACTTTCATATTCTCGTCTGCCTAATTATTCTGGGGGGCTGACCGTCCGGTCTGGCCCTGTAGGCATCTGCCACAGCTTTTGGAACAACATAATTATTCACAACAAAAGAGGTGGACCAAACAGTATTGGAAGCAAAGACAAATTGCCAATGATATTTCGTCAATTTTTTTTTGGGTAGTACTGTTTTGGTAATATTTGCCTCGGGTTATTGTGGTCAAACTGTGGTTTTTCAATGGGGCCCAGTGTCCAATGCGGCAACGTGCAGTGGGGAGTCCAGCGTTCAAGGCCTTCTATTGTCCAAGAGGGCTCAGCGTTCAAGGGGGCATCGTCTTCAAGTCAAGGGGCCCAGTGTTCAAGGGGCGGCAGCAACAATATCGACTTTACGCTTTGGAGAACAATAGAACACTATGATCCATTGAACACTAGAGGCCCTTCAACACAGGTGGGAATTTCCCCTTGAAGATTATGCCCCATTGAACACCATACCCCTTGAACTTATAGGCATCATTAAACACTGCGCCCCCATGAACACTGTGCCCCCATGAACACTGCACGTACCTGCCCAGTGCATCCATGATTGTGCTTCCCACTTGTACTTGTGTTCGTTCGGCCAGTCCACGCGGGTGCCCCATGTAGCCTCGTCTCGTTGCCTCCGCCCCCCCTCGTACCACCACAGACCCCCCTTCGCCCTCCTCCCCACAGGCTTCCGAAACTTCCTTCTGCCCCTCCCCCCACCCATGTGATCGTCGTATGACTGCGTCCTTCGCCACTACTGTATGTTTCCTTGGTGGGTCGCTGGATAACCAGCTGTTGGCAAAGTGACATGCAGCATGAGGCATGGTCTTTTCTCCCTCATGATGCCTAATCACACAAGTGTACTTTGGACCGTTTTTGGGCCCCGAGGGGGCGCCGAGAGGGGCCGCCGAGAGGGGCCGCCGAGACGGGGCGCCGAGATAGGGCGCCGAGAGGGGTCGCCGCGAGGGGCACCTCCCATCCCTGTGGCACACCCTACCTACCTACTCGGCTTGTGTGTGGGTGGGGGCATGTTTGTGTGTCGCATTGTGGCATCTTACGCCCCCTTATGCCCAGCCGATAGCCAGCACTCGTCCAGCGGGACTGAAGCTTCCACTGTTTTTGATGGCACAGCGCGCGCAGTCGGTGTCCAGCAGACTTATGTGGGGGAGTGAGGGGCTGGGCCCCCATGCCGTCCTGAGTTGTGGGTGTGCGCGGTCCAGTCCCCCCAGCGGCGCTGATGCACCGAGGGGTCCTGCTGCCTGACGCCACATGGGGGCTCTGGTGGCGATTAGCGCCCCTTACCGAAATGTATGACGTTCTGCACGCCGGACCACTACTACAACATGTTTACTACGTTGTTGCCCTCTCCCCTTGTCCCTTCCCTTCCTCCCGCGGCACAATGACTGGGGTGCTGCAGTTTCCCCCCAGCCGTCGACGTACAACAAACGTCTACGACCGGGTGCTGTCTCCTGAACTTCAACAGGCGCCCCCATTGCTCGTGGGCATGTGCGTTCCCTTCTGCCATGACCTCCTGCCCTCGGTAGGGCCACAGCACAGTCATTGTGGCCGAAGCCGTCAGGCTGCATGACCCTCCCTGCCGCCTCATTTCTGTGGGTGCCGGGTGCTTTCTGCTGCGTAGTCTTGGGACTGGGGCGGGCGCAGGTGATGGACAGGGAAAGAGCTTTTATGATGTCAATGCGCCGTGTTGGGTGCACAGGAGCTGGGCAGAAGGGTCGCGGTGTGAGGAGAATGAGGAGGATGAGCAGGAGGACTGGCTGTGCAGGAGGCGCGACGATGAGGAGCTGGAGGATGTGGATCAGGTGTGCGTGGGCGGTCGGGGCAACAGCACAGGCTCGGCAAAGTCCGTGTTGTCGCGATCCATACGCACGGTGCAGCCGGGACGATCAATGCCACGTCCAGTCCGGTGCCCACAAACAGAACACGGTCAGAACTGCACAGACAAAACTCAAACCGCGGCCCCTCAGTGGGCCCATCGATTTGGTGCCCAAGTACATTCGGTTCCAATGCAACGTGGTCCCCAGGGCAGGGATGCATTAGAAGGGAAGGGGCCTCAGAGGCGGCCCCAGAGGCGGTTACGGATTGTGCGCCCGTTGTGCACAAGGGCCCTGTTGGCACAAGACGATGCCCCCGGCGTCAATCATCCCCCTCCCCCTCCACCTCCCGAGGGATGCATTGGACGGGCTCGGGGAAACCGTTCGGGGCGGTAGCTGTCGATTACAAATGCCGTCGAGGGCAAGGGCGGGTTGGGGGGCAGTTGGGGAAAGGGGAGAGAGCCGCTGGGCCCACAGAAACACAGCGAGGCAGGCTATGGACGGCCTGTGGACAGAGGTGTGTGGACAGCAAAAACAGTCAAACGACCCCGGCAACAACCAGCACATCCTCAATACGCCAATTATTGGGCGCCGCTGACACGCAAACGGCACGCCATGCCACATTCAGCACAGTCCCAACACGTCAACTACTGGGCTCCGCGAACGCGGAAACGACACCAGCAAGAGCACCGGCCGCAGCGGCCGACAGAAAGCAGCGACCCGACGCAACATGCGAAGGGAAGAACGGGTGACCGTCCAGGGCCCCGTAAAGGAGCAACAACCAGACGGAATGTCACACAGGGGGTTAAGCCCCCCCCCCTTTTCCAACGCATCCGTGCCCCTCCCTGCCCCTAGCCACTCCACGAATCTCATTGTTGTCCTGGGGGCCCGTTCCCCGGGGGGGGGGGGGGGCAGAGGTCTGCGTCTGCGGTGTTGGTATCTGACTCCCCAGAGCGCCCCCCCCGATGCCTCCGTTCTCCATCTCGGCCGGACATTCCTGTCGTCACCGTTTCCTTCCAGAGGCCCGGGCTGCCTTCAGTGCGAGGGAGGCTGGGAGGGTGTCTCAAGACCGGACGCAAAGCGGTTGTGGGCTGTTGGAAAGGCGGTTACAAAACGGTTGGAGAGCGGTTGGGATTGGGAGCCGTTCCAGCGGACCATCACCCCCGAGAGGGGGTGGCGGTGCACCGGAGAGGTCACCCGGTGCCCCCCCCCCCCCCCTCAGGCGCAGGCCTACCCGCAGGCAGCCCAATGTGTCTTGCCTTCCCACAGCTCACGCAGGACGAGGAGGTCACGATGGAGGAGGAGCAGCGGCAGGTCTGGCGCAGGCAGCAGGAGGAGCTGCGGCAGCAGGAGGACGAAGAGCTGCATCAGCAGATGGACGCAAGCCACCACTTGTCTCCCTCAGGCCGAACCTTGGGGCTGTTGCATTCCCCCGACCTCAAGGCCCTGCAGACCCGGTACAACCCGCAGGTCTGTGCCGAGTGTCCGTGTTCTCCCCGGAACCGCGGATGGCACACAATATACGCCTATGCGCGCGCGCGCACACGCGCAGGCAGACGCACGCACGCACACGTGCGCGCGCGCGCACGCAAGGGCATCAGGAGACGTAGGCACCAGGAGGCGAAGGCAGGCGGGTGCACAACAACAACATCAAACCTCCTCGACAAATGTGGAGGCTTGCATGGCATCGTGGGGAATGCAAGGGTAGAGTAGCGGCCGTAGCATCTGGGCTCAGTGTCCAAGTGGATAGCGTCCTTCGAGCACTCGTATCATCGCTCGATTCTGCCCATTCGACGCACTTTTTGATCTCAATCTCTTGTACAAGCTCCGTGCTGGTCCCGCCATCGGCTGCGGGGAGGTGGGTTGCCTGAGACAGCCCACGTTGCAGTATTGGGAGACATGTGGCATTCGTCGGACTGGCTGGCGTTGCAGTATTGGCCGCCACTCCCCCCCCCTGTTACGCAACAAATTCTATGACCTCAGCTGCAGGCACAAGGTGCCGCTTCGGCAGCTTCTGGAACTCCCCCGGGCTCAGGCGGTCACGTATTCACTGATGTTGGTTGACCGTCGACGCTGTTGGTAACTGCAGTCCAGACCTGTGGTTACAGCCGTGCGGTCTAATGAGGTCCAAGCGTGCGTAGCCGTGCGGCCCCTATGTGCGCAACCGTGCGTAACCGTGCGCAACCTTGTAAGAAAACATTTTTGACCGGAGAGCCCCTTAGGTGCCAGCCGCGTCCGATGATGGTGTTTATTTGTACAACAAACAGTACCCTTAAACAGAAATACCACCAGCACCAGTAAGGCAACCGTGCGCAACCGTGCGAAGGAATCAGGCGCAAGCGTGCGTAACCGTGCGGCCCCGATGTGCGCAAGCGTGCATAACCGTGCGCGCACGGCTATAACCACAGGTCTGCTGCAGTCCCGCCAGTCATCATGGTGGCCGTGCCCTGTGACGACCGGAGGTGGGACATGAATCATCCCATTGATCTTGTTCCGCGCCTTGCTCTCACTCTCAACCTCCTTAAGCTCCCTTAACTTACAGCCTTCTGTCATTCCTTCCGTGATATCCGGAGGCTCTGCGCTTGCCCCAATGGAAAGCGCCCATGCCCCGGCCAGTGTTGTCCAGGCGCCTCACGCCCTGCACTCTCTGCAGCGGCACTCGATGGAGATCAGGGAGTTCGACAATGCCGAGACATACGACGTTGCGGGAGAGTTTCCGTTGTTCAGCCCCATCTGTGCCACCCCTGCCGCAGACACGAAATGGACCATGGTTTGTGTTTGTGTGCGTGCGTGCGTGCGTGCGTTTGGCTCAACGCACATACTTGCCACCCTGTGCTCGCTGTGTGTTTGCTCCCGCGCGCGCGCGCGTGTGTGTGTGTGTGTGTGCGTGCGTGCGTGCGTGTCGTCTGTTTGTTGACAATCGTGTGTGTGTGTGTGTGTGTGTGCGTGCGTGCGTGCATGCGTGCGTGCGTGCGTGCGTGTGTGTGTGTGTGTGTGTCGTCTGTTTGTTGACAATCGTGTGTGTGTGTGTGTGTGTGCATTCCTGTTGCAGAAAGGGCGTTGCCAACCTTTTTGCGTCAATGGCCCCATGAATTTGTTTGGGTGACCAGTGCTGTGTCTTCGCGTCTCGTTTTCGTTTTCACTGATCTTATGCGACTCGCGTTTGGTCCCCCTGGTTTCCCGCACGAAGTGCGCGCGCGCGTGTGTGTGTCCGAAAGACGTCTAGGGCTGCTCTGCAGCCCCTGAGGATTTTGCTCCAACCGCTTTTCTTGTGGGGTTGTTTTTGCAGTTCCCAACGTGTGTGTGTGTGTGTGTGCGTGGACCGCCCCACCCGTTGGTGCCTTCTGACCGTGTACCTGCTGTACTACAGAAAATCGCCTTGCCGCATGCTCTTCCACACCATCTTCTACTTTCTTACGGCCTGACGAGATTCGTTAGCGACCAGTGCAGTGCTCTGTCTATCTGCCTGTTCGTCTCGCTTCACTCGTGTGTGTGTGCACGCGCGCGCGCTGTGAAATGTTTCGGAACTGTGTGCAAAAGCATGTGTCCTGGTCCATAGCCGCTGCCGTCCTGACCGCTGATTGTTCACAGCATTTCTGTTGGGACGGTTTGGGGACACAGTGAGGCAGCGAAGGGTGTAGCAAGGGGGGGGGGGGGGCAACAGTTGGCATAAACCAGGGACACAGAGGCTTCTACCGGGTTGCTGGCCTTTGGCATACCTGTTTGTGCAGTCGTCAGCCTCTGAAAGCCGTGCATCACCCAGTCACTGCGGGGCCTCACCCGCGCATGAGCTCCACAAACTGGACTCGCAACTTTCAGCGCGGCGCCGAGAGCTGCAGGACCTAGAGGCCAAGCTCTCGGAGGCTCGAACGCTGTACGAGCGAACCATGCACGCAGGTGTCTGTGCTCCGCCGCAGTGCTGCAGTGGCAGGACGCCCCGTGGAGGTGATGTCGTGGCCAGCATGTGGTGGGGCTGGGGGATGTCTCATTGGGCGGCCGGCGGGCGATCGTGGGCTTTGGTGTGGGACTGCATTGCAACGGGCACCTGCACCCTGGGCCAGAGCTGGTCATCTGCATGCGCCAACCCCCCCTCGCCCCCTCTCCGGTGCCAGCCATCTGTCTGCCTTGCAAAGATTGGATAGCTTGATCCGATTCCGCTCAGGGTCGGTGAGCAGGGGAATGGGAACAACATTTGCCCCTTGCCATGCAATAACAGAGGGATCCATGGGACTTGTGCTGAACATTGAAATGCAACAAGGTTGAAACCATGGTGCTAATTGGGGGGGGGGGTTCGGGGACCTGTTGTGGCCCAAGTAGTACCAAAACCCCGGTGCTGACGCCCTTTCGCATGCCGACGATACATACCCCATTCAGGTAGGCCGAGAGGTGCTCTGAGAAGGGCGACCGGTGGGGGCGGGGGCTGGGCCCCTGTGTTCATGAGCCAATGCTCCCTGCTATGAGGACCATGATACCACACGGGTCATGAAGCCACCCTCCGACGTATGGAGAGGCAGAGGAAGCCGACCATGACCGGTCGCGGCGCATGCGGCCCGCATTTGCATCCAGCGAATTCGCCCTAACTCGGTCAAATGCATCGGACCCAGCGAATTCAAAGTCAAAAAAGTTTCAGGACTGCAGTGCTGGATGGCTGCTGTGTTTTCTTGGGGGGCGAGGTGGCTGCTGTTATTTCCTGCACGGCTGCAATACTGAACGCTTGCTGATGTTTCTTGAAGCCTCCTCCCCATACACCAACAAGCGCAAGTACTTTTGGGGGCGTTGTGGGCGACCATACTTCAATCCCACACACTACACATCCTTCTCTGCATGGAGGTTAACAAAAACACTACGCCCCTTATGCCCCCCAATCCCACACAAGAGAGGTCTCGCTTTTCTGGCACACACATCAACCTTCTTCAACTTTCGCCGGTTGGCCACAACCGCAGCTACAGTGGGTTTTAACTCTGCTTGGATGGTGGTTGAAGAGATGGCATAATGATTCCTCCCCGCTTCGGAGACCTTGAGACAGCAGGGGATATGTAGCCACTTTGTGTTTGGTTTGAATGTTGCTTCTTGAACCTTCTAGTGCTACGGAGGTGAACTGGCTGATTGGCGAGGGAACATTGCTTGGGTGGTTGTGCCCTTGAACAGGTGCTACTCCCAAGACCAAGGCCAAGATAATCCCCTTCCCGGAAGTACACCCGGCAGGGTATTGAAATACAGAAAACCGAAGGAAAACGGGGATGGAATGGGGAAGCAGAACGGGGGAAACGGGGACATAGTCATCTGCGGTGCTGCGTGCTGTGGCAATGCGAACCCGAATTCTCATCTCAGTGATGTCCATGTGGTCCTGGTTCTTGTTGAACCTGTCCCACATCGCGAGACTTCATGATGTTTGCCCCTTCCTTGACGCCCCTGTCCTTGATGGCCAAGGGGCATCATTGTCACCAAGTGATCTGCCCCCCTCCAAAGAAAACAGCAAGTGGTGGAGAGTGCCCATCTGTACAGACATCAGCTTTCTTCTGTCTTGTCTTGTGCAAGCACCTGTTCGCTGAAACCAGTAGTCTCTCAACAGAGCAAGTCCCACAGTTGAAGCTTCTGCAGATGCCTGCAAAAGTTCTAGGATCAAAAAAAGGGTTTGATCAACGTTGCAACCTGCAGTATGCTCGTGCTCAGGAGTCACCGAAGCGGTCAGATCTATATTGAGTGAAACTGAGTGTATACCGAGGCAAACCAGGGGCCTCTTTGGTATGCAAGGCCATTGTATTGTGGCTATTGTGGGTGACCATGGTCCAGCGACCAGGTTTCGTTAGTACGGCACAAGCATAACCACATTGTGCACAATTATGAGGCCTGAGGCCTACAAGGTGAAGTTGTTGGTGTGGAGGAGCACGCACCTGACTTGTTTTGCTTGCCAGCAAGGTGGCGTAGCAAACAGCAATGATATTGTGATTTGTGAACAAACCATTGAAGAACCAGGCCTAGCACCAAAAAGGTTGTGTTCCTCAATTGCGATGCATTGCTGATGCTACGTGGCACCGAGTGGTGAGTATTGCAAACTGCTAAGAAGAGCTAAAATCATTGCATCAATTACTGTTGGGGTTGGAGTAGGTGCTGGAGATGGTGTCAGAGCAAGCCACCGCGAGAGTTCAGAGCTCGAGTTAGGGTTGGAGTCAGGGCTGGAATCACAGCTGGGGGAGGATGTCACCGTGACCTTGAAGTGCATGATACGGAAAGAACATACTCATCCTTTCTGTGCGAACGGGGCGCATGACATGGGGCATCAAGGTCTCGTAGGGGGGCTCCTGTGCCCAGAAACTGAGAGAACTGTTGCACTTTCACAAGACGGGCACGGTACAATGGGGGCCGAGCCTGCAGAGTGGTTGGGCAGTTTCTATTGCTGCACTGGCCAACATTTTCACAGGCTCACACACCATTCACCTGCTGTTTTTTTTTTTTTAGATTCCCGCACCTGTTTTTGGTTCACCATCAGCACCTGGGCGCAAGTAGTGGCCCTCTAACAACCAAGGACCAGCGTTCTTGCAGGCAAGCAGGTCAGCTATTTTCAAGGCTTGTGCATGAATGTGTGGTGTGGGCCCCCATACCCGTCGCAGGGGGTCGCAGAGCGGCAATGACGGAAGGGTCTGTCGTGCACATGATGTGGGTGTCTCAAAGGCGTTGTTCAGCCTTGACGTTGCTGCCGTGGGTCAAATTCGTCAGCGTCTCTGCCTCTGCGAACGTGTGTGCAGCGACGAATGAAGAGCTGAAGGTGAACGAATGCCGCACTGAACAGCTAAGAATCAAGGATGAGATTAGTCGCCTCATGTCAAGTGCAGTCTCCGTCTCGGCGGTCAGTGTGCCATGTTCATCCTCAGCGCAGCAAGAGCTGCGCATCACAGATGGCGTGCAGGAGCAGCACGCGAAGGAGCAGAGGCCCAATGAACGCCTTGCTCAAGGCGCGTGGATGGCGGAGACAAGGAGACCCGCGGCAGATCAACAGGTGAGGGCACGGGCCCTGTTGTGTGGGCACTGCTCGGGGCAGGCGCCTTTGCGGATACAAGTGGTCGCTGCAGACGCACGGTTTTGGGTTCAGAGTGTTGGCGAGTGGGTGTGTGAAGTGACCCTGCGGGGCCTTTGCTTAAGGCCGGCCCCGCTGGCGTGCAAGGGGGTGGTTGTGGGGGGGGTAGGGGTGACTGGGTGAGAAGCACATCCGTGGAAACCAGCCCCACTGTTGGGGGGGCGTGAGTGAAATGAGACAACATTCCGGATACGAAGTGGTTTTGATTGGGCACATCTCATCCAGGGGGATGGACCGCCTGTTTCTGTGCTTTCCCACATGTCTGATTTCCCTTGCTTTTCGCATTGTTTGTTGTACTCATTTCTTGAAGTGAATTGTTTCAAATCAACTCACGCCTACCTTGAGGAGTGGATTGTGTCCAGAAGAAGCCAGTCCCATCCATGGGGGTGATAGCAGTGTTCTACGCTCCACAATGAACCTGCCCCTCTCCCAGCCATGGGCACATGGGAGGGGGGTTCGGATTGGGGCGTGGGGGGTGGGGATTTGGATTTGGATTTGGATTGGGAGGCTGATCTTAAGGCTCACATGACGCCTGGGGTGGAGCACGATGGCGTCCCTGACGACTCTGCATATTGGCTGGCCATGCCTTGTGATGCACTCCCAGGGCCCTCAATGGACCCTCCTGCTGCACCCTCTGCGGGCTGGGTGGCTGAGCTGGGCTGCGCCCCGTGCCCTGGTTGGGGCGCTCGGGATGCGTGGCTGCCACCCTCCGGCGCGCTGTCTCTCTCCCCTCCCCACTTTCTTGAGGGGCTGCAGCATGTGCGCGGCAGCTCACTGCCGCCAACCCCCGCCCCGTTACCAGTCGAGGGGCTATGGAGGTGCTGCACCAGCGGCCTTCCTACTGCACCTGCTGCAGCTGCAGCTGTCGTGCTGCAGTGGTTGCAGCAGGACGGTCCTTAAGGGACCACCAACCGCTAACCGCCAACTGCCACCAACCGCCAACCGCCACCAACCGCCAACTGCCAACCGCCGCCAACCACCGGCCGCAACCAACCGCCAACCGTCAACCGCCACCAACCACCCATCACCAACTGCCAACTGCCGCCAACCGCCGCCAACCGCCGCCAACTGCCAACTGCCAACCGCCAACCGGCAATCTCCACCAGCCGCCAACCGCCAATCGCCACCAACCATGGTTGAACATATGAGCTACACGCGGTCGTTTTTGAAAAAACCATGTTCCGGAACAGTTTCTTTTTTTTCTGTTAAGGACCGCCCTGGGTTGCAGCAACTGTTCTGCAGTTGCCATGTAGCCGGAGGTGTCCTGTCATCCCAGGAGTTGCCCCCCCCTTTAGCGTGCCGGTCAGCCCCGTCAGTCGCGTCTGTCCGCCCCCAACGGCCCGCCGGTTTGTACCCACCAGAAATTGCCTCCCAACCGCTGTTCTGACTGCCGGCAACCGCCTTTACAACCGCTCATGAAATCCCCTTCGAGCCCCTCAAGCGCATCCCTGCCCACTTCCCAACATTTAAACAAAACAAGGCACCCCCTATCGGTCGCTTGCAAGGCGTTGTATGAGAAAACCACAACCCATAGTGGCACAGCAATGGCACCACTGGCTGTTGGCGTGTACACTGATCCCACAAAACGGCGATATTGAGAAGCGGTTCACTCAATGCAGGGGTGCTTTGCAAAGGAGGAGGCAGGACCAAGCAAGACAAAACGCCCCCGTGAGATGGTCACGCCACAGGTGCTCCATGATGTTGAACACCGGCGTCCCATACACATGGCGATGGCATGCATATCCCCCAGACCGTGCACTGCCCCTCCCAAGAACTGGTCTGATCTTGGCTGATAGGAGCCTGAGCCAATGGGCAAATTTTTTCTGAAAATTTTTTTACCCCATTTGTGTATGTTCAAAATGATCAGCGCGTCATGGGGATCATTTTGAGGTTTGTATTTTGGGGTACCCACTGACCCCCCTCTAGGGATCCGGCCGGCTGACCGGCCGACCCACTTACCCCCCCCCCCCACCAAAGAAAACACTTGAAGCCCAGGCATTAAGCCCCGCCCCCCCCCCCCCCTGTCTGCCCCCCCAACCCCCCCCTCACGCCCCGTCCCACATGCATCTCCAAAGATGGTCCGATGGCAAAACGAGTGCCGGGACTGCTGCGGGTGGCCGTACATCACCGCCGCCACCGACAAGGGGCCCGCGCAGCTGCCGCACCCCCACAACGCGCGTTTCCGGTCACCGACGCCGAAGGAACCGAACGTCGATGACCCCGCGGTGCGCCCCTGTGCCGCATGTGCGATGCCTTGGGTGCGCGGCGACGCGGCCCCATCGCCGCTACTGCCCGAGGGAGGGCGTTGTTGGGGACAGGCAGACGGATGCATCGGAACGAGAGGGGTCTCGGGGGATGGGGAAAGTCGTGCTCCGGGTGGGGGGGCGGCGGGCAAAGGGTGTATTAGAACGGGTGACGACCGCAGGAGGAGCTCCCCCCGCTATCCACAGGGCCACCCTCCGTGGCGGGCGGGGAGGGGGAGGGGATCTAAAGCCGAGTCAGGCAACAAGTGTGCTAGCTCCACACAGCGTAGCGCTGCAGAGCGCCTATGTTGGAATGCATGTGCACCACTCAGCAAGGGGAAAATCAGGATTGCTGGTACCAACCGCTATGTATCATTGCCCCGTTCCTCCGCTGGCACAACCTCCCAAGGGAAAGGAAAGGGAAGTAGAGAGGGAGAGATAGGCCAAGGAGGGAGAGGAAGGGCACAGGGGGGGTGAGTGGCCGATGGGCACCAGCGCCAGGGCAGTAAGTGGGGATGGGCCAATTGGCGCCGCCGGCTGCAGACCAAAACACACCAAGGCGTCATGCCAACCCCCCCCCCCCCCCCAAGACCAAAGTGACCAGCGTGGGAACAAACGAAATTTGCTGTTGGGAAAATCTGGTTGGGCCATTTTTGGTCCACAAACTTTTGGGTCTCAGACCCCCTCTTCTAATACATCCTTCGGGGGGGGGGTTGTCGCGCAGGCGTAACATCAGTGGGAGCTGATTGCATTCGAACACCGTGGAACACTCTGTCTGTCGCTCTTCTGTTGCCGGTGCCCCCCGAACAGCATCCCACAGCAGCGGGGGGAGGGGGGTCGAGCCCCCCTGAAATGGGGACTGGGGGGCGTCTAGGAAAGGGGATCGGGTGATGGGACGGTTGTCGCAACTGAAGGATTTTGGTGCCAGTGCTAAACACCCGAAGGAACACTTTCCCACCCATTCCCCCCCGACATATGTACAAGCACAATGATCAGTGCGAGTCGGGGATTATTTGGAGCGATCTTTGTTGGGGTAACCCCCCCCCCCCCTGCCCCACGACCACGCGTGGAGGATCCCCTCCTCAAAAGGTGAACAAGTACGCGCACCCGGACATCCCAACCGGCGTGCCTTGATGACACCCCCCCCCCCCCGACCGGTACCGGCAGCCCGGGGTCCCCCCCCCCCCCCCCCGCTCCCCCGGACCGATCCCTTCGGGTGGTGGGTGCGGTCTCCATCCCCCAGACCCCGCAGAGGAGGGAGGGGGGTCTGAGAAAGGGGCTGCACAGCGCCCTCCCCCGCGCGCACACCCCTTTTTCTCCGCCCCTGCCTCGCTCCCAGGCACCGTCAAGAGGGCGGTTGGAGAGGGTTGGCGAAACGGTCTGGAGTGGGCACTGTCAGCCTCAAGAAAAAAAAAGGCCGTGGGGCCGATCGGCGCGGGAAAGACCGGGGGCTGGGGGTCCATCCCCACTTCGTGGGGCGATGACTGGGGGTCTGTGGGGCGGTCACCGTGTCGACTGTCGACCGTCGTGGGTCACGCATTGACCGTCATTGCCATTGCTTTGCAGGGGGAACACGGGCCCCGTTTCAATGGGCGCCGGGGGCTGAAGCGAACAACAATTTGTCTACGGAAACGTCGGCCTGCAATTTCGGGCCCCTCCGCAGGATGTGTCTAATGCGGGCAGGGGGGTGGATCAGCCGGGGCCACACATCCCCCCCCCGCCCCCCCTCCGGCTAGGATTATGGGTACCTCCGCCCCCCCAAAAAATAGCAGCCCCCATACTTTAGTACCCTGCCTGGGGTTCGTTGGGCATTTTGCAATAATTAGTGCCCCCCTTTCGGCCACGTACAAGCAAACGGAACACGAACAAAGTCAGGCTACGGTTTCAGCGCAACTTCAGAGGTCTCAGGTTCAACAGAAAAGCCTTCACATCCTGTAGTTCAAAATGAGATTCGCAATCTCAGGCAGCCGACAGAAATGGAACCAAAAGACAAGGCTACAAAGAAGTGCAACACCACCCCACCCAAAATTAGTAACCCCAAAATTAGTACCCCCCCGGGGCTTATTGAGCATCTTGCCAAAATCAGTACCCCCGGGGTTTTGGTTTTTTGGGGGGTTTCGGCGTACATGGGCTGTGTACCCCTACCCCAGCCCTCGAACCTCTGCAGCCCTGCACCTCACCCCTGTATTCCCAGTAGTTTGGATTACCCTCCCCCCTTCCCACAGACATAGGGGGTGTTCCCCCGTGGCGCATGCGGGCGCACTGCAAGAAAAACCTACCCGAAGTAGGAGTGTAGATTCTTTTGGCGGCTTGCCACTGAGTTTTTTTCTCTTTGTGGACTACTATGGGACCAATTGTAGTCAATGTTGTTTGCACTTGGACAATATTCTTTTACAAGAACGTTTGCAAATCAGATGTGTCAGCATGGGCCCTAAGGGGGGCCGTATGACTTGCTTGTGCTTGTGGGTGAAGGTGGTGAATCAAGGGTGATGCCCATATTGCCCAATGCCATGCCGTTGAGAAGGGTGCATTTGAATCCATCCCAGAAGACACTGGTCAAACTCCAAGTCAAGTTGAAACGAATGTCTGCCTGTCCGACGGTGATCCGTGATGGTGCATCGCAGAAAGGTGAGGGGAAAGCGCATGACAATGGCTTCCTCTTCCTGTGTGGCCCCTGCGGTGCGCAGGAAGCACCCCCACCTGCCGGCGTCGGCATGGGAGGGACAGCACTTGTGAGCCGAGGGACCGCTGTCCCACCCTCGCCCATTCCCCAGTGAGAATGCTGGTCCCCCGTGGCTTGGGACAGGCAACACAAGCGATGTGTGTGCGAGCAAACGCAAACACGTGCGTACTGCTGAGCAACTGTGCCTTCGAGGCCTCCCCCAGAGTTCCCCTGAGATTCGGCCTTTGGGGGTACACTTTGGATTCGTCGTGACCAGCCTCGGTGTTTCGGATGAAAGAAGTAGCGCAGGTGGAGCCAGGGAAGACTCTTTGTTTGGAAGTGAAGCAGCCAAAGAGAGGAGACAAATACTGAAACTGTGACCGTACACCCGGAAGTACCTACCGGCACACTCACGGAGCTCCTGTGCTGGACACTTGCTGTTCATTTTCGATGCCTTCTGGATGTTTGTTCAAAATTCCTGGTGCCTTGTAGCAACTTCCTATTACCTGTTGGATGCTTGCCAGTATTTCTTGGTGCGTATTGTTGCCGACCTTGAACTACTGGAGTGCAAGAAAAATGTCACCCAAGAAAAATGTAACCGTGACCATGAGATTGCTGCCAGCTGTAGAGGTGATCACCCCCCCCCCCTCCCCCACACGCCACCCCCCCCGACACACGCAGCAGGTCCATCCTGGCACGAGGTGCTCTCTCTGGGCAGAGGGTCGAAGTGCTGACGCCCGTCCCACAGCGCTCTCCGTCTCGCAGTCGTACGCAAGTCCCAAGGACGGCGTCGCGGGCGCACACCCCCCGGGCCCGCACGCCCCCCTGCACGCCGCCCCCGCCCGCGCCCGCGACCAGTACCACATAACGCTCGCCACGCAGGCCACGCCGCCGTGGTACGACTCGGAGCCCCACGTCAAGACCCGGGCGCCCGCGCTCCCGAGCGGCGCGTCGCCGCGGGCGCCGCCGCGGCCCATCACGGAGCAGACCGTGGGGGACGTGCGGTGGTTTGGGTGCGGCGTGTGCCACTGCTGCGCGCTGGCGCGGTACTGTGCGCAGGCCCGCGCCCGGGGGCACGCGGTGTTCTGAGGGGCCCGGGAGGAGGGGGCCCCCAGGGCAGCGGTGGAAGGGGGATGATGGGGGGAACGGGTTGTGTGTCGCTGCGACCCGGGCCAACCCCCGCGGAAGGGGCGGCGGGGGGGGGGGTGCATTGGAAGGGGGGGAGGTACCCCCCGCCCCGCCCCTCCAGGGCGCCCAGCCTATGCCCAGCCACTGTCTCCCTGACGCCAAGTGTCAGGCTGAATGGCATTTGTAACCGACAGTAACGGCCCCCAACCGTTTTGACAACCTCCTCCAACCGCCTGTCTAACCGCCTTTGGGGCCGCCTCTGAGGCCCCTGCTCTTCCGATGCATCCCTCGCGGGTTTTTTTGGGGGGGGGGGGGGGGCTACGGTGGCAGAGAGAGACTCTGTTAAGTAGAGGCCCCGTCCACACCGCTGCGAAATCCGTCAGTGCCGTGTAAGTGCTGCTGCTTCCTGGGCCCAAGCACCGGCAGTCGTTGGATGTCGGTGGCGACGATTGCCGCATGAAACGTGCCGCAGCCCCCGTCGCATGGCCCCCCGTGTCAGACACTCTTGAGGGCTCTTGAGGTCAGGCCGAAGACGGGAACCCCTGGGCTCTGTAGGGCGGGTCAGCGCCTGGTGCCTGTGCCCCCGAAAGGTTTCCCAACCACCCCAACCTCAACCCCCGGGCGCGGATGTGGTGGTGTGCACCCTCCGAACTCCGCGGTCTTGGAGCATTGCCGGCGCCGATGTGGGAGGGGCGCTGACGGGCAGCAGCAGCAGCTTGCGAGCAGAGGGGGTCACTGCCTCACTCTCACGCCGTAACAATGATATTCCCCCGACGGTTGGGCTGTTAGGCAGCCCATCCATCTGCTCACCTCTCGCAACGGGTGGGCTACCAACCCCCCATCCACAAGTGGACGATTCCCTCCTCAAAGGGCACACACGTATGTCCACGCGGCGTACTCCTTCAGCCTTGATGGCACATCCTCCCCCCCCTCTTACTGCCGCCCCATACACGCAACCCGGCCACTGATCACACCTCCATCTTCTGCCAACCGCATTTATAACCGTCGAAACCGCTTCGCGCCACTCTGCCGCTCGACCGCCATCGCTCGCAGTGCCCCTGTACAGCCCCTTCAGAGCCCCAGCCCTGCACGTGATTCCCAGAGAGAGGGAGGGCGAAGCGTGTCCTGGGGGGTAGACCATGTCTGGAACAGGGCGGGGGGGGGGGGGCGTGGACGGCCGCGACGAGGGCGGCAGGTAAGGGGCAGCCCTGGGTCCGCGGGCTTGGCTTGCAGACGGCAGCCAGTGGTCCAGCGACGGCGGGTGCTGCTCTCCGTTCGATGGCCGTCAAGACCGAAAACGCCGCGGGCTGAATGGGGAACAGCAGCGGGAGCACAAAGAGCACAAAGCAGAGCCAAGGGAACACGCCCCCCTCCCCCGCCAAAGTAAAGTAAAGGCTGGGCACCGCCCACAAAACACCTCTCCTCATTCAAACACGTATGGCCCATGGGAGGGGGGGTATGGGTATGGGTATGGGTATGGATAGAGCCCTTGTACCGAGTACCAGGCAAGCATCACCACGTGTCTCACTAGTTGTTCTACGGTTGCTTCTTCGGGCTCGTGAGGCACCCGGGGCCCGCCACTGCTGTAGCCACGGGCCACGGGCCACGTAGACGGGTGAAACGGGTGTACAGGGCAGTGTGCTGTACTCTCACAGCGGCTGTTAACGGGGGTGGTGTGCACACGTAACCGCCGGGGTGGATCCGTTGCACGGAGGGTGCTGACAGGGTGGCCCATGCATTGGGCTGGTCTCACTGTAGGTCCCCACACGGTGAGGCATGGGCACTGCCTGGTCCATGCTCTCCCGAGCCAATGGCTGAGAGTCACAAGCCCCCTCTGGTAAGGGTCCCTTGCTACCCTCTTGGAGGACCGACCTGTCAGGGTGATCCACAGGCCATGGACCCCTCATGAGCATCCATGGGCTCCAGGCCATTCGGGACTCTGAGGGTCAAACCCTGCCAGTCCACAAGACCTCTTGCGACAGTGAAGCCCATGGACAGTCCTGAGGACTGACCAGTCAGGGTGGGCCACAGGCCACACACGCCTCTTGAGCATCCACAGGCTCCAGGCCACTCGGGACACTCCGATGGTCAGCCCTGCTGGTCCACAAGTCCTCTTGTGGCATGGGCACGTCCCACTCATGTACAGCCACAGTTCAGTGAGCTAAGACACCGGGCTCCTGGCCACTTGTACCCAGGGGACACCGAACTGAGCGTGCATGAGACCCCCACCCCCCGCCCTGCGGAAATCAGGCTCTCCTGGAGACCATGACCGGCAACCCCTATTTCTTCCACTTGGTCTGGCAGTGGTAGGGCTGCCCCATGCGGATAGCACCTTCCCCAGGGGGTGGGTGGTGTGCCCTGGTGGTGTAGGCCCCCTGTCTAGGCCCATCTGACTCGGATGGGAGGGGGGGGGGGGGGGCACAATACTGGCACCCACTGCATCACGGCGGTCATGCAGAGGGATATGGAGAAGCGGATCTGGGTTTGAATTTGGTGGCCGATTCTTAGGCTCACAGGACGCCTGGGGTGGCGTACGACGGCTGACAACTCTGCTTATCAGCCGGCCATACCCCAGGCCATCGTGGAGTGTTGTGGAAAAAAGTTGTGTACCTAAAATTGGCCTCAAATTTGGGGCCTCTTTAATGAAGTTTGCTTTTCCCCCGGAGGAAAATTTTCCTGATGTGGTTGGGTCAGTGTTGGGGTCGGGGCTGGGCAGGGCCTCAAACGCACCCCCAAACCCCCCCACTCAGCAATGGCCTGGGATACGCCCCTGGAACACCCGCAAGTGCACGTTCCAGTCCGCTGCGACATGTGCCACCGCAGACACACGGTGTGGACGGGCCGGGCCCTGGTTCAACAACGCCGCACCCCAAGCCCTTCAGGAGCTGGTCCACTTGGCAGCACCAGACTATGGCACATTGTGTATCACGTCAAGCACCCCCGAGAGCCCCGGTGGTGGGGCTGGCACGACCCCTGCAGCAGGCTCCACTTGTACATCGCTAGACCTGACCTCCCTATTCTGCCCCTGAAACGCTCTGACTCTACGGCCCAGCCCCACCCCAGACAGGGAGTTGACCGTTCGGTGCCCCCCCCCCCCCCCCTCCCGTCGACATCAGCGTTGCCGAAGCAGCCTGTTGTGGCCCTGCAACTTTGGGAGGGGGCTCTGGGGTGGGGCTGCTCAACGCGCGCGGGGGGGGGGGGGGTTATGGATGCTCAACATGGGGTGTGGTTGTTGTTGGGGTGTGAAAGTCTCCCAAGACCTTCTCTACCCACCCACCCAAAGTTCCAAATGACGATTTCTCTGTTATCCCGAATACTTGGTTCACCTTATCGCTGAAAATAACACTGTACCCATTAGTTGGGTCTCTCTTTTTGTTCCTGATACACACACTGTTTGTACTGATTTCTGGACTGCTGTCGTATGTCTGCTGATACAGTGTGTACCTGAGGTCTAACCAGGTTTGTAGAGATTAAAGATGCACTTGTGCCTGACTGTGGAATGCATTGGATCCAGTTTGCATTTTTTGCAGCACTGTCTGTCTGTTTTCTACCAGTTCAACTCAATCTCTTAATTAGGTCTGACTCCCCGACATCAGCTTGCCGAAGCAGCCTGTTGTGGCCTGTTGTGGCCCTGCAACGTTGAGAAGGGGCTCTGTGGTGGGGGTGCTCAACGCCTGGGGGGGGGGGGGTATGCTCAATGTGGGGTGGTTGCTCAGGGTAAGGACAGGACAGCGTGTGGGTTCTGCACAAGAAGAGCGCCATTGTGGTCCCAACACTTTGGGAAACGTTACTGTTGAACATTTTTTTTTATTGGAAGCGCTTTGGGAAAGAGGCCTTGGTTATGCCAAACACCGTGGCAGCGTTCACATTCACCAGCACAGACAATCACCATGCATGTGCTTTGGATTCAATGCGCAGCGACTGCACGCTCAGAGGAGGCAAAGCAGGGCCATCGCAATGAGACAGATCATCCGTGGTACACAGGGCCCGTTCTGTTGGAAGACGGAGCATGTGTGTGCACCTTGAACTATGTAACGTTATGTTATGACCCCCCCCCACCCCCCCAGGGAAGTATTTGAAGGGGTGGGGGGGTTGAGACCCAAAAGTTTGTGTCCCAAAAACTGCCCCACCAGCTTTTCCCAATTGTAAATGTCGGTTTTTCCCAGGATGGTCACTTTGGGGGGTAAACCTGATGTCACACAGGGGGGTAAACCTGCCCTTCTCCTACAGAATCCCCCCCCCCCCCCCCCGCAAGTGTCCAAGGAGGACTGTTTTGTGTCAATTGCCTGTGCAATCCAACATGAAGCATCTGCGGCAGCCACCCCAGTGCAAACCAATACCCAAGCCCAGTGACGGCAGGTGGTCACCACATTGGTGGCTACCCTGGGGCCCTGCATGCTTGCCTGAAACATTTGGGGTTGGGTGTGGGCGGTTGGCGTGCCTGGAACAGGGACCTCGGGCCCTGTCATTGGTCAGGGATTCCATTTGGCGCAGACGTGGACCCTTATGAGGTTTAGACTGATTGGAAGTTGCATTGCAAGGCGGACTTTGCCGCTCCAGAGAGATGCTCCGGGTCTGCATTTGTGTCATGTATCGACCACTCGGGCATTGTTTCGGAGTGCAGTGGAAGCTGCCGTGCCAAAGTGGAAGAAGTAGAAATGTATGGAACGCATAGATTTTCTCAGCAAGAATACGTTTTAATCCTACTCAGCCTGTAATCTTTTCTCATGATCTTACCATTTACTGTCTTGTCCTCTAACCACCGTTTTAGCACGCCGTTTTAGCACGCAAAAGCAATTGCAGTGGATGGTGAGTGGATACTTTCTTTGAACATATACCTGAACAGTGCATTGCCCAGCAGCAAGTGATTCGGCATCTTGGGTTGGGGGGGGGGGGGGGGGCATCCCTGATGCCCTGTCATACCAACGTGCACGCTGGACATCGTCAATTCCTCACACTTCTTGCGATGTGGAGAGGGCGTTCTCCGTTTGCAGGATCGGGTGTTCTGAAAAAACACCAAAGCATGCAGCATGGGACTTACAGGGCGTACATCACATTCTGCTTTAATAGAGAGGCACGGCCACCCTGAGCAAGTTCGGCCCAGGAATGGTGCGATGATACTCGGATTGCTTGACATGTATCGCATTTGATTTGCCTCGACTACCGTGCAATCCTCCAATGTGCCCCAAACTCCCTCCAAATTGCTTTGGAAATATTTCAGTCAGCTTCTGGACAAGCGTCCCCATTATTTTTGGTTTGTTTTATCAACGGGGGGCAAATTAGGAATACGCGAAATTTGGAATGGCAAAATTTGGCACATCAAAAGTAAACCAAATTTTGCCATGGAATTTAAGAATTTGTGCCAAAATTTGCCATTTCGTTCTACATGATGGTTTGTCCATAATTTCCAAGAGATTTCGGCGAGAGATGTTGTGCTGTATGGTGCGAGGAGCGTAATCTGTGGTCCAGTTTCGAAATCTTTGATCAATTTGCTTCAGTCAGTGCCCAATGTGTTGTTGCTGGAAGCCCACGCTGGGGCACACCAGGTTAAAATTTTGCAGTGACACTACGTGCAAGGGCCATCACTGGTCAAAGGGAGGAAGCATCCAGAACCCAACAGTCGCGGTGTGCTTGTTCTTGTGCCACAATACGGGAAGGTTGTACCAAATTCTGTCATGGAATTTAAGAATTGGAGCCAAATCTTGTCCGCACCAAATTTCGCCATTCCAAATATCGTTCCTAACCCCCCCCCCGCGGTAGTGCTTGAGAAGTGGTGCAGTGATTGTGGCGCGGTGATTGTGAGTTCAGAGCTCTGGGCGTACGCTGAAAAACGGCCATTTTGGGGCAACACATGCGTTGGGGGGAGTGGAGTTGGAACCCGCTCCCGATATTCTTGGATCTTGTGGGTGATGTTTGCCGCTGGCATGTGCTGCATTCCTACGCAGGTTTGCACATGTTGCCCCAGTCGCTCCCCAACTTCACGACAGAGCATTTTCACCGTGTATCATTGTTTAGACCACGGGGGGGGGGGCGCCGGGCCCGGGCCCTTGACGCCAACGACCCAGCCCCCCCCCCCCCCCCCTCCCTGAAAGTGGCTGGAAAGTGGGAGGGAGTCGGCATATGGCCCGTTGCTACGCCCCCCCTGTGGTTTAGACTGGTCTTAGGTGTTGCCCCATCCCTGTGTCTGGGCCTATCGCTGGTGGAGGCGATCAGCACGAATCACCCTGTGGATCCACACATTAGAGGGTGCCCTGGTCATGAAGATTGGGGCAGGACCCCAGGGATGCAGATGCATGCACAATGAGTTGGGGCCCTAAAGTGGCCATGTTGCGATGGCTGTGGAACGCGGCGGAGAAGGCCCGCCCAATGCTCCGGGTGCTGAAGCACCACAAGCGCCCCGTTGGCCGTGAGGGTACACGTCGGAGGTCCTTGCCTCTCCCGCGCCCGTGTGCATCACGGCTGCGTGGGCCTGCAGCGGGGGACATAGGGTGAGAGCCCTTGGAGCACCTTTTCCTGCCCTGCCCCCCCCCCCCCCCCGCGCCGCTTATCCACTGAGGGTGGGCAATGGACTCATGGGAGTGTCAAAGGACAGCAGGGCTTTGGCATTCTGATTTGGTCACGCTGCATTGCCAAGCATTATGATTGTCTTCACGAGGAGGGTGGATATCTGGTCCATGAGCACCGGGCCACCATCATTAAACAGATATTGAGCAGTAACACATCTGGGAAGACACAAACTAAGACGTGCATTCCAACCCAATGCCACACAAGTACTATAGGCAGTAGGTCGAGAGGTTAGGGGCCATGCACTATGTTTGCTGAATGATATGTCTCCCTTGGTGGGTTATAGCTTTGTGATGCACAGTATGTAGGCACATCCTATGTGCCGCTGATACCAGTGGATGTTGTATTGCTGAGGTGGGGTGTAGCTTGCCACCACTGCTGACCACCCATAGTGTTGGTGAACTATTGTGTGTGATTGTTCTTCTGTCACTTGCATCTGTTCTTGCAATTTAATGGGCGAGTGGGGTGCGCCATGCATCGTTTTTAAATGTATAATCTCCCAGACCAAATTTTTTTGCTTTGTTATTGTCCCGTAAGAGCATGTGAAGCGAAGTGCATGGCCAAATTTTCCGGCAAAATGGCAATTCTGCCATACCGTATCACACGAAGAACTGATGGTTTGTGTGTGCGTGTCCGTGTGTGTTGTTGTTGTCATCTCATCGCAGGTGTATGTTCACTCGCGCATGTGTGAGGCAGTTCGAGCCGCAGGTATGGGATGCTGTTGGACAACGCTGTTTGTGTGTTTACAGCCACTTCTGCTGCAAAATGCCGAAAGCCAAGGTCAAGATGAGCCAAAAGATTGGCAGGGTGAAGAAAATGCTCGAGAAGGCGGCGGTCGGTATGTGACCCCCCCCCCCCCTCTCCCCCAGGAGGGTGGTATGTCGCATGCAGGCAGCACTTGCCGATATATAAGTCATCAGGTGAACACGCACGAATGTTTCCGTTTGATTGTAGATATGGATGTAGTTTTATGACGGATGAATACGTTGTGCTTCATCTAGATTGTCCATAGCATATCCTCTCGAACACAAGAACAGTTGCAGTTTGAATGATGATTGCGCCCCCCCAGGAGGGATTGCAAACGGGGGGAAAATTTCAAGGGGGGCAGGGGGTACAACCAGTGTCCCTTCACACCCATCTACTCACTGTCCCTGTTTTGCCCAGGTCACGAGATTTCTTTTCGACTAAATTTGGAGTGAAAGGGTTCACCAGAGCAAAGGCACACTCCAAGCGTACATCGGGTGTAGGCTGTCATGCGCCCAGTGTACGGCGTCGGACACAGGGCGCAGAGCCCCGTGCTTCATGGCCCACACGTGTGCACATCTTTGCGCGCCCTGCTCTACCTCCGGCGCCACAAGCACCGCACTGCAGAAAGGGTCCGGTCACATCACCACTGCCCAACTTTCACCTGCCGCTTGATAGCGACTGGGGGCGCAGCCAAGGGCACCTTGCCCGAAAAGCATAGGAAGTACTGGGCGCCGAAGGCGCTGAAGAAAACATTTCTTTCGGTCATACTGGAACTGCTGCATCTTTGGTGCTACCGTTGTGTAGTGCAATCCACCCCCCCCCTTCCCCCGGGGGGGGGGGGGGCACCGTCACTTCACTTCTCCCCCCTCCTTGGGGGAACCGTCACGACGTGTGTGTGTGTGTGTGTATGTGTGTGTGTGTGCTCACCTTGTTACAGCACTCCCAAAAAGCCAATCTGGTGGATAGTTGGTGGATGGGGGGGGGGTAGTATTGCGATGTATGTTCCGATGTTATTACTATCTCCCCTTAAATCTAGCTAACGACAAGCAAGCAGCACTTCGCATTTCCATTTGGCCATTCCTTCTCGCGCTTCATTTTTTGTTGACAGGCGCTAGTCCCCTTTGCACCTCCGCCTGCAATGCCCAAATGTGGGTCTCAAATATGCCTCTTTTGGTCCAGGGTCTGGGTCAAGCCTCCCCATTTTCCGGAGACGCATGGCCAACAGAACGTTTTGCGTCGGTGAGAGTTCTAAGGTCTTGGGGAAGGGGTATAATGGCTATTTTTTCTGCGAGTTTGGACAATGTTGTGTCAGGTCCAGTCGGTAAAGCCCATAAGTGGAAAAGCATGGACTGGAATCACTTAGGTGGCCTAAGCTGCCCCTTTTGGCACCAATCGGACAAAAATGTATGAAAATATCACTTGGAGAAAACCCATATTTTTGGGAAAAAAGGGTGTTGAAAAAGGGATGCCTTAATTCAGAAAAGTCGTTTTTTTTTTTTAGAATTCCAAGCACAAAGAATTCGATGAAATACCAGCAAATCACGGGAACAAAAGCACCGTTTTTTAAAATGCGAGGTTTGCACCGCTCTGCAACAACTGGTGCGCCGAAACCGTGAAGGTGCTTCCTGAAACATACAAATATTCCTGAGTTACAAAGACCTGGCACATTTTTCTTGAGCAAACCCGTGCCAGTCACCAAATGGTATCACGCAATTGCGTGTTAAGAGTGTACAACAGAAAACCGGAATGCAAGCTGGAAGAGGAGAGCCCAATATTCGGTTACGATTTCCTGCTGCGGCAACAGGGGCTTAATTTAACAGGCAATTGCGCGTTCATGTTCTGGGCTCAATACTAGCAGAGTGCCTGAATGGTGAGTTTTAACGCGCAATTGCGCGTTCAAAGGGCCGTGAAAATCTGTGCTTGTTGCAACATTGAATGATTTTTTTTTTAAACCCGTGGAAAATTTTACACTGTTCATTCAGGCTCCCCTGTAGGATGGTAAAACCCTGATTGTGACCGTGCATTATGCATGGACACTATAAATTGTGCAGGGCTCTAAAGCAATCACAAGAAGGGCATGAGTATCATGCAGCTGACACAACATGCAACTGCGTGTTGACCATGAAATTGGAGCCCAGAAAAGGGCTTAGCACAGTAAATGTTCATCGGAATATTCACGCGCAGTTGCGTGTTACACTTCTAAAAAAATGCATGATTTTGACCTTTTGTAAATCCAGACAAGTTGAAATTAGGGGAAATTCTTGTGCTTTCTATCAGGGGCTTGCCGTAGCACGAAATCTAGTTGTAGTACGAGTGCGCTATGCATAGGGATATATACTTTCCCATGGTCTACCCGAAATCCGTGTTGAGAGTCCTCTTGGTGCTGCTTTTCACATGATCAAAAACTTGAAAATTTTTTTTTCCATGCAGAGCAATTGTTGTACCAGTGTTGAGCGATCCGAAAAATAAGAAAAGCACTCCCCTCTTGTGAGTGGACCGAGGAACAACGGCCTCTTGGCCTTCTTAGTAATCGACCTTGCATCCACCACTAGGTTTCTCTGCATCATTTCACTGTTGGCATTCTTCTTTTGCATTCCTTAGGCATTAGGCATTGATGATACGAGGAAAACCCAATGCCTTTGGCTGTATTAACACGCAATTGTGTGCTAAAGAGGCGCACTATTGAAAAATATCTGGGATTGCAGCCTTGTAGTCCACTGTTTTGAGCCCTGCATGGATGTCCTTGAGATTGATATTATTTTGCGATACACTGTATTCAAAAATGGGTAAAAGCACAGCACTTAACACGCAATTCCGCGTGAAAAACACTTTTCAGGCATTTTGCTAGTGTTGAGCGCCTGATGTTAACGCACGCTCGGTATGATAAGTGCGAAGAGATGAACATCTGGTGCGAGCAACAGCAAGGGTTCGTAGTGGTTCATCAGTTGCTCCAATCAAGGAGGGAATACTTGAATGCTTTTGATGGAGGATGAGCAATTGGTGTGTTTTTTGACTCCTTTTGGAAGTTTGAATGCACAACTGCTCGTTAGCATTTGCATACTTTTTTTTCCACGCATGTTTTTCACATGACCAAAATCTGGTGCAAAGCAGGGGTTTTCTCGAAACGACATTGTCATCCATTTTTGTCGATTTGGTACCAAAATGGGCAGTTTAGGCTACCTAAGACTCAGGGTTCATGGCTACAGCATGACTGCAACATCCATCTACCGTTGCCGGACTGTGTGGGACGCCCGTCAGGGCACATAGTGCAGGTGCTCACTCACATTATGTCTCATAACAGAAAGGTGCCTATGGAACATGCACCACTAACCAGTCTTCTTTCTGCTCTCCTGTGCTGACTTTCTGACGTTGCCCATCAGTCACTCAGTCCCTTTGCAGCAATTTCACAAGGGGGTGGGTGCGAGGTGCTTTGTGCTGATCGCCTCTTGTGCGCATGTGCAATAGCCCAGGCTTCCTCTGGGGGGTGGGGTGGGAGGCAAGAACACGATGAGTTAGACTCGCCTCACTGCCCCTGGTCAGATGGATTGGGCACACCCAAATCGGATCAGGATGCCAATATACTTGTTGAACCTGACCACACATTCAACGTGCGCACCTTAACACCTTGTGGCCGTTTATTTATGCCCTGTGTGCGTGCATACATATTACCTCTGCCCATGCTGCATATATCTACTTGTTGTTTGCCTGGCAGCAGGGCTCTTGCACATTAAACACATGGCTTGCTGCAACCATTTGAGAACCTGGCAGTTTTAGCAACAATTGCAATGAAACGTGGCCCTTTTGCGGGCAGCTGAACACGTTGTGGGCCATACAGAAGCAGCAGTAATTCCATTTGTGGTCGCAAAAAAAGATTGTACTTCCGGATACAATTGGAAAAACAAAAAAAACTATTGTGCCTGTGAATACGGCAAAGCAAAAAGCGAAATTTTTCGTTCTGGTGAATACAGCAAGTCACATTTTCTAGTTGCAATGCAACCCAAAAAAGGAGCAATCCAAGTTTTTGGTCCCCGATTTACAATCCCCCCCCCCCCCCAAGGAGGCAAGCTACACCAGCCCTAGGAGCTGTATTTTCTTGGCATTGAAACTGGATGTAAATCACCTTAACCCAATCCAATATGGCGTCTCCAATACGACTACCACGTGTTGTATCCCATACCACTACCACACTACCCATACCATCATGGGGTGAGACGCGTGTGGTAGTGGAATGGGACCAGGTGCGTGGGAGCAGCGTGGCATGGAGCGTGTGGCAGTAGTGGCATGGGATCGGGTGTGTGGTTGTTGGGTGGGATAAGTTGTGTGGCAGTGGCATTGGGTAGGGCACGCGGTAGTGGCGATGGGGTGTGTGGTAGTGTGGTGTAGCCTGACAAGGTGTAGTTATGGCAACCCACAGAAAACCGCAGTATCCCTTCAATCGGGCATCTTTGCTGGCAAGGGTGCTTAATCTTGTGATGATATGGATTGGATGGAACCAAGGTGAGGAACCACAAATGGACGTGTGTGCACCTGCCCTGTTGAACACCGGGGCGTTGTACCTCTTGACCCTTTGATCGTGATCGCCTGGCCCAAAAGAAAGAAAAGCGGTGCAGATGGGTGGTGGGAGCCTGAGCAGGTAGCTGCATCCCGAGACAGATCCCGCTGCTGTTGTATTGCGCCAGGAAAGGAGAAAAAGAGGTTGAAGGAGTCCAGAGACGCGGTCAAGAAACGGTACAAGGACGCGGAAGCCAATAAGCTCGTTGAGAAGTTGCAGGTGCAACAGAAGGTATGTCGCCTGCAGTGATGGGGCCTCCGTGCCCTCACACCATCAAAGCTCAGGGCCTCCCTTTGGAGGCCTCGGAGTTAAGGCTCTAGGGATTGAGGAGGCAGTCATGATGCCCCCAAGTACGCACTGCACGGCAGATGTGAGTCCGCGATGTCTGTGGCACGAGGGCAGGACCGGTCTGGAAGTATCATTGTGCGCATGGCGGCCGAGCACAAGTTTGATCAGGGGCGCATGTTCATGTTCACTCCTTTTGTTGCTCGCCACCACCGGAATCCCAGCTCACGAGGTCTCTACGAGGCTAGTCCGCACTGCCTTGGGGCCCGCAGGGCCCTCCGGAGTGGAATGGGATGGGATGGGAGTGTGCAGCGCCTTCCACGAAGGTACCATGGCAGACTTGTCAGGTCGTCTCAAGGTCCTCGGTGATGGGCTTGGGGCTACAAGGCCACCGCAGACTCTGGGCGGCTCATGCGCAGTGAAGCCCGACACATGCCCATGCCCATGCACACAGGCATACATAACCTTGTCAATCCCTGACCGGGGGCACCGAGGCCCTGCACAAAGCCGTCGGTGGAGTATCTGCGCTATGCTTTGTTCAAGCGACACCACCCGTAGGAGCGATACTTTCTTGGCATTGAAATTATTTTGATTCTAGTTTCAGTGGGACCATCAGAGGCTCCTGTTTTTTTTTGGCAATCTTTTCGTTTTTTTTGTTGCGACTGGATGTAAACCGTCCATTTGTGGTTTGGTCCCAGTCCACTGTGCCCTACACTCGCCTTGCGCAGGGGAGGCAGAACGACCGGTGTGCAGTAGACGAATCGGCATAGGCCGCTACAAAGGGAAGAGGCGGTCCCGGTCCTGGAGCTGGTCTTCCCCCGTCCAGGTGTTCATTTGCCTCCAAACAAGGCAAAGTGGGGCCAGCCTTAAGCGACGACTTAGTAATGCCAAAAGGGAAAGCACCGGGACAAGCCTCCGGGGTCTCAGTCGAAGAGCGTTGTGCAACCCGCTTGGACCCCTCGCCTGCTGCCCCTGAGTACGGTGCCTCAGGGCTGTCCATACTCAACCGGCCCGGTGGTTAGCCACCGGATGTTGGCTGAGACCGGCGAAGTCTTTCTCGGCTGCGCACCAACTGTTGTCGGATGAATGCCAGCCGCTGTGATTCACCCGTTGACTGCCGTTTAGTGCTGCATTCCGGTAGCCCAGTGCAATTCAATGAGATTTGCTTCCTTTTGTGTGCGGAGCTGAGGGACACCGCTGCAGTGTCTTTGTGCGTCTGGAGCGTGTGAATGCATCGTGGTCGCAGGCTCAGGGCCCTGAGTGCGCAGCTGTTGCCAGGTGACCAACGGCCCATCATCCTGCATGGGGAGGCCTTGACACCTCCGCAGGCGGCCTGCCAGGGCTTACCCACTGTGGCCGACCACTCACAATCACTAGGCAGACCCAGGTCAGGTCAGGTCAGGTCAGGTCAGGTATCGCCAGGCACCACCGTCCATAAGCCGGCTATCAAGCGTCCTACGGCAGGACGATTGGCCGAAACACACGCACTCAGGGGCCCAGAGAGGGCACCCTCCGGTAGAGAAGGTAACCTGCCCCAGACGGGGCTTGAGCTGGGGAACTTGGGATGGCAGTGGTGCCTCGGGAGGAGCGCCCCGGATTGGCTGGTCCTGGTGGGGGCCCACGCCGGCCCATCCGACTCGAATTAGGCACACCCGGTCTGCCCGTTGGTCGCCAGAATTCTTGTCTTGCCTGTCCTGCGTTGAGGGGAGAGCTGCAGCCCGATGGTGATGTACAAAGGAGGTGGACCCTGTGGCCCCTGTGGTCAAGATCTCACCCGGCGCTTGAGGGTGCGGCCTCCGTAGGTGACCCTGTCCCTTTGGTGAGGGGCCCCCATTCTCGAGGGGAGGCATGCCACAGACCCCTTTCTCTCGGGCTGTGTGGACCACATTGTTCGGGGCCATGAGTGCGTTGACGCATGATGGAGTTTGTGGGGCTTTCAGGGAACTGCAAAAACTTTGGCTGCGCCGAGCTGCCTCCGACCTTTGCCGTGCCTTTGAACATGCCTGCTACAGGGAACACCCCCCCTCCCCCCCCCCATCCCCATGCAAGACCCCTGCTCGCCCTGCCAAACAGCCACTGCGACCCTTCACCAGTCCCACTCCGCGCTGGATCTTTGCACGGGCACAGCGATGCTGTTGCATTGAATCAGCACCACGGACAACACAAATGCAGAACCATGACGTCACATTTGTTGCATGTGCTATCTTGGAAGAGCTACAGGCCCCAATCAAGGATGCTTTTGCTGATCGGCCACAGCTTCTGCTTCTGCTAAGTCTGTTGCCCAATGGTCTAGACACGTTCCCTGGCATAACACTGCATGTGGGTAGAAATATGGTCCTTGCCCCCGGCCTGTGGTCTGAAATTTTGGGGACCTGGTCCATTGCTTATGTCTGTGCGTCTACATGCATTTGTCATGCAGACACAGCTCCTCCACCGGTGAGTGCAGCAGCCCCCCCTCCTCCCACGGGGGTGGGGCATTTGGGTGTTCCCCAAATCTGGGTGGATTGGATCCTCGACCCCCCTCCTCCCACCCTCTGTTGCTAAGCACATCTCTGAACAGCGCTGAAGTCCTACCAGCAAGTAGACATTGCCATTGTTGTAGATGGGGTCCGTGAGAGGTGGATGAAAAGGTTTTGGACCTGCAATCGGTTGCAATCTTCGCGCGGACGCCCTCCAGGGTTGCTTCACTCTGAAGGGGCAGGCTGCAGGGGGCGGAGAGACCGGTTCATCCTGCCTCCAGCCCAGGGGTTTCCACCCATTCCACATCAGACTTCTTATGAGAGAGAGGGGGGGGGGGCGGGCGGGGGCGGGAGAGAGAGAAAGCGAGAGATAGGGAGAGGGAGAGGGATCGAGATCAAATTGTTAAACAACAGTGTGCCGCGGTGCCTCTGACTGAATCGTTCCCGAAGCTCTTGGTCAACAGTCTTGCCAAACAAGGGTCCCTCTTTCAAGAGGGTCCGTTCATATGGTTCGTCTGCGGGCAGCACATGTCTGAACTGACTTCAACACGGTGCTTGTTGTTGTAACGGGCGTATTTGCCGGCCTCTTCTCATACCCTTGTGGATGTACCCCCCGCCCCCACCCCAGCACCCGTGACCGGTGTTGCTTTATGCATATCAGGCCTCGCCGTGATACTCTCGTACTGGGTGCTGCGTTAGGGATGGCCATGTGCTCCGTCACAAGGGATATATTAGAACGGAAGGGGCCTCAGGGAGGTCCCCAGAAGCGGCTAGACAGGCGGTTGGAGGGGGTTGCTGAAGCGGTCGGGGGCGGTTACTATCGGTTACAAATACCGTTGAAGCTGGCCTTTGTTGTCAGGGAGACAGTGGCTGGGCATAGACTGGGCGCTCTGGAGGAGGGGGGGGAGACAGGGCTTCCAATGCAGCCCTGTCCGTCCCCCAGTGACCAGGCACGGGCAGGTCTTCGTCTTCAAGCAGACGCCCGCCCGCACCGCATTCCTCTCCTTAGGTCAGCAGCGCCATGTATCTGAAGTACAACACGGCACTGGGCCCCCCGTACCGCGTGCTGATGGACACCAACTTCATCAACTTCTCGATGCAGGCGAAGATGGACATTGTGATGGGGATGATGGACTGCCTGCTGGCCAAGTGCTTCCCGGTCGTGTGCGGGTGCGTGATCGCCGAACTGGAGCGGCTGGGGCCCAAGTTTAAGGTTCGGATCTCAGTCCGCTGTGCCCTACACTCGCCTCTATTCGGGAAGTAGACGACCCGGCATGGGCCGCTACAAAGGGAAGGGGCAGGTGTTGCCCGGGCGCCTCCCAACGGGGACGTCGTGCGGTAGGTACGCTGTACCCTTGGCTGTACCGGCTTCCCCCACCGCAGCCGTTCCGGCGGCTGACCGGCGAGGGTGCCGGTTGGTGGGTTGCGTGGGGGTGGCTCCTGGCCCCCGGCGGCTGGGTCGGGGGGGGGCTCCGCGAACGCGGAAACAACACCAGCAAGAGCACCGGCCGCAGCGGCCGACAGAAAGCAGCGACCCGACGCAACATGCGAAGGGAAGAACGGGTGACCGTCCAGGGCCCCGTAAAGGAGCAACAACCAGACGGAATGTCACACAGGGGGGGGGGTGCGGGGGGAGCCGGGGTCTCTCTTCGGAGGAGGCCCGGAGCCGGTCTTCCCTTGCCGCATGTTGTGCTGACTCTGCCACCAGCCGCACACACGTGACAGGACATGGGGCATGCGCCTCTGGGGACTGGACCAGGCCATTTTGCTTCACGGCCGGGAGGCATGGCCGCCCGGCTGCTGCCCCCCTGCCACCACCACAAGAGGGGCCTGGCCCATACCCTCGCAGCGAGCCCCACGCAGCACCGGACAGGGCGCTGGGCCTCGCAGCCCAAGTGCATGGTCGCACGCCCCTCGGAGAACTCCCCTGGGGAGTGTTGTGCTTTTGCAATTGTGAAAGGAGCACATGTCTAAACTGACTTCAACACGGTGCTTGTTGTTGTAACGGGGGTATTTGCCGGCCTCCTCTCATGCCCTTGTGGATGTACCCCCCGCCCCCACCCCAGCACCCGTGACCGGTGTTGCTTGGATAAGGGTAAAGCATTGGGATGGATGGCCGCGACATTGATTTGGATGCCGCTCGCGCGCCCGGCAAACGTTCCCTCAATAGATGATGCTCTACACACCCTGGCAATGAGGAGTCCCCCCCTTCGCAGACCCCCCAGCTTAGCTCCGGCAGTCTGTCATGGACGCCTGCCACCTCCCTCAGACTTTCGCTGCTGTGGGGTATAGGATAGGCACACTACTGTACCAGGCGCCCCCATCAGCCCTCAGGTCTGCCTGCCCGTTTGGCATCCAACAGCTCGATAATCATAACAGACAATGGCAATGTGCGCGACCAGAACGATATTTGGTGGTCTTAACTATGTGCCCCCCCCCCCCAACCTGTTCGGCAAAAATATCGTGCAACAGCAGACAAATATATGTCATGGAGGCGGACAGGCGTACAGCATTTTGTTGCAATAAGGCCAAAAGGTCTCCTCCCTGCCCAAAACAAAAGACAACACACACACAGAAATGCACGAGCATGCAGGGGTGCGAAAGTAGTAAAGTGCGTGTGTGGGGAGGGGGTGTTCGCAGTATGTTTCATGAGCCACGACAGTAACTGTATCTCTTGTCTCTGGTAGCGGCCGTGTCCGTGTGGTTGGCTTCTTGCATCCAACACAGCAACTCCTGCCCCTTTGATTGGCGTAAGACCGAACTCACGTAGACATTTGGCTCTGACCGGGGAGTGACGGGGATGGGTGGGCAGGTGGGTAAGCTGTCGGCAGTGACAGCCTGTTTGCTCTTTGTAGGGCCCTAGTGGCCGATCACACAGCGTACTGGTGAACTGCTTCATCCACACGCTCTTGTTTTCCATGCAGATGAAAGACGTCTAGGGCTGCCCAGCAGCTCCTGAGGAGTTTTCTTTCGCCGCTCTTCTTGCTTCGTTCTTGCTTGCTGCGGTTCTCACTATGTGTGCCGGGGTGCACAGAAGGGGCTGTAGGCATGAAAAACAGGAAAAGCAACAGCAAACCAATCCCCAAGGCAGAGCCGAAAAATCCAGGGGTTCGATCTCCCTAACTTTTGGGAATGCGTCACAATGGGGGCAGGTCCTTCAAGTCGGCTCTCCAGGGAGCCCAGTGAGCCACCGGGAGCACAGGGTGGAGCGTCCCAGGTGGTCAGAGCCGATGATCACAGGTATCCGACTTCCTGAAGTCAAGGGGGGGCGGCAGCACTCAGGAGAGGACGGCCGTGTTCCTTGATCTCAAGGGGTTGCATTGCAGTTGCAATGGGGTTCCTGAGGAGGGCGTGCGGCAAAGCCATGCAGGAAAGCAGCAAGAGTTTGTCCCTGATGTATGCCGCTGGCTGCTGGGGAAGTTGGGTTTTCAACTCCGGAGGGGGGGGGATCAATACACCCCTCTGGCTAGATTCCTCCCCCCCTCCCCAAAAAGGGCTCAATTGACCCCCCCACCCCCCTAAATCGTCCCCTGGAGGTGACCCTGACCCAAAAGTCGGCAAAAAAACTTCAAAATGGGATTTTTGGAATCAACGCGCCGAGGGGGTTCAGAAAAGTCATCATTTGCCATAAATGTTGTGGGAAATAAGTGACCATTTTCAATGCTAAAGAAAGTAGTTGGCGCCTTCATAATAACTGATTAATGGTCCTGTCAATTCCCCCGAACCCCGCCCCCCCCCGTTTTGGGGGGCTCTTTCGACCCCCCCCCCCCCCGGAAGTGAAAACTCGACTTCCCCTGGTTCCTGGGGGTGCTTGATTGGGCACATCTGACAACCGTCTGTGTGTGTGTGTGGACGTGTGGAGTGAGTCCCTCTCTTTGCCTATCGAGGCCCGGTATCACTGTGATGATGAGCTGGGCTGGTGCCGCTTGCTTGACGGTTCGTGAACAACAGTTCTGCGACAACCTCCTGCAGAGGGCAGGCACTACACAGCGGGAATGTCGCGACTCTCACCCTCCAGTGGACCCGGTTTCATGCCCGTGACCGACGGTCATTGGAGGGTCATGGGAGGCGGTTGGAGAGAACCGACGGTGGTTGCAGGCTCACCGACGGCGGTTAGCAAGTAACTGATGTCACACAGTTGTGTGGATACAAACACAACTGCATGTCTAAACCCTCAGCACTACAAATCCCTCCCTTGCCCTCTGAGAAGTGAAGACCAGTGGTCATGGCAGCGTACGCAGGACCGGCCATTGTTAACAGCAGCTCAGGGCGCCTTTTGAGTGGACGGCGTTTTGTTTGTCGAAAAACGTCCGGTCCAACAGCCGTCTTTGGCCCGCAGCCACCGTCGGACGGGCCCGAACGGTTGTCATCCTGCTGCCCCAATATGGGGCTGATGACTGGACGGCCTCTGTCATTGGTGCGGTGCCATGAGACGCCGTCCGAGACCGGGATTGGGCACTGGCCGGCGCTGCGCGCGTGGCCTTGTGTTTGGGAGCGCCCACACCCCCTGCGCCCTCGGCAGGTGGCGCTGCGCATTGCGAAGGACCCCCGCATCCAGAGGCTCGTCTGCGACAAGACGTACGCGGACGACTGCATCGTGGCGCGGGTGCAGGCGAGTCCGGTGTACATTGTGGGCACCAACGACCGGGTATCCCCTGCCAACTGCACACCGCCCGTCACCACCGTCCCTCAGGCACGGGCACTCGCCGCGATGTCCGGAGGAACGGGGGCCAACTTTGCGGTGGGGGCGGCCATTGGTCGGGCAAGTCCCGGTTTCTATTGCTCGGGACCCCCGGTCCACCCCCGTTCCAGGCCCTACAAGTGACGACAGCCGTTGTGAGGCAAGCAGGGGCTGGCTGAGAAATCGTTTTTTGGGGTGGCCTCTGTTGGGCGTTGGGCGGCCTGGACCATGTCCATGGTCACCATTTGGTGCCGATAGAAGTGCATGTGACTCTGCGTGGAGCTTTGTAGCACCCGATAGACCCTTCTGGTGGTGCCCACTGGCCCCTAAAAGCGCCATTTGGGCCTTATTTGCACTCTGATGGTGAATATTGGGGATTCCGGGGAACCGCAGCGACCCTGTCGGCCTGCGAGGGTTTGTGAGTCGCTTGTAGTGGGGTGGTCATGTCTGTGAAGAGGCATTGCTCCTCCGCAACCCACATTCTTTTTGTTGTGTGTTTTTCCAGCGAATGTTGTTGTGCAAGGGTGAGGGAGAGGGGGGCTATACGTGGGGCACTGGCCACGGCGCACATGTCGGGACCCGGCAGCAAGGGCCATTGCCCATCGGGAGGGGGCCGGATGCTCTGCAGCCTCCATGGTCCGCATCAGAGGACGTGCCCATGTCAAGGATGTCTTAGAATGGCTGACAACCGTAGGAGAAGCCCCCTGCCCCCCCTCTGGATCCCCCCCGCCCCAACAGATCAAAATGACCATCGTGTGAAAAGACGAAACTTACTGTCAAGAAATGTTTTTTTGGGACACACACTTTTGGGTCTCAGACCCCCTCCCCTCCTCTCTTCTAATACATCCCTGGCCCACATGTGGCCGGGATGCGCTTTGTTTGGGGGTGTCCGCTGCATTGGGCTGTGTGGGACCTCCCATTTGCAGAGCCACCCACTGGCCGTCGCCTCTCCCGCCCCTCATTTGGCCCCAGGCAGCCCGAGCCGCCTGCAGGACCAGCGGATGGATTTGCGCATGTCCTGCCCCCCCCCCCCCCAGACAGTCCCAAGATGTATCTGCATCCGGGACATCCAGGGGGGGGGTACAGTCCCTGACCCCCACCCCCACCCCCCCCACCCCCTCTAGGGGGCCAAAACGTTGAAAACGTCCCGACCACACAAGCCAATATGGAGAAATTGGCTGGCGCCGGAAAATTTTGGTGCCCCATCTGAAGGGGCTGGTAAAACCGGTCACCCCATGTGTTCGTACTCAAAATGCTCCGTTTTTTTTGGGGGGCATTTTCTCTGGGCTCCCAAGAAGGCAGGATTTGTGCAGCCATTTCTGATTCCGTCCCCCTGTTGGGGACCCCCAAGAATCGACAAGGCACGGGTTATGGAGCCACTTCCTATTTACAGCATACATATATTTTTGCTTTACTTCACTCTTATTGTCCCGTTGTTGTATGCTAACCCTTAAGGCCACTGCGTCCCTGCCACTATGTTCATAGCACTGTTTATGAGAAATGACACGAAGGGAGACCATTATGAGATGATCGGCAAGTTTGCTTTTGGCGTGAGTAGACCGCGAGGTGGCTGCACGGGGTGCGTGGGTGTGGATATTGCCTGGACACCACGGTGGTTCAAAGAAAGAGGTGATTTTCGGTCCCAGCCCTCCTCCTTCAAGGGGCCAAAATGTTTAAGGGGTGTCGGGGTCAAGGACTGCACCTGGGCGCCCCCCAGGCGACATCCCTCGTTGAGGGTAGGGTTGCAGGCGGGGGGCAAGCGGAACGCCCACCACCCACTTGGTTGCCTGGCATCGACCCCCCAAGTGAAGGTGTGGCCCTTCGTTCCTTGGCCGCACAGAATCTGAAGAGGCGCCTGCGCAAAATTCCGGGTGTGCCCATCATGTACCTCAAGAATCACAAGTACCAGATCGAGCGGCTGCCGGAGGCGTACCTTCAGGACTACAACTACGCGAGCAAAAGCGGCGGAAAGAAATAGAGCAGAGCCATGGAATGGAGCATCCGCAGGGAGGCCTTAGACAGGGCGTCGCGGTGCTTTTGTATTGCTGCGGGTTTAGACGTCCAGCTGTGTTGTACCTACACAACCGTGTGACGTCGGTTTCTCGCCAACCGCCGTTGGTGAACCTCCAACTGCCGTCGGTTACTCTCCAACCGCCTCCCGTGACCCTCCAACTACCGTCGTTCACCATCAAACCGGGCCCCGGAGCGTGAGCACTGGCTCACGACGTCTTCGGTCGGGACAGGCGGCAATCACCAACGATGCCGTCGGCCCCAACAGTCCGCATGGGTGCCGCATGTGCTCGTGGGCCCATGCGATGCAGCGGTCAGGCACCGCCGCATCTCCGGGGCGCCCGACGGCGCTTTGCGGTGTCGCATGATGTCCACCGACGACCTCTGGCGGGCCATCCCATCGACGCCCCCCGGGGCATATCCCTCGCAGCATCGCTTGCGGGCTGCGGGGGATCACTGACTCTCCAGCGCCTAAAATCGCTGCGTTCCTGATCCCCCCCCCCCTCCGCCGCGATGACAGCCGTGGGCAAGCATGTGCAGCCGTAGCATGCCGCAGCATCCAATTTTTTGAGTTCATGTGTCTGTCTGCCTGTTCCTGCTCTGTTTGCACGGGAGACATTCTGCCTGCCCCATGTCTCCCCAGTTTGTTTTTATTTGTCTTGTCATGAGTCAGTCATCTGCACCAACAACATCCAGTCAACAGTCAACACCAAGCACACCCATTCGGCCCAACAGTGTTGTGCATGTTGTCTCTTGTTTGTTAGTTCAATTTCCCACAGATGCGTAGGTACCCACATGTGCAGGTAGAAGCATGCCGCAGCATGCCGCAGCACAAGAAATTTTTCCAAGGGACCGCACATGCTTGGCCGTGGGGCAGGCGCGGCCAGAGCCTAATGCGGACATTGCGACCTGACCATTGGAGGCCCCGTCTTGTGGACCCCGACACAGAGCAGCGGAACAGAGACAGTCCGGGGGCTCCGTTCGCACAACCTCCCAAGGGAAGGGCAGGGGGTGTAGGGACGTGAGGAGGGGCCAGGCAGGGGGAGGGAGGGCACTGGGGGGGCGAGAGGCCGATGGGCACCGCCGCCTGCGGAGGGAGAGTGTCCAAGGGAAGAGCAGGGGTAAGTGGCGAGAGGCCAATGGGCGCCGCCGCCTGCGGAGGGAGAGTGTCCAAGGGAAGAGCAGGGGTAAGTGGCGAGAGGCCAATGGGCGCCGCCGCCTGCGGAGGGAGAGTGTCCAAGGGAAGAGCAGGGGTAAGTGGCGAGAGGCCAATGGGCGCCGCCAGCTGCAGACAGCAACACACGGGGCGTCATGCCAAATCCCCCCCCCCCCTATCCTCCTCCTGCGTCATGTGCCGCACCGCCCCAGCCCCTTCACACGGAGCTGTCCTCAGCGCGAGGGGGTCCGGGGGGACCCCCTGCGCCAACACCACCGCACTGCACTGGGGCCCAACGGGGGCCGTGTCGTGTGGTGGTCGCAGTGGAATCAGAACTGAGGCCCTGGACCAGATCTGCACAGACCCGCGCTGACCGTCCGCACCGCAAACGGTGGCCGTGCGTCTCATGACCGTTCGCGTGGCGGCCCCGAGAGCGCTGCACGCGCCGTGCGCACGGGTCGAGTGTGCGAATGCAGTGGCCCAGGGGAAGGGGCCCGGGGCCGTTGGTCTGTTTTTGACCCCCGCTGTCTCTCAAAAGCTCCAAAAAGTTGGTTTCAATTGTGGGGGATCTCTGGAGGTCCGGACCAAAAACTCATTGGGGGATGCGTTTATTGGACATAATAATGGTTTTACAAGGGGTGAAACTAACCATTCCTCCCCTTGGCGTAGGGTACGCGAATAGGCCCAAGAAGGCCCAAAATGGGGGAATATGTGGCGTCTTCCCTATATACGGGCGGGCGGGGGGGGCGTGCTACGTCCGGGTCTTGTACATGGCGTCCCATCCCCGTGCCCCACGGACACTGGGCACTGCTGCGGGGCTTTCGCGGACATTGTGGCGCCCGGGGCCGGGAATCGGCGGGCGGGTGCTTAAGGACGTCCCCCCAGCCCCCCAGGGCTTTGTGCTTGAAGGGGAGGGCGCTCTGGGGGCAAACTCAGAGCAGGTAGCGGTTGGGGCGCACTGTGAAATCGCTAGGGAGGCAGTTACTAGCGGTTGGAAAGGCGGGTGAGGGTGGTATTGGGGTTTGCGGACGTGCCTTCGGGGAGAGTTGTAGGAGGACCGTTGGGAGGGGAAAGGGGTACCCCCCTCCCTTAGAGCAAAGCCCCGTGCCAAACCCCCTTTTGAGTGCACTGAATGCTGCACCGGGGGATTCAGCGATGGATCAACAACGTGAGTGCACCGCTCGTCGCTGGCCCAGAACTCGGTTGTGTACTCCAGAGAAGCTGTTTGGAACGCCCCCCACCGGCCGGTGTGGCCCCCCCCCCCCCTTCCCCCCCCGGCCGTGAAAGTGGCACGTCGGCGGGAAGGGTCGGCATGTGCCCCACGAGGGCGTTGGGGGGGGACCGGTGTACGCCGCCGTACAGTCACACTCACTGTTTTCGAGTCATGTGAGACGTGCGCCGGCGGCAGGCAAAGGGGGAGCACCTGACGCGGCGTGCGCGCGGCGCGGCTGTTAATCGACGTCCATGGGAAGGGTGTCGTGTTGTCGGTCGGATGCGTCCTCTCGTGCCGGGCCCCTCTGCGGATGTACTTATTTGGGACTTTGAAGGTCTGCGCCGGGCCAAGGGCCCTTTGGGAGATCAAGAAAGTGAGTGCCAATTGTATTGTGCTCTTGATTGGGCTCTGTTTGTGGGAAGTCGGGGGGAGGGGGGTGTTCATACAATTTTTGTGGCGGAAGTGCTTTGCCCTCTCCTCAATAGACATCAGGATGTTCCGGGTGCGCAGCGCAAGTACTTGTCCGACCAGCCTCCGGAAGACTGGCCTTGTCCAACACCGCCGTCTTCCCCATTTCAATGGGAGGCACGTGAGTTGTGACGCATGTTTTGCGTCTGGCATCCCCCTGCGTGCCCCTCACTCAAGGAGGAAGGTGGGGGGGGGGGGGGGTGCACTGACCACACGCAAACCAAAGGGCCAGCAGTCAGTAGGGGGAGAGTGAGAGGGGGAGAGGGGGAGAGTGAGAGGAGCCTGCACCCAGAGTCCACTTGACAGCCTGGGTCTAGTGAACTTGGTCTGGGCCTGTGGTGACCGGAATAGGGGGCCTGAGGGTCGGTGCCCCTTGAAAGGCGCCCCGTCAGGCGACATGAGACGGACTGCGGGCGAAGGTGATTGCCATGTGCCTCGTCGATTGGCTCTCCGACCCTCCGCCGCAGCGCCCACACTGGCCCTTCTACACGCCACCACCGATTTCTGACCCCCCAGTTCATGCAACGCCCCGGCCCCTTCAGTCGTTGTGCTGGCCCCTCGCCCCTGTGGTCCACGCGGGAATGCACAACGGGCGTAAAGGGAAGGCGTGGGCAGGGTGGCACATGGGGGTATTGTGTGCGCTTAAAGGCAGCGGCCAAGACGAACCCCAGAACAGCCAACGGTGCAAGAGGGGGCTCGAGCCCGGGTTCTGTGTACCGCCCCTGCCCCCCCAACTCGTGCAATTGTTTGGTGGATAGTGTGGCCAGTGGATCAGCTGTTGAGAGGCTGGCCGATGGCCTATGGAGGGATGGGGTTCAGGGAACGGACAGGGGTACGTGGGGAGAGCTTTCCAGGTACTGAGGGCCGCCGCCGCCGTCGCATTGAGACCTGCAGTACGTTGTGATATGCCAGAGTGATTCTGGAGGTTGACGACCGTCGTCCATTTGTGGCCAACCTACGGATGGCACATGCACCATGTCAATGTGGGACCCCATTTAAGTCGGTTCCGGTCTGTAGATGTGGGGCAAGATTCCTGATTTGTTTGCTGCGTCAGGCTGGTGTTTGTTTCTGATTTGGCCGCCGGTCACTGGTTAAGGATGAATGGGAATACGTGGCATTGAAGCCCGTCACAGCCAAGTGTCCCGATGGTATGGTTTTCTTTGCCGCGCACAAGACCCTGTCTGTGTAAGTCATACGGGGCGTATGTACTGCAATGTGTTGGCCCTGCGTCGTACCTTAGATAACGGGAGCGGGGGGCGGTAGAGTTCCATGTGCAGAAGCCCCAAGAACCGAAGCGGAGGGGGAGGGGAACGATGCTTACACCTCTTCGAGGGACATGGAGCATAATGGAAATACCATGCGCTCTACAGCTGTTCCGGGCTATTGCACGGCCGAGGAAGGTGGATATTTGGTGTGTGTGTGTGTGTGTGCGTGAATGTGTTGCGCATCAGACTTAATGGTGTGTGATGTTGATAGGTCGATGCAAGCACCTCTATTCAAAATATTCAAAAGCATCCATGGGGTCGTCCAGCGACCCCCACCACCTGCATCGTGTTAGGCGGGATACCGTGTTGAGATGCTTCCGCTGCCATGGAATGGACACCACAGCCACTTTGAAGATGGGCTGGCTGGGATGCCCATCGGACTTAATGAACTATGTGTGTGCCTGCGTGAATAGTCTCAAGGCATTGCTGCCCCAATACCCAGGCGGTGCCACCCCATAATGCTGGTAGTGTCGCCCTTGTCTTAAGGCAGTGATGCCTTCTTCTAAAGACCATCTTGCGCTCTTCTGAAGGCAGCGCTACTAAAGTCCAAAAGCAACGCTGCCGCAATTTGAAAGAAGCGCTGCTGCATTCTACAGGTGGTCTTTGACCAGTTGAAGGCAAGGCTGTGCCATTCTGAGCACAATTCAGCCACATTCTGGAGGCAGTGTTGCCCAACCCATAAGCAGCACTGCCCCAATCAACAGGTAGTGCTCTGCTATTCTAGGCTCTGGCATTCTTGGGGCAGTATTGTGCTGTTTATAGAGAGCGAGACAGAGAGAGAATATGTGTGTGTGGTGAGCATAAGATTTGGTAAAGCATGCATGTGACAGGCATTAGGTCTAGAAAGTGTGTCATGTACAAAATCATCAAATCGACACATATGAAAGCCTCCACTACCTGCAAAACGGGGCTGCACTGCATTAGGATTGTGATGGCACAACCTGCAGATGGTGGCAGCACCACTTTGTAAACGTCTGTGTCTCTCTGTCATAACACATACAGTGGCAGTGGGCAGCGGGCAGGGGGGTGCGGCACTGCTGCGCCAGGCGACATACAGGACACCCCCCCCCTACTGGCACCGCCTTGGACACAGGGCAAAGCGAGGGCGGCGGGGCTGCGCACCGCAGGAGGGGGGGGGGGCGGCTCAGCTAAGCAGCCCAAGCGTCACTCGCAGGCGCCGGTAAGCCGAGGCCAGGCCTTCAAGAGAGGATGGGGGCACCCGGACCCCCCCCCCCCCGCTTCGCGGGCACGAGTGGAGCTGCATGACGCGGCGAGGCGTGGACGCGCAGGGACGGAGGTCACAAAACCCCACCCCACCAGAGGTTCTGGCCCAGGCGAGGCCCCCAGCTGCGACCCCGGCGGGCGCCTGATAGGACGGCGAACACAATGTACACTGAACTGATTTTGGTGGCGCCTCAGGTGACCACGGGGGCCCTGGACCCATGCGGGTCTCCCTCTTTAATATTGTTTTTCCATCTGTCATAACACATACACACACACCTCATTGAGTCCGCTGCCCATCACACACACACACACACACACACACACACACACACACACACACACACACACACATAGGATCCCCGGCGCACTCAACCGGGCTAAGCGTAGGTCTCACAACCGAAAGGTCATGGGTTCGATCCCCGGAGCGGGCATGTTTGGAGGCGGGCGGCGGCAGCCATGCGTCAAGGGCATCCTCTCTGGGGAAATCGCCAAATGAGTAGGCCGTGGAGGCCGCCTCGCTGCCGCGAGCACCACCAGCTGTGGAAGCCCCAATACACATACAACACACGGGGCAACATGGCGATGACGGGCTCTCACTAATGCCGTGGAGCTGGCCCGGCGGAAGCCACGGAGCCACCACCCCACTTCCAGGGTGGTCCTGGGGCAGCGAGCCAGGTTCTGGCCCAAGTGCATATCGTCGCACTGGTCGAGGGGCAACACAGGGACGCTCTCACACCCCTGGCCTGCACCGTGGGCCTGCTATGATGGGGTAAGCGACCCGACCCGAGGACGCCAGTGTGGCCTATACGGGTCCAACCGGGAAGACCTAGTAAAAATGGTACAACCCCCCCCCCCCCCCCACACACACACACACTTCATTCAGCTTGATACTCAGGTAGTTGTACTTGCCGATGGGGGAACCACTGCTTGCAGACTGGAGCTGCAGTAGCTCTACTTGCTGAATGGGCTAGCAGTCCATTTGAACTAGGGCAACCATGCCTGCAGAATGGCGTAGGGCTGCTCTGAAGTGCGATAGTACTACCTCCAGACTTTGGCCGCTCTAGATTTGGAATTGGAACAGGCGCTTTGAGTAGCAAGAGAACCGGCGGGGAGAGCTTGTTTAACAACGGTTTCGGGCCAGTGGTCTGATTTTGGTGCGACGACTGCTGGGGACGGGGGGCAGAACTCAGGAACAACACGTCCTCCTCAAAGACCCTAGCTAGCCGGTGGAGGAGGCGGCCTCCTAGGTGTACAAGAGAGCCCTAGGGTGGTAGACTTGCGCTTGGAGTTTGGGTAGGGGTATTTCATGTGGAGCCGCGTGGAGGATGGTTGAAGTGAGGCACGTAGATGTGTACAAAGAAGAAGTAAGGCGAATGGAGTGTGGGCGGTGTCAGAAAATGTGGTAGTTAATAGTTGCTTGGTGGAAAGAAAAAGAATAAGAGAAAAAGGATGCCGGTGACGGTAGGTGTGTTTGGAGGTTGAAATACTAGGTTTAGGTGGACCCGACAATATCAATGGCCTAAGGCACAGTGGGATGAGGCGCATCTAACCCCCAATCCCCCTGCTGCCACCGCCCACTAAGCATGACCATTGCTGTACAAGTATGAGGATCCGACTCAAAACTTACATAATAAGGAAGACGCTGAGCCTTGTAGAGGTCCGATGGGCAAACATTATATCTCAGTTTGTGGCCTGCTGCCCACTCTGCGGTTTGAATTGTTGTTGGGCTCCCAGCCCGGCCGCAAAAAAATTCCGGCGCGCTACAGCCTACCCCCCAGCCTGGCCAGCCCGGCACATGTCAAGTGCAAAAACAAGGCAGTAGTGCCACGTTTTGTCAAAATTTCCACTCTCTTATGGTTGGGTGCCGCCCGCACAGTGCTTTGCATAATGCTCATTTGCCCAGCACAGAGCAAGTGCCACCCACGCACCCACAGCATCATGCCTGTGTGTGCTTGCCAGCACTGCTACCTACACCACATCCCTAGCCCCCAACACTGTACTAGTGCCTGCTTGCTTGACATGGCACGCAGAAAGAGAAAGTGCCTGTCGCATAGTGTTTGTGTTTGCTCACTCGTGATTGCAGATCGCAGTGCTACGCTATTCTAAAGGCGGTGCCGCCACCTTCCAAAAGGCAGTTGCTATAGGGCTGGGTTGTGGCTACATTCAAGGGGGTGAGGCATGCAAAAACTGTCATCTGGGGGCGTCAAAATGACAGAAAACGTGTTCATGGGGGTTGGGACGCAAAAACTGTCACCTCGGGATGTCAGGATGACAAAAGGCCCAGGGGGGGGGGGGGAGAAATGTCTAAACTGTCATTTGCGGGCGCCAAGGGATCAGAAATCCCATACACTGGGGGGTGAGATATGTAAAACCTGTCACCTGTGGGTGCCAAAATGACATAAATCACCTTCAGAGGAGGCAAAAAGCTGTCATCTGGACGCATCAGAATGACAAAAACCCCATTCAAGGGGGGTTGGAAATGCAAAAACTGGCATTTGGGGGCACTGGAATGACAGAAATTCTTTGCACGGGGGGGATATCCCCAGGGAGCGTCTCTGCAAGGGAGACGAGGTTGTTTCCAGGAAGCGTTTCCGTCAAGGTGCCCATAGAGGATCCACATTTCGAGCCACGCCCTCAACTCTTTGATTTGATTCCTTCCAGATTTTCAACATCTTTGATTTGATTCCTTCCAGATTTTCAACATGGGGTTATCAGATTCATGGAGCTTGTCCTGGGGGGTGGGGTGACACCTGAAAAATGTCCGTATTTTGGAAGAGATTTCAGCAGACTCAAAAACCTCGTTGCCCCCTTAGCCTTTCTCTTGGAGCTAGTCGGGCGCTGAGGGTACCACTCCAGCGCCTTGACGCTGCTCCAGTAGTAGGCCCCATCCTTTCAGAGACTTTTCGACAAATTGAGGCGGGGGGATGAGGTTGCTGCCGACAATTGGGTGAATTCGGGCAGATTAGAGGGCTCACCCGTAGATGGCGTTGGAACATGGGGCAGCACGGGGTCCTATGATCGAGATGTGGCCACGACAGCCAGTGTCTCCACACTCAACGCGGCCAGCCTGGACATTTCCAACCTGCACTTGCTATTTTCCCTCCTGTAGAGGGCCTCCCAGGCCTAGATACACGGGCCAGGGAGTTTTGGAGCCTCAAATTTCGGAACTGGGTTGTAGTCGGTCCCAATGGGGTGTCCTCAAGGTAAGCCACCGGGCAAGCTCCAAAGTCATTGCACTCTGAAGTCGAAAGCATGTACCTGGAGCGTAATTTTGCACCCCAAAGTCAAACAACTATTTTGAACTTTCTTCGTTTTTCAATTGACACTGAGGTGATCAGGCAATTCTTGCCTTTGGACTGCGTTTTTGCATTCCAAAGTGGGGGCAGTATGTACTGCAACTTTAAACTCATATGACTTTGGAGTGCAATGACTTTGGAGACTCCCCTGTGTGTCGGCGAGCAACCAACCATGCTCGCCGCATATCTTGGGTTGGGGGCACTAGACTCCGGCGTTCCCAAACCCCGGGTACAGGGTTGTTGGCGCTGGAGGTGCCCCTAGAAACGCCTGATCAGCATGTCGCGGTCAATGCAGGGCAATTTTTTTTTAAGGATATGCTTGGCTTTTGAGGCCAATACCAGGTCCAAAGTCAGCCGGCGCATGCGCCTGGTCCCTGAGACCATCTAGGTCTCCACCCAAGCCGCTACCAAGGTTATAGCCCAGGATAGAACCTGAACTGCTACCATGGTACTGGACTGGATCCAGAGCAGAGTAAGACAAGGCAATAGCACTAGCAGCAGACATTTGGGTGTTGGAGTAATCCTTAGCAACACATCATAGTGTTCTGAAATCCTTTTACTGAACCTGCCTTAAACAGCAAACTCCTGGATGTAGCACTGTTGTTTGCCTGGAGGCGGCGGCCCTCATCTCCTCAAGAGGCTCGTCCGCATCATTGAATATAGAAAAGTATGCCAAGAGGCAAGAGGCTTCATGACTGATGGAGATCCCCCCCCCCCTTTCAAGCTGGTCAATGCTTCCTGACTTCATGGTGCAAGCAACCCAGAACGTGTGCTGGTCAAACACTGTGTGGCGTAATCTAATGGGCTGGCACAAGGCATTTCAGCACCACTACTACGGTAAGGGGTGTTGTGTCAGCCTCATGTGCATAGTAATCTGCATAGGGCGCACTCTGTTCTACAGACCTTTTTTTATGAACTGGGCCACGTCCAGTCACCGCAAAAATTGGGTGTTGACGTCTGAGAGGCTCGATGCGCTGCGGACGCAGTCGCTCGTGCAGCTGTGCTCCTCTGCGGGGGCGCCTACAGTGCCCGACGCCATGCGGCTACAATTGCTGATTCTGCAGTTCAGTGAAATGCAGTTGCTGCGGCTGTGCAACTTGTTTGGGAGGCAGCCGGCCACAAAGTTCACGGCGATGATGTATTTCAAGAGATTGTACTTGAGCCACAACACGTGCGCAGTGGTCCCGCAGACCATTGCCATTTGTGCCATTTGGTTGGCATCCAAGGTATCGATGGCATGAGCAGTGTCAGGGGGTAATCTGAATGAACGAGCGGGAGCACATAACGCAGTATGTGTGCGGTGCAAGCATTTGTGTACCAAAAAAAACAACCCTAACGTTTTGCAGAACCAATTAATTCTTACCATTAGTTGTGTTTTTGGGCAAAAAAGCATTACAAATGATAATTTGATTTTCGGCCTATCTCGCTTGTGGACCAGAAAATCCCGCGCAGAAGTGTGTGAATTTTTTTTATTGCTGCATGGTGCGCACAGTTTCCACCAAAGCTCCTCCTCATCCATGCTGACCAGTTGGATGCCCCCATGGCGATTCTGAAACTGGTTGCAAGCACCACTGTTAACCAATTGATGGAGAAGGTAGGCTGCGCGAGGCCGCTGCTGTCAGAAAGAGTAGGTTAATGGAAGGGCACAACTGACCCGACGAAGTGAGATTTCTTGGTGGAGGTGACCAATTTGTCTTTTGCAATGAAGTTGGAAGACACAACTCCGTACAGCACTTTTGCTACGCCAAGAATATTTTGTAACCATATTGCAGGCTACCTTCAGGATTTTTTTCAACTTTGGCTGATTCCAAATTAAGAGAAAGGGAGAAAGGGATTCCTCAGAGAGAAACCACCGTAATTTCAAAAGGGTTTCAGAAATGTCGAAAGCGAAGAAAGCGAAAAATCCATAATTTCAAAGAAAAGACTGCAAAATCGAATCCTGGTATGCCGAATTTTAGCGCCGCCGCCGGCGGCGGCGCCAAAGTGGGCAGATTGGGGTTCGAACCGCCGACTGCACGAATGCCGGTCGGCTGAGTTACCACTCGGCTGCTACCTGGATTGTGGCATATGGCCTCCCTGCTGCTTGGGGCCGCATCTGCCACTGACAAAAAACCCAAACTGTATGTATCTGTCTGACTGCCTGCTTGCTAGCTCAGGGACTGATTGGCTGACTGTCAACCTCTCTTCGAGGTGCACTGCCGAAGGCAATAGAATTTCAAAGAAAAGACTGCAAAAGTTAAAAAAAAAAGTTTCAGAAAAATTTGAAGGTTCCCACAAGCATTCTGAAAAAATTCCAGAAACAATTCCAAGAGCATGTACTGGATAGGGCATTTGGGGGTGGTGGGGCAATTTTGCGCATTTTCCTGCAGTTTCGCATTTTTTCTTCCTTGATCTTTACGGTCCACTCACGTTGTGCACCGTTTGAATTTGAAAGGGAGGTGGTTTTGTTCTCAACCATCTTGAAACTTGTTTTGATGCCTCTTCAGGGGCGTTCCAAGACTTGTTGAGGAGCGTCAGAAGCGGCACTGGCCGACGACGTATTCCCCGCCCCCCATTGTGCCAGCACAGCCCTGTCGGACCGCGGTGGTTCTGACCGCAGGTTTTGTGGTGAAGACTGCAAGACGTTTGGGAGTCGGTCGTCATGGTAAAGCGGTGGTGGTGTCTGTGAAGAGCCATTGCTCCTCCGAATATCGTTCCCGCAGCCCACATTCTTTTTTTCTGTGTTTTTTCAGCGAATGTTGTTGTGATGGGGGCGTGAAACCCCGAGACGCACTTGTGTGTGGGTGGTACCTCAGTACGGCGACCCGGTCTCTCGGTCCTCTTGCCGGACTTCGGCCGTGCCTGTGCAAGGGCGAGGGGGAGGGGGCGTTGCCGTCATGCGGTGGAACAACGTCCTGGCTTTCATCGCCTGTGTCAATGCGTTTGAGCTTCAAAATAGAGGGTTTGGGCCCCTCCCCATAATTTCCTCGAAGCGTCTGTGGGCCTGCAGGCATCCCCTGAGCCGGTTACGCGGACAGTAGCACCGCCACCCAGGCACACAGCCCGGGCAGGCGCCAGGCCAGGGCAGTGCCAGGCGCGCCCTGGGGCCCCTCCAACTGCCATGCCCCGGCGCCGTGGGTGGTAGGTCCAGCCCAGAGCACCACCCGTGCCCCGAGCAGTCAAGGAGTGCGGAGCAACCCCAACTAATCAGAAAGTACAAATCTATCTATTTACATCAAACAAATAATAAAAAAAAACCGATCAAAAATCATTTGAATTTGTTGCATAATTTCTTTTGTAAAATTGTAGGTTCCCAATCCCTAGTCCTTAAAAACTGTAAAAAACGATTTGTGTGCAATTTTTTTTTCAGCTGAAACTAATTCAAGGTTTTATTACAGAAAAACCCAGTGGCGTGCAGGGCAGGGCTGCCCCCGTGCCCATAGCAGTCGTGGGGCGGCCAGCGGCATGTCGGTCGAATTGGAGGCGGCGTGTCCAGGCCGGCAACCCCCCCAACCTCCCCGGCGGGACCTGGAGCACCAGGCAATACGCTACGCCCCCCCCCCCCCCCAAACACAGGCACGGCGGCATCCCCCTCCCCCGCGTGGGCCACCGCGGGGTACGGGGGCGGTCATTGGTCCGGCGGGCCTTGGGACCGCACAACCGCGACCCATCCGGCCCCACTGCGTCGCGCAGGTACGGGCGCAGACCGTGGGCCCGTGCGTGCGGATGAGGCCTTGACCCCCCCCCCCCCGCCAGCACTGCTCTTTTCATGCTTCGCACTGCAGAAATGACATCCGTGTTCTGTTCTGTTGTCAGATCACGGAGCAGTACATGGAGGCCCCGCTGTACCTCAAAGACGTGGAGATGCGGACCGGAGTGAAGCTGACCCTCGATGACCTGATGGAAGCAGAAAAGTGCCTTCTGAAGGCCCTGGGATTCTCACTCCTGATTGTCACCCCCGACATGACCCTCCAATGTGCTCTGGAGCAGGCATGCGGTGCTCAAATGTGTCGAAACTGCCGTGAATTCCCAATGACTCCGAATCGTTCCGTGCTTGTTGCAAATAGTCCCGCATAATTCCGCTTTTTTCTCTCCATGATTCTGATGAATTCTGACTAATCTCGGCTATATTCAGGCTATTCCGCAGAATTCCGCATAACCCCGCGAAACTCTGCATAATTCCGCATAATTCTGAATAGTTTCGAATAATTTCAGAAATTTCCGGATGTTTCCGAAGCATTCCATGTAGTGCGGAATAATTCAGCATAATTCCAGGCAATTCGATGTTCTGCATAATTACGAATAAGTTCGCATAATTCCGCATCATCCAGATAACACAGCATGATTCAGCACAATTCCACACGCACAGTCCCGCACAGTTCTGCATAATCGCATAATTCCACTTATTTTCCCATGATTCCGCTTACTTCGGAATTGTTCAGCACAAATCCAGACAATTCTCCATCACTCCAAACAATGCCATACAATTCCGCATGAATTCCAATACTTCCGCCTCATCACGCATTCTTCTGCACAAATCCACATAATGTCGCATTCTTTGCAATAGTTCTGCATAATGTTGCAAAATTCTAGACAATTCTACACGATTTCGAATAATCTCGAACAATGCCAATGACTCCACACAATTCCGAAATCTTCCACACGATTCCGCACACTTCCGAACGATCCCGACAAAATTCCGAATGATTCCCAACAACGCTGCACAAATGAGCAATTGCGAATGACCTCAAACTTCACGTATCTGCAGAATTGACATATTTTGGGCGTGGAGTTGCGCACCTTCATTACACTTCAGGTACGCCGCATCACTTGCATTCCGCATTTGGCGACACTGTTTTCAGGAGCTATTGCCCAACATCGCGCGCTCCCTGCACAATCCCCTGACTGCCCTCGCCGAGAAGTATTTGGAGATTGCGTTCCTGACGGACGCGGTGCTGCGGCATCCCCCGCAGCTGGTGGCCCTGGGGGCATTGGCGGTGGCGTGTGAGGAGCTGCGAGTGCCCTACGAGACCATCGGCCTGTGGAAGAGTTGTACGGGGGCGCTGATGACGGAGTTGCATGAGGCGGTGCTGACCATTGTATGAGCGCACTGTACCGGGGCGGTGGGTGCGTGTGCCCGGGGCGCACTCGCATTAGGGACGAGCACCCGGTGGGCCCTGTAGGCCCCGTTGGTTTGCCAAGGGACTCGCGCGTGCGCCGGGCGTGCCCCACCGGAAGGGCCCGCCCCCAAGGGAAGCAGTCGAATGGCCGTACACCGTAGGAGGAGGGGGGTTACCCCCCCCCTTTCGGAACCCCCGATTGGGGTTACCCACTGGGGTTTTCAACCCAAGGCCCAAGGGTGTGTTTGGGGGGGGGGGCGAATGGCGTTAGGCCATTGCAAACAGACTGGGGAAGGGGGTTTTGGCAGCCGGAGGGGGCTCTGTCTACTTAAAGTTGCCCAACAGACAGCGTCGACGGGGCCCTTGGTCGCCTCAAAGTGCCCAGCTCCTCTCCCCCAACCCCCTCCCTCTCTTCTCTGCACCCCGGTGCCCTGTTTGCCCTGTAGCACCGTAGTGTGCTGCCCCTAGTTGAGTTGCCACTATGGGAGTAGCTTGGGGGAGTAGCCCGGGGTGCTGCAAAGCAGGTGAGGCAGCCAGATAGGGTGTGTACATTAGTAGATCCCTCCCTGCCTCCCTCCCTCCCTCCCCTCATCTCTCTTATTTGCCCGGCGGCACCTAGGGGGCCCTGGGTGCTTCAAGCTGCCCTAACGTTGTACAGGGGTCCGGGGAGGGGGGGCGCTTAAAGTTGCCCACCATAAGCTGACGGGTCACGTGCTCTATCCCACATAAATCCCGTGGGTCAGCAAAGCCAATAGGCACCGAACAAAATAAGTGCTTGCTGGTAGGGACATTGAGCAGCCACAGCTTCGCGCCTTGGGTCCCAGGGAGCCGCCCCTTGCAATGCCCAAACCATCCATCCATCCATCCATCCATCCTCTGGGTGCCTCCACTGCAGGTAGGTGGTCCAGGAACAAGGCAGTGCTAAGCACGTCCCAAGGACCTCCAGCAATGCCACGTGCCCGGGACTGTGGGAGCAGTGCGCTGAGAGCCACAGCGTGTGACCCCTCAGGGGTCAGTCATGAAGTGCCCTTGGCCAGCTAGCCCTTCCTGGAAGACAGCCCGTGGCCCTTAGGGGCGCCGTAGGGAGGCAGCACAGCGCCCGCACAGCGGCTGGAGCCTGCAGACTACCCGACCCATTGCCCCCTGGCGGTCTGCGTGTTGGGCTCCCCTACCCCACCGCCAGGGCCCGGGGCATCGGGCACGCACAACCCCAGGGACAGCCGACGATGGAGTTAGCAGGTGTACCAACGCCCCCCCCCCAGCCCCACCGACCTGCCCCCCCCCCCCCCACCCACCCCACCACCACCACATGCTGTGAACCCCCCCCCCCCCCGGACGCCAGTGCTTTGCAGCACCCCGGGCTACTCCCCCAAGCTACTCCCATAGGGGCAACTCAACTAGGGGCAGCACACTGCGGTGCTACAGGGCAAACAGGGCACCGGGGTGCAGAGAAGAGAGGGAGGGGGTTGGGGGAGAGGAGCTGGGCACTTTGAGGCGACCAAGGGCCCCGTCGGCGCTGTCTGTTGGGCAACTTTAAGTAGACGGAGCCCCCTCCGGCTGCCAAAACCCTCTTCCCCAGTCTGTTTGCAACGGCCTAACGCCACCCCCCCCCCCCCCTAACACACACCGCAGCAAGGTCACAGCCCGCAGGGTTTACTTAGGCCTTTTTTTGGAGGGGGGGGGCCTGAGGGTAGACCCTATGGGGACCTGGCGTGAGCGGGCCCGGGGTGGGTGTGGGGTTGGTCTCAAGCTGCTTGGGGTGCCAAACCTCCATCCATGATCCACACCCGGCCACGGGGCTAGGGAGCCGGAGAGGCCCCTTTGCGTGGCGCGTGCAGTGTTGGGGTTCACCCCGTAGCGGATTCACATTATGATGGCCCCCGGCCTTTCCTTGCAGTTGCCAAGTTTGGGGGCGTGAAGGGATTTTGTCCATTTGTTGTTTTGTTGCCCCCTTACCAACCTCCAAAATGGCAACGCGGTCGGAGTCAGAGACCGAGGGGCGAAGGTGGTACAACCAAACACCTGGTGTGGGTGGTCCTGCGTGTTTAAATCGGGCTGGGGTAGGGGTGGGGCTACGGGCTGCCGTTGGGGCATTAGTCTAGAGAGGAATCCCCTCTGGGAACACCCCACATTGCAGGCTTGACTATGTGCTGTAGTGCGTTGGTTGGGGGGTGCCCTAGCTGGTTGGCCTATCAACTCCTCCTCTTCAGAGGGGCAAATGGGCTGGTCATTGGTAGCACCCCCGAAGGCAGGCCGCCCACGCTCAAAGGGATGCTGCAACCCGGGCCAGAGGCCATGGTGGGTACTAGCCACAGTCAGGGGCACCCACAGTAGGGGGGTTGGGGCCTGCCGGTGGGCCACACCCTCCAAAGGTCTTGCCGTGCCGCCGGCCCCCGAAACAATCTGTTTACCCTATGGCCGTGGGATCTATGCTGGGGGGTAGAGCCACAACCACTGAGGAGAGGGTGGGCCTCACATGAGCTGCCGTAGAGGTGCTGGCCGTCTGGGGGGCGGTGGCCCCCAGACGGTGCTGTGAGGCACAGATGAATAGGGCTGTCTGGGCAGCGGCACCGTACATGGCCATGGGTAGCCGTCACACAAGTGGCACTCCATGAGCCTGGGGGGGGGGGGGGGGGCTGCCGCTCCAACCAGGGCCATCCCTCAAGACCGGATTTTGGAAGGCGCACCGTTGAGTGGTAACTGATGGCGTTTGGGGGTTGATTGACGGTGATTGGGGGGCAACTACGAGCATTCCGGAGCATTCTGAGTATCCCCCACCCCGTGAGTGGAGAGGGAAGGATAGGCCAAGGAGGGAGAGGAAGGACACAGGGTGGTGAGAGGCCGATGGGCACCACCGCCTACGGAGGGAAAGGGCCTAAGGGAAGGGCAGCGAATGGCGATCGACCAGCGGCGCCGCCAGCTGTAGATGCGAGCAACACACGATGGCGACATGCCCCCCCCCCCCGTCATGGACGGCCTTGGCTGCAGCACCTGGTATGGGAAGGCCCACGTGAGGGCCATGATCGGCCATGGTGGCTGCGTCCAGAAGGGATAGGGAGTGGGCGCCATCCGGATGAAAGAGCGGACACACGGCAGCCCGCATAGTGCCCGGCTGCCACGGCGTCCGTGGCCAAGGCCTAGGTAGGGGCCCATGATCCCCCATTGCAGCAGCGTAGCCTGCCAAGCCGGGTGTGTGCACCTGTGTGGGCCCAAAAGCATGCATCCGGGCATGGAGGGTGCACAAAAGGCCGGTGGCCAAACTGAGGGGAGCTCCCAGAAGGTTTTGGGGAGGGGGATGGGCCTCTGTGACATGGGGCTGTGAGAAATAGCAATGACTTGAATTCGGGCCGCAAAGTGGCCCGGACGAAAAGCTTTCCCCCATGAACGCACACCTCAAAGTGACCAGCGAGTTGTGTGGGGGTATCCCCCCCCCCCCCCCCCGACCCCAAGGTATTATCCAGTGTCCCAAAAGAAATGATGCACATCTCAGAGTGACACCTCCCAATCAGGTGTCCTAGAATCCTAAGAGACCCCAACAAGTCGGTAGAACGAATCGGCCAAATCACAGAAACCCCACAAATCGGCAAAACAAAATGGCGGAATTCAGAAACCCAACAAATCGGCAGAAAAAATCGGCCGAATTCAGCCGCCGATTTGGGGGCTGGCATGACCCCATTAGTCCTGGGGCCTCAAAGGCACACAACCAGACTTCAGATTGGCACCATGAAGTGTTTTTACTGCCCACAAAAAGACGAGCCCGTGGTCCCCTGCCATAGTACTGCACAGGGATCATGTACAGACCGAAAATTTGGTTGCAGATCAGAGCCGCACACCCACCTAGCACATGAGGAGATGCAAATGGCCAGTCTGTGTGCACTGATCTTCTTCTGGCAGGCTTTGTTTGTGCATGGAAAACCGATTTTCTCAGCAAGACAGGTGACAAAAAGTGCAAAAAAATTCCGGTCCATAACCAGGCCTGCAGTTCTGAAGCCCTGGGTATATACCCCTAGACCACCACCTCGCACTGCTACACTACTGCTTAGGAACCATGTACAGACCAAGAGACGAAATTTTTCTTTTGAAAATTGAGACATAATTTGGGCTACTACATGATTCCAACAACTGAGCAACCAAAAGGAAGGTGTGCTTGGGCCCTGGGACTGAGATCCAGGTGACTGGGAACCTGTTTTGGCAAAAAATTGGTTCGCCGATTTGTTCGCCGATTTGTTGGGATTTCTTCCCTGATTTGGGGGCTGGCTTGTAGGGTTGTAGCACCGCAACCTGGGAGCTTTCCCACACAGGGGTTTTCAACAGGAGGGTCGCAGCTCATCTCCCAACTCCATCAGCTTCAACATCCACAGAGCAGGCAATTTTGGGCGTCGTCTCGGATCCACATGTGGCGCTAGGCGTCTTGTGCCAGAGGCTTGTTGTTGTTCTTTTCGGCGCTGTCAAAGGTCATCAGTGTGCACACCTCCGCAGGGAAAATGAGGGTTCCATGGGCCCCAAAACACAGCATGTCCACCACCGCCCGGGAAGTGGGGCTACCCTTGGCCCAGATAACTGCTCCATTGGGGATGTGGATGAGAATGAGTGGCTGGGGACCAGGTCCACAACCTGCACCTCACGCCCGGCGTGGGTGCGCGACCCATGGCCCCTCCTCCCCATCCCCCCTTAGGCCTGGTTCCTGCCCGCCGAGAAGAAGCAGGTGGCCACGGCGGAGCTGACTTTCAAGACCCTGAGCCAGGGCGCCACGCCCGCGGCCCCCGGGGGGCCGGAGCCCAAGGTCCCCAAGACCAAAGGCGGTGGGCGGAAGGCCCGCAGCGACTGGCGGAAGAACGACGCGGTGCTGGTCGCTGTCGGCGAGTTGCTGCCGCACGCGGGTCTCACGGCCTGCCACCAGGTCTCTTGCCGCGCCTGTGCCCCCGTGTGACGCGCGCGCGGCTTTGGGACTGGGGGGGGGGGGGGGGGGGGGCAGGGGGCACAATGGGGAGGGCGTGCGCTGCGTGGGCCCTGCGCGGGCCTACATTGGAATGGCCGACAACCCCAGGAGGACCCCCACCCCCCCCCGCCCGCTGCCCAGCCGCTGTGAACTGACACAGCGACAGCACAACACAGCCGTTCCACCCGCCCCGTGTGGCCAGCGGCCCGTGGCTACGGCAGTGGCGCCCCCCGGATGCCTCACGAGGCCGAAGAGGCGACCAGCGCAGCCACACCCAACCACACGGGGGCCGGGTGGCGCGGGTACAAGGACTCAATCCATGCCCATACCCATACCCAGACCGAAGGGACCATCGCGGTAAAACACGAAATTTACAAAAGGGAACATCTGATCGGGCCATTTTTGGGACGCAACCTTTTGGGTCCCATCCCCCCGGCCAGGGAATCGCTTGAAGGGGGGGTCCCCCCCCCCCCCCCCACACTCCGGCCCTGACTCTACCCCAAAGGCATCCCTATACCCCCACACCAGCCCCAACCGCATTTCCAACCGCCAGTAACCGCCCCCCCACCGCTTCACATCCCCTGTGACCGCTCTGCAACCGCTCTGAAATTTCTCTGATCGCACCCCTCGCCTTCAAGCAAAGCCCTGCCGGCCCCCCTCCCCTCTTCCAATGTGAACTTGGCCCTACGTGCACTGGAAGGGGGTGCCGCACATGACGGGGCCCCAGGGGACAGGGTGCCCCCCACCACCGCTCCTTCGAAAGTGTAGAGGCACGGACGTGAGCGAAACACGTCGCAAGCGTCGGTACTCAAGCGATCTCCTGAAGGAGCCTAAGGCCTCGGACACTGCCCTGGAACCCGATCGGAGGGGGTGCGTTGCTGGACAGCGGGGGGCATGTGTGGCGGTGCCTTCACGGCGCCTTGCGGGACAGCCTGGGCACTGTGTGTCCCGCTGCCGCCGCGCTGAAACGTGGCGTACAGTCGTGGATGGCAGAGCGATTGTGGGGGGGAGCGACCCCCGCTGATGTATGGCCAAGTAAAAGGGTGCGGGGAACACAAGATCAGGACCGTAGTGCGTTATTTAGGGCACCAACCGTTAGGTGATGGATGGACTTGTGGCTACCGGACCTTGCATTGGCTTCCGATTTTGACCCAGAAAGAATCATCCACAGATCTGGGTTCCTTGGATATCAAGTCTAACGCCCCCCCCCCCCCCCAAAATCATTGGGAGAGGGTGCGAAGTGGCTTTGGAGAGGTCCGGTGAGCTGGTGCAGAGGTGGGGCGGTTGCGGACCCCAGAACCGGACCGAACGCCCGGTGGCGGGCAGCAGCAGCAGGGCATCGGCCGCCCGGCAGCCACAGCACCGCAGGCCACCAACGACGCCCCCCCCCCCCCTCCCCCACACGCAAGGTGACACGGATGAAAGACAGTAGCGTTAGGGTGCCTTTCTCTGTCTTGTAGCATATAAACACTCTTGTGTTGACAGAACAAGGCCAACAGGCGCAGTGATTTGTATGGTAGCACATTTGTATCATATCAATGATCCCTTGGAACTGCCGAACATTGCTGCATATGCATACCAGGACGTGCATGTGTAGAGCGCTTTGAGACCTGCTTGCGCCCCCCTCCCCCAGTGAGCTGCACCGCGCGCACTACTTTGGGTGATTGGGGTGCCGTGCCGCCTGTTGCCCGGCATTCGATGTGGGCCGGCGCTGCCCCACGGCCGGCGCTGTGGGGGATCCTGCGGGCCGCCCGGCGTACGGGGCTGCGTGTGGCATGGCCTGCGGTCCTGGGCCGATGCAAGCGCTGGGTCCACGGCCTTTGACGAACGGAGGTTGACTGACAGGCGCCAGGGACGGATAAAGTAGTGAGGCCATTGTTTTGGTGGGGATTTGGGGGTAAGGGGGGCTGAGGAGGCCTGAGATGACAACATGACCGTTTCGAAATTGCAATTGTCCGCTGCTTTTTGCTGCGCAGGTACGTGCCACAGTTGCATGGATTGCTGCTGCCGAACTCCAATAAATCTGCCGGGATTAGGTTGCCCAGGCTATGCACTCCTTCTGCAGCATTGTCATCACCTCTTAGTCCTCACGGCCTACGGGATGCATTTGAAGGGAACGGACCTCAGAGGCAGCCCCAGAGGCGGTCAGCCAGGAGGTTGCCAAAGCGGTTGTGGGCGGTTATTGTCGGTTACAAATGCCGTTGAAGCTGGCACTTGGCGTCAGGGGGACAGCGGGCGCCCTGGGCGCCCTGGAGGGGGGGGGGGGGTACCTCACCCCCTTCCGATGAATCTCTGCTCACGGGGCCCGTTTGGGTGTCCGCATGCGCCACCCCCCGCACCCTCTCCGCAGGTCAACCGCCGCTTCCGTGCTGCCCTCACGCCGCTGCTCCGGCGCGTGTGCCACGTCGAGGACCCCGCAGGCCCCGGGCCCCCGGGCCTGAGCCGGGACGTCCACGTCTGCAAGCGCCTGTCGCACCGGTGCCAGTCCGCGTGCCGCTCGCTGGTGCTGCGCCACGTCCCGCTGCCCCTGCCACTGTGCGGTCTGCTGGGGGCCCGCCTGCGGGGCGCGGCGCTGCAGCAGCTGTGGCTGGAGGGGAACGGCCTCACCGACGCCCACGGGGCCGATCTGGGGCGCTGGTTGGGCGAGGGTGCGGGGGCGGGCCTGAGGCATGTGACGGTGCGGGGCAACCCCGACGTGCGGGAGTACGCGTGGCTGCGGGGGCTTGGGGGCGATGGGGCTGAGATGCACGTCGACCTCCAAGGCAACGCTGTGCAGGACGTGTGCGAGGTATGCGCGGCGGGGCGTGCTGCGGGGACGCTTCCCAAGGGTGTGGCAATGCCCCCTCCCCTCCCCTCACCTCACCTCCCGTCCCCTCCCCTCAACTCACCTCACCTCACCTCCCCTCAACTCATCTCCCCTCCCCTCATCTTCGCTCCCCTCCCCTCCCCTCCACTTCAGCACATGTGTAGACACGGGCACCCAAAGGCACCCTGCCTCTCAGCAGGCGTGACCTCGGGATCAGGCGTTGTGGTATGTCGGCCCGCCCCGCACCAAAGTAGGGGTGGTGGTAGGCAATCACCACTCAGGCACAGACGCCTGCTGCTACGGGCCCCCAGCAAGTCCTGCCCCGACCAGCAGGCGGCCCCAAACCCCGCATCTGGCGGCACCATGAGCACATGGTGGGTGAGTAGGTGCCCGAGGAGTGCTGTGTAGACAGTTTTGCGCCCACACCCGTCGATCAGGGCGTAGCGCCTGTTCCCCGGTCGACGCACGACCATGGTCAACAAGTGTGGCCACCCAGAGTGACGTGGCGTAACGTGACGCCAAACACACAAGCACAGAGACCACGCGAAACAAGAGCACGAGCGCTGCGACACACAGAGCAAACATGAAGCGCACCAACGCCCACCCAGGCACCGGAGACAGCCGCTGGGTTGGTAATGCAGCTGGGGTCCCTATAACTCCCAGATTGGTAACGGGGCAGGGGCAGTAAAAACACTTCATGGTGCCAATCTGAAGTCTGGTTGTGTGCCTTTGAGGCCCCCAGGACTAATGGGGTCATGCCAGCCCCCAAATTGGCGGCTGAATTCGGCCAATTTCGCCGACTTTTTCTGCTGATTTGTTGGGTTTCTGAATTCCGCCAATTTGTTTTGCCGATTTGTGGGGGTCCGGCAAATACCAGTGCAGTGCAATGGTGTGCAGACACAGGCGGTGGTGGCAAGGCCGCACTACAGCGTGTCAACACATGCTGCGCTGTAAACAGAAGCACAGTCACCCACGCGGAGGCACAAGTCCTCCATCGCAAGGCACAACTCCTCCATTCGAAGGCACAAGTCCTCCCCAGGGAGCCCAAGGGGACACCGACCCCCTGACATGAGCCAGGCACAGTGGTGGGGCGAAATGTGGAGCAGAAGAACGCACGTAGAGTGAGTGCACAGCAGCACAACCGACACCGCGAGGATTTCTGCCAAAGGGGCAGCCCCAGCGCCGACAGTGGCCGCTCTGACCGCTCTGACCGCCAAGGCATGAGGATCCCATGGATACCAAAAGCATACGGCTGAACTGCATCCACATCCACATCCCCTCCCTTTCCGCACAACAAGGTCACACAGTTCAGCTGTCATGCAACTGATGCCTGAACTAGAGGTTCCTAGCTCGAATCCCGTTTGGCCGTTGGAGACATAAGCACGACTGCAACGTCTTAGGTGCTAGGGTGTTTGTGACTGTGCGATCTGGAAGGGATGCCATGAGGGAGAAAGGGTAACTATATGTTGTGGGAAGGAGGGATGTTTACACAGGTCTTGTACCCAAGGGTTTGCTCTCCTTGGGGAGCATTGTGGGAGGGGGTAAAAGCCACCCCATTCCGGGCAAACCCGCCGTAAAAATAGCATGCGCTGCGCACACGGCGCGGGTACTCTCCCACACACATAAGGGGGTGAGAGGCCGATGGCCACCGCCTACGGAGGGAAAGGCATCAAAAGGGAAAGGACACAGGTAGATGGCAAGAGGCCAATAGGTGCTGCCGGCTGCAGACAACAATCCACATTGGCGTGATGCCAACCTCCCCGGGGTCCGTCAAAAAATTCCATGTTTAAAGGAAAATATTTTTAAGCCTTTTGTGGTCCACACACTCTAGGATCTCAGAATTGCCCCCCTCCCCCCTCTTCTAAAACAAGCCCAACAGGGCGTTGTTGGGCATCGCCAGAGGAGGTCCATGGCTGTGAGTGACCTTGGGGCAGGGAAGTGCCGTTGGGGACGCATTTGTGCACCCCCCGGGCAGCCTGTGAGCCTTAAGACGGGCCACCAAATCCACATCCAAATTCACTGAACCCCCCCCCCCCCCTGCCCCTGTCCCTCCCCTCTTTCCAGGGGGAGTGGGGGAAGCTGGGGCTGCGTTGCCTAGAAACTGGTGAAACAAAGTGAGTTCAACAGCCAAGACACGCACTGACAGTGAAGGCCATCGGGTGCCAGGGACCACTGACCCGGCCCAGAGCAGTCCAGAATGACACCCACGGCGTCTGCATTAAGGACCGCCATTCAGGACTGCTCGCGTCGCAACCGCCGTTGAGTGCCCTCCAACCTCCGCAAGGCTCTGGTCGGTGGAGAGGTCAGAGCACATGGCTTACAAACCCCCCGGTTCCATTTTGAGCGGCGCTGGGAATACCACCGCGACCTCCGAACACTCCTGAGGGCCCCCAGATCCAGAGTCCGCGCCGGGGGCTTGACACTGACGGTGGGCAACACGCCGCTCATGCCCTGGTACACTTTGCAACCGCCGTCGGTTATCCTTCAATTGCCGTTGGGCCCCAATCACCGGGCGGGGGGTCGCCGGGCGCCAGCAATACTGTTGTGGTGTCCCGTTAGGGACCACCCGGACCCCGGCGTATGTCGCATAGCCGTAGCTCGGCTCAGACCGCGTTCAGGCCCATGGGACGCACGTGCCCAGGCTCTGCACGTTCGTCTGACGGGATCCGCCGAGTGTGCCCAAGGCTGACCCGCATCGACGCACCGCCTCCCAAACCCACGCCCTGCCCCTTCCGCCGGTGGCACCACTGACCCCCCCCTTCCCCTCCCCCTTTTGAACAGGCAGTGCACCACATGTCCCGTTGTGGGGGCATCACCCTGGCCCACAACCCCGTCCCATCCCCCGGTCCGCTGGCCACAAGCCTCAGTGCCTGCCGCTCCTTGAGTTACCTCGCCTTATGTGCCCTTGGGCTCGCCGACGCGGACCTGCAGACCATACTTGAGGCCCTGAGGACCGCCCAGCCACCCCTGCACACCCTCCGCCTGGGCAACCCCCACACGATGGGGGGCACGGCCACGCCGGTATGTGAGTGCGTGCCCCCCGCCTCAACCTTCGGACCCTTCGGAGGTCGTTGCAGCCTGCCAAGGGATGCGTTAGAACGGCAGACAACCGCAGGAGGGAGGGGGGTACCCCCTGGGCCCCCTCTCCCCGGGATCCAGGTTTCATAGTGGGGAAAATGAAATCTACAAAAAGAAATATTGATTTGAGCCATTTTTAGTACACAAACTTCTGGGTTCCAGACTGCCCCACCCCCCCCTTCCTCTGTTCTAATACATCCCTGCCTCTCCCCCTCCAATTCTTGGCAATTCCCAAATCAGTTGTGGTGGAGAGCCTCCCCCCCCCCCCCCCCGGTGGTCTGGCAATGATTTCATGCACACCCTCTACCGGCGCTGGCAGGGGAGCAGTGGCTCTCACCGACAAAACTGCATTACCCCCCACCCCCAAACTCCAATCTTCTACGAATGATCTCGGTGAACAACAGCAACAACAACACTCGCACAAAAGACATGGTACTGGACGCCCGCCGTGTGACACGGCAAGCGGAAGCCGTTGGGGGATGGCCTTGCGAAACAGTCTTCCAGAGGGTTCGTCCACACGGTTTGTCTGCGCACACGTCGGACATGACCTGGAAATGGTCCTTGTCTTGTCCTCGCGAGCCAAGGAAGTATTAGAACGGCCGTACCCTATCGGAGGAGGGGGGGGAACACCCCGAACCCCCTTCCCCTCCGACCAAAGTGACCATCGTGGGAAAAAACGAACTTCACAACAGGGAGACTCTGGTCGGCCATTTTTGGTACGCATCCCTGCAAAGGCTGCATAGGTGCCAGCACCGCTGGTGAGCAAATGAGAGCCAGTGGTACCTGAACCATCTGAATCTTCTTTTTCCCGTGCACAACTTTTGCAGCGGCGGTCAGCGAAAACCCTTGTGGAGCCAAGAGAGTGTTGACACTTGATATGTGCGTGGCCCTGCCCACAACAGTGATCCAGCGTAAGGCATCACACAGTGCCTGGGCACGCACGCCCTCAGGAAACGCACTGGGCAAGGCTCTCTCTGCCTCCTGAAGCACATGGTCTGGGACCAGATCAGTGATCTCCCGCAGCAAACGTGTGATTCTGGATCGGCAGCACGGATGTATATATTGGTGACCGAATTATTTTGGTGGTGTGTGGGGGGGGGGGGGCGGGATGACGAAATGACGATTATGACACTCCTTTGTCCCTTTTATGTAAAAGGGTACTTTTGGCGCCGAAGCCACCGAATTTTTTTCTGAGGGGCCAAAAGTGGTCCAAAATCTCGAAAAAAATGTGCTTTGCAAAAACGCCATGAGGCCCATCAAAGTCATCAGCGGAACGTGCTGAACGCTAAGATGTATGTGGCGGGGGCCAAAAATCAACGGTCAAAATTCCTCAAAATTGGCCAAAATTGGCCGGCTGAATTTCGTCATCGTCATTTCGTCATCGGGGCACGGGGGGGGGATCGGCAGAATCTGCCAAGAGTGAGAAGAGAGAAGCGTCATATGGGGCATGTTCCATGTCTGCAAAGATAGCGCCTGCAAACATGTGACTTGTGATCACAGTCTCCATCATGTGACACTTGCTGGATATTGCTGCTAGTCTTGCACAGGGGGACCAATAGCACATGCAGAAACATTCCTGTAGAGCTTCGATCATATGGTATACGGTGGGACCGCCAAACCCAGCGTATACCTGTCCCAAGCACAAATGACAAAGGCAAGTAACTAGTTTGAGAACAAATGAATGGAGTTGAAAAAGACAATATTCTGTTGCGGGCGGGGGTAATTCCATGGGAAAATTTCGTCTTTAATGAACGTGCCGAAATTTCCCCTCGCCAAATTTAGGGGTTTCGGCAGGGCAGTGAAGATGCCAATGGCACTGCATATTGTGGGTTCATAGTTTTGGAGCAAGTGTTTGGAACAGCAGACTCTTTCAGATGTTGTCAATTTATGCTTCTTTCAGTGGCAATTTGGCTTGCAGACCTTTCTGATTTTGAACGGGGCAAGGGCCTGCACGTTAGGGTGTGCGTGAGGCAGTTGGGAGCTTTGGGAATTCCGCGCGTGGCGAAGTTTTACCCCCATGAGACTGTCCCTGGCGAAATAATCCCTGTACAAAAATTTCCCCCTCCCTGTACCTGAGGACTGTGGACAAGTTGCTTGCCGTGGTGTATCTGTGTTGCGTGAATTCGATGGAAGGTCAAAGATGCATCTTTGAGCGAATGCTGATGGACGAGTATCTCTGATGACGTCACACGAATGGGCTGGCCGCATGGGTTATGTTCATACTTGGACACAGAGCCACTCTGGCTGAAGAAGATGAGCTGACTGCAAAGTGGGACCGCACGGGTTGCACCTTAGTGCCCTTGCCGCTCTGGTCTGTTTTTTATATTCCATACGCGGGAACAGTCTCATACAGTTTCATACGTAATGGTAGACCCATGCCCTCTTGCCGAAGTACTGCCATCTGTGGAGAGTAATCTGCAACTGATATGAAAGAGGGGGCAGGGAAAATAGATGGGGGGAGAGGGGGTGGGGCAAATGTTATATGGTTCTATCTTGTCCTGATTGAGGGAGATATAAGCGCGGTGCGCGCGGTGCACCACGCGGTGCGCGCGCGGTGCATTGGTTTTCCACGTGCGCGTACAACCTTTTCTTTCCCCTTGTGCTGTTTTCTGCACCTCACCACTATTTGCTCCTCCCTTGTGGTGAGCCCGTGTGCCGTGGCTGCGGGATAGGGCGCCAAGCCAGGTTGCGATGGCTGTCGCGATGGCGGACAATTGCCACGGGTGCCTCGCCCCTCCCTCTATAGAGAACAAATGAAAAATCAGAGGCACAAAACGTTTTCCGCTGAAGTACGCGCGTTTTTCGTAGCGAGTCTGTGCGTCCACTGTTAGTCACCTTGTTCTTCCCCTTGTGCGGATCTGAAAGATTTATTTTCCATCTGGTTCCTCCTCTTGTTCTTCCCGTTGTGCAGACCTGAAAGTGTTTTTCTCATTTGGTTTTTGTCATGGCATCACAGCGAAACGCGAAACGTTCGAAACGGCCCCACAGGCTTGGGCAGTGGGGCACTAGGCTCTTCAGTCGAGCGGCCGTACCGGAGAGTTCTACATCCTCTTCTTCCTCTTCCTACGGCCCTCCCCTGGCAGGGGGTGTGGGCGGCCACAACCACCATTGGTGAGGAGGATGGAGTGGAGGCCTCCGTTGTTGTGTGCTTACCCCTTAGGCCACCGCGTCCTTGCCACCCTGAAAAAATGTGAAAAATGCAGGAAAGGGTTGGTAGAAACCTAAGCGCGGTGCGCGCGCGGTGCACCACGCGGTGCGCGCGGTGCGTATATCTCCCTCATTGTGATGTACTGACGATACTGCTTGCTTCTGCTGCCTTGAGCTCCCCTATCCCGGTCCGTTCGCGGCGTCCATGAGAGAGCATGGAGCCCCCACACCACGTCAAGGTCACCGGCCCCAGGGTCTGAAGTGGGGTGTGGGGGTTCGGGGGTGGGGGTGGGGGTGGGGGCGCAACGAGGAGGGGGTTTGGGGGCCGTGCAGCGCGAAATGATCAACGTGACGTGGCAATCACTTCGAGGTAGCGGCATGCCCCCCCCCCCCCCAACACACCGGCCGCTCCACCCCATTCCCCCCGCCGTTTTACTGAAGGCTTTTGAGTGGGGCGCAGTGGAGCCGGTCCGCCCCCCCTCCCCCCTTTAGGGCTGCTGGTCCAGCATGGGCTTGGAAGGTTGCCCACGGCAGTCAGCTGCGGGACAGCAGAGTACTGCCGGGGGGGGGGGGGGGTAATTTCGTGGGAAAATTTCGTCGTTAAGGAAGATGGCGAAAATTTTCCCAGCGAAATCTGGGGGCTTTGGCAGTGCAGTGTGTGCGTGAGGCAGTGTAAGCTTTGGGATTTGCAAGGGTGCCGAAATTCCCCCCCCCCCGAAATTTCCCCCTCCGAAATAATCCTCGTACGAAATTCCCCCCCCCCCCCCAAATGTTTCCAAAAGCGCGCTTCCGAGCTGCCCCACCACCACCACCACTCTTCGACGCACATGCATTAGCCCCACGCATGTGTCCTGCACCTCCCCCCCCTTTACGTTGGAGATATGGGGGGTATGGCGAGGCCCTTTGCAGAAAGCTTCCACAAAAATGATGGCCTGGATCTCGGTCCGAATCGATGCATAGTGGCCACAACAGGCCGACCAAGTTCTGACCCCCCCCCCCCCCCATTGCTGGAGTCGGCAAACCCCGCGTGGACTCAGGGTGTGCATCTGGATGCCCCTGGTCAAAGGCACGGGCAACAGCCCCGTCTCCGGGACGGCCGACCCCCGGAGTAGTCAAACAGGACAAGTCATCCGGGGGCTCTGTTGACACGACCAAAACACGTTCGGGCCCACGGAGGGTCAGAATGAGCAGTGGCAAGAGGCCAATAGGCGCCACCAAAGGCAAACAACCTCAAACCGAGGCCTTGTGCCAACCACCCCCTCCCCCGCCAGCCCCCCGTGCCGTGCCGCATGCCCGCATCGGCCCTGTGCTCCTCAGGCGTCCCCGGTGAACGTGGTCGCTGGACAGGCGGCCCCTGCTTTGGGCCACCTCCTGAGCACTGTGCCCAGTCTCCAAGGCCTTGACCTCACAGGCCTCAACCTGCAGTCCGAGCACTACCGCATGGCCCTCACTCGCCCTTTGGAGCTCCTGAGCGTCGCTGCCAATCCGCCGGATTTTGCCGATTGTGAGCCTTTGAAGAGCGCCATGAGCCAAGGGACGCTCATTGTCAGCGCGGGGCAGTGTGCGGAGGCGTGCGGCGGACGGGTCCGCGTGGTGCAGGACGCTCCGGCTCTGGACGCCGCGTTTAGGCGGCGGTTTTGGGACCCTGGGTACCGTGGCGGTCTCTGAACGCCGATCGGACGCAGGGGCCTTGGGCGATGCGGTGGGTGAAGGTGGGGACTCGGAGCCCCGCGTGTCGTGCCTGTGCGAAAGCGGGGCCACTCCGCCACCCAAAAAGTGGTGCACGCGGAGTTGGAAAGGGAGGGACAGCAGCTGCAATGATGCGTGGCAGGGCACTGACGACGGTTATAGGTTTTGCCGGTCACCCGATAGCGACGATGATTGGCGGCGTCGGACTCGGTTGTCCTCCGCACGTCGACGCCATTCCACCATTTGGCCGTATTGTCCTGCACAATCGGCGGTCCAAAAGTGCGGTGCTGGGGGCCCTTCGAGCCTTCCCCTCAAGCTGGCCTCTACAGTTCTCTGCAATCCTCCACAATCCTCCACAATCCTCCATAATCCTCCACAATCCTCCACAATCCTCCACAATCCTCCACAATCCTCCACAATCCTCCACAATCCTCCACAGAATGCGATGAAGCATTGCCCCGTGACCGCCACACGACCACTGCAGCAACCCCAACAACGTGGATGCCAGACCCGCCCCCTCTTTTCCCGCGCCCGGACAGGCACAGGGCGTCTTGGAACAGGCAACGACTGTACCCACCGCACCACAGCCTGCCACCCCCATTGCAACGACCCGCTGGTGACCACTGCCATTTGCCCACAAAACGTCGTCAGGGAATCGACACCCACTGCGCTTCACCGGACGGGCACGCATCGCACCACGACGCCCCCCGGCGCGTCCTCAGCTCAGCAGCGCTCGGCGTCCAGTAGATGGGGGAAGACTGGGCCACGAATGCCGGACGCTGGAGGCAAGTGCTGTACAGAACGGGAACGCCGTCGCAGCAGCAGCAGCAGCATGAGGGGTCAGAATACAGGAGAGCGTTGGTCGATACGGGGGACACTGGGCTCTGGACAGTCACAAAAAACAAGGTGCTCAGAGCCACCTCACATTTGTTGGGGAGCGGACCGCACATGGCAGTGCAGAGGACACACAGATGCCGCGCCGTTGCAGGTAACATGAGCAGAATGGGGGTCGGAAGGCGCACGTCTGCGGGCGAATGGAGGCCACAGGCAATTCGGGTAGAGACCCAGGGTCTGAAGAGGCTGTGGGACGGCGGGAAGGGGCGGCGGCGAGTGCGTGTTGCATGCTGCCCGCAGGGCACACGCCGCGGGCAGAGCAGGCCCAGAGGGCACGCGGGGTGCTGCGCGGAACACTTTCCCTCTGTCTCCTGACCAGAGCCCCATGACTGAACCGGCAACTGCAGTTCATGACTGGCCGCTTGCCGTTGGCCATGTGCCAGAGGCTGTTGGCTGACCGCCAGGTCTTGCCGCATTCCTGTGGCCCCGTGTAAATCAACGAGAGTTTTTCACGAAGGAGAGCTCTGCTTCGCTCTTCTCCTGTTTTCAAAACTGGGACGGCGGCGCCCCGGGGGAGGGGGGGGGGGGTTGGGCGCCCCTTTCTGAGTAGCTGTTTTTTTTTTTCGACCTTCTTGCGAAAGGAGCCTGGGGCCGCTTTCGGCTCTTGACAAGCTTTTCTTTCGCTCTTGAGAACTGCATGTGCTGCATGTTGTGCTGACATCCCGCCAACCAACACCCACAGCGCACACGTCACCATACGGGGGGGGAGCGGGGGGCTGAAGTGCTTCCATTCGTAATTAGCCCAAAGTTGTCGAACACACCATCTGCGGCGTGGTTCCAGTGGCATTGTTTGTTCTCAGGAGAGGTCTTGGGAATGGGTCATGTTGCAGCCCCCCACCTCCAGCCACCACCTGGCGCCCCACACTCTGCAGTGCACCGCCAAGCGTTGGCTGGCGACCATCTGTGGGCACGCCTCCACAAAACGCAACCAAACCGCGCGAAACCGAGATTGCCCAAAGGCAAACTCCTCCGCCTTTGATGGCTTACCCCCACCCCCAGCCCCACCACGGGATTTGCAGGCTTTGGATGTTCTTTGGATCTTTTGGGCTTTGTCGGTGCTTTATGAGACTGAGGGGGAAGACAGGGTATGAACTCCCCCTGGGAACCGCCCCGGGGGGTATTTCTCGGTACAATGTTGTTATCGTACAATGCTTTTACACGCGTACCCACCCACCCCGCCCGCCGCCGATGGAATTATTTTTCATATCCATTACATGCTCACATGCCCCCCTCAGCATTAATTATGGGGGCAGGTCCTTCCAGATTCAGGGAGTACCCATTGGGGCCAGCGCAAATGAACATTCTTCCTGAGCTGCAACTGCAACTTGATCCGTCATTATTGCTTTGAGTCTCTCCATAGTATCATTTTGACCCAAACCTTGCTTGTGCTTTTGTCATGAATTGAGACAGATATTATACACTGGAGTTGCAATACACATTCGAGACATGTTGGATTGCTTTTTTGGTTGTCGTGGTTCGGTTGCATTAAGGGAATGAGAGGTAGGGAAAGGGTGGGAAGAGGTGAGGGACCCCAGCCCCCTTTTATCCCAAGGAATTCCCCAAAGGAATAGGGTGCAAGACCCCTTTTTCCTGAGAAACAAACCCCCCTTTTCCTAGGAATATGGGGTCGGAAAACCCAGGGAATCCAGAACTACCAAAATTGAGTTTAGGTGCTTATGGGTCCAATTTCAGCAAGACAAATGGTGCAATGGGTGCTGATTATGCACGAACGACGCACAACAGCATTTCAAGGCTACATTGCCAATTGCACACATCCTATTTGCCTTCCCTACATTTGGGGGAGTCATCCCGCAATGGTTGTCCTAGGTCACCACATAAGGAAGGCCATCCTTAGCTTAGCAGTAGGAGATATTTGCGGGCTCAGCAGCGGAGCTTTCTACTTATAACGTTGTTTGCTGCAAATCCATTGAACGTCGCATTTTGAGCAAAGTTTGAATGGGAACCTCACAATTGAACGAAATTTGAATGTGATCATGGCCTAAGACCCAACATATTTTCACCCCCTCCGTGTCCGCCCCCCCCATTTGTTCTTCCCAGGGGGATGGGGGGGTCATTTGGTCAACCCCAAGATTTTGTTGTGGGTCACTGTGTCGTCTCAACGGTCCGTGTGTTGTGAGGCACAGCCACTTGCATCCCCTGAACTTTGGCAGGACACTTTGAATCACCTTCTCTAAAATGGCACCTGATAGCACGACCATTTACCTCTGGGACAAATGTGATGTTCATCCGCTCTGAAGGGGCCCCTGCTCTGGCAGAGGTCGTCGGACATTTAGGGCATGGTAATGCATATCGCTGCATCATTTATGACCCTCAAGGCAAGACAGTGCTGCACGACTGTGCATCTGTCCATTGCCTCTCTCTGCCACGTGTTTGCTCTCCACCCCGCCTTACCCACTCAGAGGCTTCATCCTCTACTCAAGCGGAGCAGCGGGCAGCTGTCAACCGCCGCCCGAAACAGTCTCTGCACAGCACGCAACTCCGAAGGTGGGACACTTGACGTTCGCAGGCACCCCTTCAGCCCCATTGACTGTTGAAATTTGCCCGGTGCGTCTGGCGCGCTAACGTACCCTCCTGGTTTGGTGTCGCTGGTGGTACATCAGGCTGGTTGAGCGTCCGTTGGCTTTCCATCGTCTTACCTCACATGCGGAACATTTGGCCGCTATTGCCCATCAGAGCAGCTCCATTTCCACTCGGGGCAGCCGGCGTTAGGGTGCTGCGGCCAGGCCTGCGTGTGAAGGAGACCGAGGCCACCGGGTAGTTTTGCAAACGCTTGTTAAAGTAGTCGGCTGCGGGAGCAGAACTGGTGAGGGAGCAGATGGCGGTTGCCGTATGGCTAGATGGGAAGGCCATCAGTGCGTGGGAGCAGTCATGTTTTCCAAGGTTCAGCTCAAAAGGGCAAGTGGCGAGCCGAGATGTGGAGTAAAGAATAGTGCCATTTCACCCTGCCGTGTTGTGAATGGCTTTGCACTCACCTGAGTTCTGCCACAACCACCATGACTAGTGTGTTCTTTGCCCCACCTTGGGGCAAACAAAGAGGGGACAGGCGCCAACAACGGGAGGTACGCCACTACAATAGGGAAGCTGCGACACACGACCCCGGATAGGAGGGTAGAAGGCCAGGGGAACCAAACATGCGGACGATGCAACGACGCTTTGCATACTTGACCGTGGACTTCATGGAAGCATGGTACACAAGTATAGTACGGGCCTGCGAGTGGCAGCTGGCCCGCACGCCAATGCCCAACATGACCAGGGGTGAGGTGTGGTACCTCATATGCCCAAGACTCACAATGCCGGTGGTCCGGGTGCGCATCGTGGCCGTTGGTGTGTATACCCCGCAGTGTAGCTGCCACCCACATGGGGTGTGCTGTACACATGGAGAGTGGCAACCGGTTGTGCACATAGACGGGTACCTACATCTTGGTCTCACGGCCGGGCAGATTGCTGCCCACTGATCACCTAGCGCACTTAATCGCAGCAGCCTCCCGGAGGCGTTGAGGGGTTCAGCACAAGGCCCAGGCACGCAGATCCGACAAAATGCAGCACAGTGCAGCGCAACGCAAATTAGAACAACATAAGGCAGCACGACACCCAAGCACACCGAGCTGACAGAGGCACACAAATGAGATCAGCGCACAAATCTCGTAGGTAGGCTCCGGGTGCTTGGATTGGGCCCTACCAATGGGTGGGCAGCCCTATCCAAGCACTTTGGAGGTTCCCCGGACTCGGCCCCGACGGAAAGATTGGCCCTGCCCGGATAGCCGCGGCTACCATGCCTCATGGAGGCAGCACAGCGCACACCCTAGCGCAGCACGCCAGAGCCGACAGAGGCACACAGCGAAACTTGTTAGCACACGACAGCACGCAACACACAATATAGTAGAACAAAGCAAAGCGGTGTACCACAACAATGGCGGCGGACGGCCACACCACCCGCCGCAAGCACGAACACCAGCCCAACACCCAACGCCCAGGGTGGGGCCAGACCTACCACACGGGCACTTCACCCACGCACAGCCACCGCCGCCCACAAATAAGGCACGTGCGCAAGCCTCAAAGGTAGGCCCTAGGGGCTCGAACTCGGCCCCGCCAATGGGTGGGCGGCCCTATCCAAGCACTTCGGAAGTTACCCGACTCGGCCCCGACGGGGGGAGCGGCCCTGCCTGGGTAGCCGCAACCGCCACATCTCATGGAGGCAGCGTAGCGCACAATGTGGAGGCAACATAGCACACAACGCAGCGCAGCAGGTCAGAGCCAGCACAGGCACACAATGAAACTCGCTAGCACACGATAGCACACAACACACAGTACAACAGGGCAAAGCAAAGTAGTGTACCACAACAACAGTGGCGGACAGCCACACCACCCGCCGTGAGCACCAACACCAGCCCAACACCCAATACCCAGCGTAGGGGCCAGACCCACCACACAGGCACTTCACCCACACACAACCACCACCGCCCACAAACAAGGCACGCACGTGGAGCATCACCAAGAGCCCAAGACCCCACACCCCAACGCCAACACGGCGCCCACCACACACGCAACAACCAAGGCCACACTAACACACAACATAGAAGGGATGCTTCCCTGATGCACTCCCGGAGCCATCACCATCCCGACCACACCGGGAGGAGAGGGCAACCCAAACCTAAGTAAGGGGGTCGCCCCCTGTGGGGGGCTGCCGGCCGGCTACGCGGTTGTCCATTGGGCAGCAACCTAAAACATGTACTGCCCGCGAGTAGCTAAGTTCTGTCACCGGAGCCTAGTGCAGGGGCCTTGGGCACGCTTATGAGACACAGCGTCCAAACCAGTGGTGGTCACTGCACACGACCAACCAGGGGGTGGACTCACACGAGTCCCTAGCTCCGAGGCGTGGACAGCCCCGAGTGAAGTCCTCAAACGGGGAGCCCCTCAGCAGCCCAAAAAGCAAGAGAGCAACAACGCATCACATTCACCCCACAACAACCCCAACAAACACTAGTGACAGGTCAGTTTGTAGATTTGGAGACATGTGCAAAAGTGCCCGGTGCCCCTAGTACCACCCAACCGCCAGTGGGACAACCCGACAGCCACAATGGGATGCAAGGAGCGACATGCTGCCCCCCGGCGCCGCACACCAGCAGCGGTGAGCGTGCCAGCAAAAGAAAAAATAGCCCGAAATTGGGAGGAACACAAGCAGCAAAGCAACTAGGCACAGGGTCGCCCCACACACAACAGTGAGACGAGCCCCAACATGACACACAACAATACACAAGGGAACCATGAGGTGCGAGCACTGCAGCAACCACCAAATGCGGCACACGCCGAGCGAGCCATCAGCAAACACCCCCCCCCCCCCCCTCCCTCTACAAGGTGGCCATGTACTCCACAAGGGCGGGGGCTGCACCCCGCGCGCTAGGAGGTGCCCGCCACGGGGATGGCAACAGGCCCATGACCAGCCAACGGCGCACGGGACAGTCCACGTCGTACGGAGATGTGAAATCCTTGTACGTGGGGGCAGGCGGGTGGGACAGGAGGGGGTGCACAACAGGGGCACCCAGGAGCGTCAACAGACAGGGGGAGGAGCAACACAAACGCACAGAACGCGGGAGCCACACCAGGAGGGACAAGGGCGAGCACAACAGACAAGGAGGAGGGGCACAGCGAGCCTAGAGAGGCAACCAGAACAGCGGGAACAGGGAACCAGAATGGACGGGATGGGTGAGCGTGCGCATGGGAGGCAGCGACAACAAAGGGGATGGCCTGGCCAGCCAGCCCCGCCGCTACCGGGTGCCAGGACAACCCCTGCTCAACCGGCATCAGGTGGGGGGTGTCTCCCGCAGCCTAGATGGGCTGTTTGCGCAACAGGAGCAGGAACCCATTAGGGGCAGACCAGCCGTGAGGGACGTGAGTGGGAAAAGGGCATATGGTGGACGGCCGGCACAGCGCGTGGAGGAACAGGGCACCTGGGCCTCACGCACACAGAAACACAGCGAGGCAAGCTATGAACGGCCTGTGGACACAGGCGCATGGACAGCAAAAACAGTAAAACGACCCCAGCAACAACCAGCACATCCTCAATACGCCAACTATAGGGCGCCGCTGACGCGCAAACGGCACACCATGCCACATTCAGCACAGCCCCAGCACACCATCTACTGGGCTCCGCGAACGCGGAAACGACACCAGCAAGAGCACCGGCCGCAGCGGCCGGCAGAAAGCAGCAACCTGACGCAACATGCAAAGGGAAGAACGGGTGACTGTCAAGGGCCCCGTAAAGGAACAACAACCAGACGGAATGTCACACGGGGGGGGGGGGGGGCGGCATGCCATGCACATGGCATGCAATTTTTTCAACGATTCCTACTCACTGTGCCCTGAAATGTGGTACCATTCTCCCCATTTTGTTGTGTGGTGCATAGTTTGCGAGCAAGAGGTTTGGGATCAAGGTTCCAATTTGTGTTGGTCATTGTGCTTTGTTGTTGAGGTCCACCAAAGGTGCAGTTCTGAACTTTTCCCGGGGAAGGGGGGTGCCTCTTGCTCTACTGGCATGGTGGTAACCTTCATCTCCTGGTGATCTGTAATAGGGGGCCAAGATGGAGGCAACGACCCATCCAGCCCATGGGCTATGCTCTTTAATACAATTTCTTTCCTGAACACCTCTTACATGTCGAATGGGCATGAGGTGGTATGTACCCTCCTCTCCTCTCAATTTTCCGCCACTCCTCTCAAGTGTATGCAGTTAGCAGTCCACAGACTTTCACGCGAGGGCTTTCTCAATACAATGGTGTGGAGGAATCACAGTCTTATGCCATCCACAACTTTTCTTTGGGTGCTGTGTGCAACAGCACAGAGCAATAGGCGCAAACAGAATGCAGCCACACTGGAATGGATCCTGTTAAGCCCTCATAGCATGTGGATGTACTAGTCGATGCATACAACAGTTCTTCGCTCATAGATTTGGTGATGGTATGTGGTCCACAAGCCATGGACGACTTCAATAGTTTCTCTGGCTTCATGTCCCATGAATGGAGTGGCTACGTCTGAATTGACATATCAGGGCTGCAAATGGTTTCATCTCCCTCGCCGTATTCAGAGCTAGCCCCATCCCAATAATGGGGCTTGGGGCCAACCCCTTTCAAATAATAGACCGAAAGATTGGCTACATCTCCCATGCTGTGTTGGGTTGGGGCATATTCCAAAATATGGCTCGGAATTGACAATGTCTCGCCTGCCACATTGAGACCTACCTAAAACAGAAAAGGAATTTCCTAGAAATAAAGGCTCCACAGCACCTTTCAAGCACCCAAACTCCAGACCACCACCACCACGAGCACCACAACTATTACAACGCAACAAACCCTGGAAGTCCTTTTCAACACAATGGTCAACAGCTTTGGATCTATGAGAATCACAAAGCACATTCCACTACTTGGGACGTGTTGCAAACTCCAGGGAATTTGCAAATACTCGAGGCAAATCCCACCCCCTCCTTCAAGACCCTACCATTTCCAGGGGCAGTACGCCACAATGCAATAAGCAGTGAGACAACCATTCCACTCTAGCCCAAGATTGTGGGCATGAAATTCAAAAACGGACATGACGCCCCCCCCCCCCCCAGGGCCCCACCATGTCCAAACAACACATAGGTGTTGCACAGGGAGGGATCCCTTCCCCCCAAGACCCCCAACCCACACCAATGGTGAACAATAAGGTGCAACCAACCTGGGCACTAGTGGTGCTTGGAAAATTTCTTTGGCCTCTGTGGCCTAGGGCTCAGAAATCCCTCCCCCCCCTCCCCGATTTTTTCCCATTTCCCCCAATTTCTGGTGAGTGGTAAAAGGGGATTCTGACCCCTCCATTTGTGTGTATTCAAAAATGCCCCCAATGAAACTGAACCCCACCCCCTCTGGACCCCCGTTCCCATGCCGCGGGGCTTGGGGTCTGGAACCGAACAACCCTCCATGACATATTGTTTCCTCATTTTTTGCACCATGGATTTCAGTGGCCTAGTTCTTTTCTCCAGTGAGAGAGTTTGCTTCCTGTGCTGTCTGGTAATGGGGAATTTTTGTTAGCTTCTGGGCCGAGGCTATAGTTTAGATAGAATGGGGGGGGGGGGGGTTGGATGTAGCTGGTTTGTTTTGTTATTCACCTTTTGACCTTGATGCCCACCAACACACACGGTATGCATGCCACAGCCCCACCCTAGATCCGTGATGGGGACCCCTGACAGGCCATGTGGGAGGTTTGGGGGGGCTCGAGCAGGGGTACGGGATGCTGTCCCAAATGGTGGACAGAGGTAAGGATGGTCTTCAAGGGGGGGAGGTGCTTGAATTATTGCGTGTGTCCCCGTCAGGGCCCAACCCACAGCCTAAGGCCCCTGAGGATCGAAAACACAGGTCCAAACAGATTCGCCACCTGTCGCAGCAACTGCAGAGCAAGCGCAAGTTATCAGTGCTATTGCAAAACCCCAAAGCCCCCAAAACCCCGATTCGCTTCAAGCAATTATTATGACGAACGAGTGGCAATCCTTAAAGCGCATGATCTTGGCTGGGTCTGCGCCCAAACCCGAAGTGAACAAGGCCCACTTCCGCATGTACGGTCACACGCTGTGCCCGTTTGTGAGCCGTGCGCGGTACGCTTTTGCGCTGAAGAAGATCCCCTTCCAAGATGTGCAAGTCGACCTGAACGAGAAGGCGCAGTGGCACCTGGACTTCAACAACGGGTTCGTGCCTGTGCTGGAGACCCCAGCTGGCGATCTGATCAAGGAAAGCGGAGTTGTGGCTCAGTTTGCCCACGATTACAGCAGTGAAGGTTTTGATCTGTGGCCCAAGGACCCCACGCAGGCCGCGTTTATGAGGCTGGAGATGGCAGCGTTCGATGCAACGCTGGGCAACTTCTTCGCGATTTACATGTCGCGTGGGCTTGACGACGAGACGACGGATCGGTTTGGCTCCACTGGCCTTGTGCAGTGGGAGAATCTTTGTGCCAAGGCCGAGGGCAAGTGGCTGTTTAAGACCGAGGAGCCCAGCATGCTGGACTGCCACGTCGCCGGCTTCATGGAATTGCTGTACCTCTACCAGGACGGCGTGTTCAGCAACTGCACTGACCGTCTGGACCTCAAGAACAAGGCACCAAACGTGCTGGCGTACGTTGAGCGTTTTCGCGCTCATCCGCTGATCCACGAGCACCGCTTCCGCGAGAAAGCTGCCATCGCACACCAAGTGCGCACCCGTGGCTGGAAAGAGGGCGAAAAGTGCCAGCTCTCCCTGGAGGTCCTCGAGGGGGCCTTCGACTGATCCTCATCCGGAGCCATTCTGATGGATGAAAAGCTTAGGAATGTTGTACGTACTGGGCTTCTATTATGAAGCCCACATCTACGACAGATCGAGCGAGAATTGAGTATATACCGCCCCCCCCCCCAGATCGCATGGGGCAATGGGGCAGCACGCAAGTTATGGCGGGAAGCCACGCTTGAGCGGGTGCTTGTTGCGCTGCGAGCAGTGGACCCAAATGCAGCGCCAGGCAGCGATGGATTTACAGGGCCATTGTACAAAAAGCTCTCCGAGTTTTTCGCACCACCGATGTTGGACATAATACATAATACAGGAAGTTTCCTCTACGGGTCATCTAGGAAGTGTAGGGCGCCTGCCACATTGGATGTGCGCCTCAGCTTTGATTGGTACAACAACATGCCACTGTCCTGGGGCTTGCCATTCGAATGGACCACTGGCGTGCGGGGGCACTCGCTCTTACGCACCGCATTGCGATTTCGCTAAATACGTCTGTCAGTGGTGCAAGAGCAACCATCCCAAGGCACCGCTGCACGTCGTTGCCCTGTGCCCATCCACTGAGAGCCTCAGGCAGGCGTTTTTCATCTCCTTTGGGGGCAGAACTCTCCCCCAAGGTGAAACACTGGTTCCAAAACAAAGCTGACCAAGGCCAAAAAACACATTTCATCAGAGGACTGGTGCCAAAAACCCTGAGGTACGCCCTGCTGTCACCAGCAGCATCAGCAGAACAAAAGAAAGCATTTGAGAAAATCATTCCTTCAGGAGAAAGGCACTTACACAAGCCATCACAGAGGCAAAAGACTGGATCATCAAACACCCACTGTCCCCACTACCACAGCCATCCACCCGAAATCCATGGCCTGTGGTAGGCGCATACAGTACATCCATCACCAGACCATCAAAAATCAGCCCGCCAGATTTTCTGAAAAACCTGCCAGACAAAGTACAGCTCACCCCCGCAAACGAAAATCAAGACCAGAAGCACCCTCACCCAGCAAACGAAGACACAAGCAGCCGAGCCAGAAACACACAAATAACAAGCCCCCTCCACACACCAGACCCAACACCACTACACTTTTTCTGACCCACCCCCCCCCAGGACCCCCCTCACAAACACAACAGGGGAAGAGACAGCACAGTCCAGACCCCACCAGGAGCACAGACGGACCCACAGTGTGTACACTAACCCAATCTGAGGTGCAGGATGCGTGCTACAGTGAATTTCAGCACTGAGCACCCGCACACAGTACCAGTCCTTGCCAGCACAAAAGTCGCGTTCCTTTGACAGGTGCAACATGAATCAGGCAGTTGTGTATGTTATTGCATGCAGGCCACGTGCGGTTTAATGTAGTGGCAGCAACCCAAAGCCTGGGCAACTCGGAAACACTGCAAGGTTTTCCGATTTGCAAAAAGGGCCCAAGGGTGAGCCACAATACAAGTGTACATACGGCAAACGACTCGCATTGCACAGTGAATGGTGTTCGAATTGATGGGGAATGCAACCCAAAAATTGCAATGAAGCAAAAAAAAGGGTGCCTGCCAGCTGAGTGGTGCCACAGCATGACCAGGTGTGTGCCTAAGAGCCAAGGCAGCATTTCCGTGAACAATCATAGGACCGTTACTCTGCTCAATTGCAAAAATCAAATGGCTTATAAGCGTGTTGAAACTGGCGTTGGATAACTTGGTTGCGCTTTTTTCCCATCGCCACAGACGAGGTGTGTGAAAGGGCAACAAGGGCAACAGTTTTGCTGGCCCCCAGGGGAAAGGCAAAGGGCCACACCCCTTGGTACAGGGCTTCACCGCTTGCCCAAGGGGGCCGCCCTCCGGTTCAGACCTGTGGTTATAGCCGTGCGGTCTAATGAGGTGCAAGCGTGCGCAGCCGTGCAGAGGTTATGGTTGCAAGCGTGCGTAGCCGTGCGTCCCCGATGTGCGCAACCGTGCGCAACCTTGTAAGAAAACATTTTTGACCGGAGAGCCCCTTAGGTGCCGGCCGCGTCCGATGATGGTGTTTATTTGTGTGATGTGCCAGACGTACCGGTACCCAGTATGGAACAAAATTTGTCCGAGGAAACCAAAACTGGCAACCAGGAGGGTGACTTCTTATCGTGGCTGGCGAAGTATAAGCCGCAATTGGCAGTTTATGAAGTTCGGTTGCGCCGTGATGGATGGGATACATTACAATCTTTGAGACTTCTTACTCCTGATGACATGGCTGACATGAACATACTCCCTGGACATCGCCGTTTGTTGGTGGACGCGTTGAAGGATTTGTAATGACTGGTGCTTGACCTGGTGGGGCGCTGACGTACAAATGTTAGCCCGGAACTGACCGGGGGGTCTTGGTAAACAAACAGTACCCTTAAACAGAAATACCACCAGCACCAGTAAGGCAACCGTGCGCAACCGTGCGAAGGAATCAGGCGCAAGCGTGCGTAACCGTGCGGCCCCGATGTGCGCAAGCGTGCGTAACCGTGCGCGCACGGCTATAACCACAGGTCTGCTCCGGTTGCATTGAGCACTTCGTAAAAAAGTCGTAAACACCACCAATTGTTGCAAAATGGGTGCCCGAATAGTGGGAAAAATGTACGGGCTGAGAAATAAAAAAATCTGAGCCCATGCATTTTTCCAAAAACTGGGGAAACGTACGGGCTGAATTACAAAACCTCAGCCCGTACATTTTTCCAATTTTTTCCACCTATCAAAAATGGAGTTTTGCTTGCCCCCGGGGGAATACACAACTTTCACGTGCCGTACCACCGAATCCGTCAGGAGGTGGGGTGGTTCGGGGGCGGGGGGTCCACCTTATGGGGGGAATAAGTGGCACCAGACCAGAGGAGTCGACCCCAATTGAAATGTGCAGGGATCAATCAAATGGAATACTTCCAGAGGGGTCCCATCGGCACCGGGGCAGGGGGGAGGGGGGGGTAGGAGGTGCAGAAAAAAAAAGAAGAGCACAGTCCCGTGGCCCAAGGAAAGAGTGTCATCCTGTAACTCTGCACAACTTCGACGTGAAAAAGACTGACACTCCCAAACCAACCCAATCACTCGGTGTGCCCAAAACTGCAATCAATACTGTCTCTTCTTGTTGCCCGTCCTACTGACCTTGCGCTTCAATGACTAACGGCTATCGGGCCCAGAGCTGGTTGGATGGTCAGGCCAAGTGTGCCCCACGCACAGCCATGTACAAGCGCGCGCACTAGCGTATAGGTGCATGATCAGAAGACAGGACACGGCGTAAGTGCACGCTCGCTGACGAAAAAGTGTCTGCGCAAGGCGAATTATTGAGTTTGCGTGATCGCTGACTGAACAGTCTGCAATATCTAATTTGCCTGCCTTTTAGCTATGTTCTGGCAGTGGTGGCGAATCCCTGCAGCGCATTTGATTAACAACGACTGCGCTGAATGCTTAGCCGACGAGATTCGATGAACATGCTGAGGAGACACTATATTTCAATGGGGAGCGGCGTTTGCAAATGTGCACGTGTTGTTCTTATCTGCACGTAGCGCGTATTTTGGTGTGGGACAGAACGATCAGTTTCCTGAAAAAGCAGCCGGATGGAAACAGAAACAAACGACACAGAAACAATGCTGGGCAGCCCAAGGGATGATCCAAGAATACTACTTGTTTGTGCTGAACTGTGTGGACATTGGCTGAAACTGCCTTTGCAGGGGCATCCAGTATCATGTTACCGACCAAGATTGACCCAATCATAGCATGGCAGCTGGTCCTCTCCTCTGTTGCTGTTCCACCCCTGACCCTCCCCACTACAGATGCCAAGGCTGGTGGCTACACCAGGGCCCACATGCATACACAAGGCTTGGGCAGCCGCAGTGCCATGTCTGTGACCACACCACCCGTCCTACCACCCCTCCTCCATGCCAATGGCCCGGGCCATGTTTCTTCATTTCTTTATGGAAAGGGCCTTGGCAGAGGGCGCCATGTCTCTTACACGGGGGGGCAGGCCGGGGTCACAAAGGCTGAGTGCGTATGCCGATGGGTCCTTCCGGATGTGCATACTTGTCCGCCTTTTGACTTTTGAGGAGGGAGTCCCCCTCTTTCTCCCCACCTTTTCTGTGCCTGACTTCATGGGCAATAGTGGCATACTCACTCTCTGTTGTTGCTTTGGGTTTGTGCTTTCGTGCAAAGGTTGGCTTAGGCTCAGGCAACTTGAGGATGGTGCTGTGCGCCACATGGGCTCTTATCTATGTTCATTTTTCAGTACCACATGGGCAACGGACAGTCGTGTCTGAGGTGTAGTAGGCGCTGGTACCGTATTGATGTGTGTGCCCGAGACTTACCCGAGACACCGGTGGGTGGGGGGGAGGGGCATATTTGTTGTTCCACAACGGGACCCGGAAAAGGCACGCTATGGCACAGGGTGTCAAACGGTCCATCGAGGAGCATTTTGGCTCTGAAGCAACCACGTCTCAAATGTTTGAGCGATCGTAATTGTGTTGGTTTTGTGTCCGGGTCATTTTATGTGGAGAGAGGCGTGTTCCATGTCAGCGGGCAACAAGTTAGATGTGAGACCCGTTTTAGTCCCCAGTGGTATGTGTCTACACGGAACCATCTCCTCTTCCCATGATCCGCGCCTTCCTGTTTGCACATTTCAAAGCTCAGCACTCTCCCTTGTTTCTTACCAGCCCCGCCACTATGGCCGCTGCGCTGCCTGTCTACCGCTTGGCGGAGCTGAGGGATCTGGATGCCATTTCGGAGATGGAGTCCAAGAGTTACCCTCCGGACGAAAAGGCCACGTATGACAAACTCAAGTATCGCATCGAAAACGCGCAAGACGTATGTTGTGGGCCGCCAATTTGCCCCCCACCCCCCACCCCCTCCCTCCGCGAGAGAGGGTGCCGCAAAAGAACCAATGGTCTACAGTGACGTGCCCACAGGGGAGCCTGGTTCCGGAACGTCAGACAAGGCTCAGGCCTCTGGAGGTTCTGTCCACACCCCACACCGTTTGCCTGTTAATAATGGTAACAAGGGCTTGTGTGACCCCCTCCTACACCCCCCTGCAGCACCAGAGGCACACTTGCAGCGCACGCGGGGCATTTTTGAAGCATGTACGCCAGGGCCTGTTGCTGTGTTGCTGTTGACGGTATGGAAGCTGCCTTTTATTCTTTTGTGCATATTTATTTATTTACGCCACAAATTTCCGCATTTACGAGGCTGCAGACCCTCTCGCTGCGGCTTTCTTAGGGAACGGGACTCTTTTTCTTCTTTTTGGTCAGTGCGGAAAGTCTTGGGGTTGATGGTTGGCAGTCGGCGGCGAATCGACGGGTGGTGCTAAAGCGGCGGTTTGCGGTTAAAAATAATAGTTCCCGGATGCCGACGACACCTTGGAATCCCTGACGCGTCGTGTGTGCGTAGTTGGAGATGGGGATGGCAGATGTCACGAGTGCGTCGCAATGGATGTATCACCTTCACGTGCCGTCGACCCGCAGTTTTTTTTAGTGGGTACCATCGATGGGCAGGTGATGTCCTTCGTGTGCGGCACCCTCACGACTGCAAGTACGCTCACGGATGAGAGCATGGACACTCATGAGGCGAATGGACGTATGCCGCTTGTCGCCGGGCCTGCGTCAAAGAGAGGGAAGCCACGAAGGAGTGCGGCGGATGCTGCGGTCGACTCGGGACGGTTGGGACAGCGGTTAGGGAGCGGCGTCCGCGTCAACGCAACCAGAGTGCCTCTGAAGATCTCAGCACCCCAAAGGGCGGGGGCAGGCCACGGCTTAGCGGAGGAAAGTGCCGATACGGGGGGGGAGGGGGGGTTGACAGCATGACATGGCACCGCGGCACATCCCTTCCGGGGGGCTGTCATTGCATGCCATGGCGAAAGCTGCGCCCCTCTGCCTTGAGGAATTTTCGAAAAAGGCTTGGAACCCCCTTTCAGTCTGGCAAATGTTGTTTGCTGGTGTTCTTTTTTTCATGTTGGCTCTTGCACCAAAAAAATTTTCGGCTCTAAAAGCTCGGCACCCCAAAGGGTGGGGGCAGTTGGGGGGGTGGACCCCCCCCCCCTCTCAAAACGAACTGGGGTTGCCTGAGCGGGTAACGGTGCCGGCGCAGAAGAATTCGAGTTGCGAGGATGACCCATGACTGCCATCGGTGCTGTTGACCCCAGCCCCTTGGAGGAGGTTCTTTTCAATGGGTCACATGGGGTCGGATTGAGTCCAAGAACAGCATGACTGTGGAAACATGCACCGCCTTGAGCTTCAGGCAGGCAATCGCTTGAAGGGGCCATCTGAGTCGAGTGGTGCGGATGCCAATCATGTGCACAGTAGTTGCCTGACGCGCAGCATTCCTCTGGCTCTGACACCATGTCCAGTAGCTTCCCCGAAACCGACTGCAGTTCTGACAGTAGCTCTAATGCAGAGGACAGCTCATCGTCCCAGTTCTACTTGTCAACAGACGTTGACTATTTGGACAAATTATTACCGTCTGCAATGATTGCGCAAACGGTAATTATGTGTTATGTCCGCTACCACATCGCCTTGTGGGACAGTCGTAGTGTTGGACAGCTCTGATCCTTGATTCCGAGAGATTTCTCAAGTGCCTTCTGGTGAGCGGGCGTCGCCAGCTTGCCATGGCCTGAACCCCCCCCCAAGAAAATTTATTCCCGTTTGAAGAGATTTCGAATGAAGCAAAATTGTGTTTCATATGCCAGTTCAAACATTTGGCTCAGCGTGTGAGAGAGTTTTTTGGGGGGAGGGGGGGGGTCAGAGTCCCTTGGTCCAACCCCCTCTCCCCGGGTCGAAACCCCCCCTCCTTCTCTCTTCAAGGGACGCCCTAGATACCCCTCCTCCCTGGCACTGCAGCCATCCTCCACATCCACGCCGCCAGTAGCCTACACCCCCAGCCACTGCCAACCGCTTTGTACCGGCTAAGCCCACCCCCCACCTCCGCTGCTCCGCAACAACCGCTTCTCTAACGGCCCCTGTACAGCCCCTGCCGCACCCCTTTCCCTGAAGCGACCCCACGGCCTCCGACCTGCTACCCCTCGCTCGCTGCCCCTTCAGATCATCTGTGCATTCATTCCGTCGTCGTCGATGCCAACCAGCGGCGAAAGGTACCCAGTGCCTCGTTGCGTTCTTCCCTTGATGCGGTTGCCAGTGCAAAGCAAAGAGTCGGTAGACGCGTTTTTGCTGTGTTCCTCGGCGACCCGTGCAGGCAGGACCAGGGATTTGCTTGACGGGAAGGGGGGGTTTTGGGTGCAGTTCCAGAGCAGCTACGGAGTGGTTACAGGGACTGTGAAAGCGGTTGGAGGGCGGTTACTGGCGGTTGGAAATGCGGTTGCGGCTGGTGTTGGGGTATGGGAATGCCTTTGGGCCACGGTCAGGGCCGGAGTGTTGGGGTGGACCCCCCCCCCCCCCTTCAAGCGATTATCTGTGTGTGACCCATGTTGTGTGCCCTGACGGAGGCATTCAGGCCGTGGGCCCTGCCATGCAGCACTGCCCTGTGCCCCTGCTGTGATGAGTCCCCCCTGCTCCCCATGTGCCCTGCGACCACGGCAACTGAGAGCCAAAGGAGCGCTTGTGAACGGATGCGGTGGGTGTTAAGACAGTATTGTGGCGTGCAGGTGGCGCATTGCAACGGCTTATTGACGTTGTCTTTCCTGCTGAATCATGTTGTTTGATAGCAGTTTGGGATACAAGTCATCGTACAGGGAGGGGGGGGGGGGGTTTCGTCAGGGGACAAGTTCGTGGCGAAAACTTCGTTTTTCAGTTTGGTGTCGAAACTTTCCCCATGACATTTTTTTGCGCAATTGGGGCTCTTCCTGCTCTTTGTGCGTCCTCCGTGTCCATCCACTTTGCGGGACGATGAAAGTGCTGCGCTGGCACAGTATTTTTTAGCAATTAGGGAATGCCGTGCACGCAGTGCGCATGCAGTGCAAAGTTTTGTATGTCGGCAAATACTCGAACCCTAGTTTTGGCCCCTTGGGGGAGCACCTGACGCGGCACACGCGCAGCGCGTGCGCGGCGCAGAGATCCAGCCTTCTGGCCCACCCAAGCACCCACAGTTCCTACCCCGGGGCCCATCGTCTAGGGATTTTGGGCCTGATCCGTGATACTCTTGAGTAAGAAATGTCGTTTGTTGCTGTCCATTGAACATCCGCGCTAGATTGGGCAAGATGAGGCGCGTAAGAAATGTCCTTTGTTGCTCTTTGAAGATCCCGCCCTCGAAGCTCAGCCCCGGCACGAGGTAGCGGTTGGTGTGGGGCAAACTTGTCGTTGGGCTGCGATACTGTCGGACCCAGCGCTCGTTTCCGTGGTGTACATCGCTGGAAAGATCCCGTGGGTACGACGGCTATCGCAATATTTGGAGGGGGCAATGGGACCACCCTTTACAAATCTATTCGCATCTTGTTGTACCTCACCCAGTTTTGTATTCAGCGCCAGGTTCGCTACCCATCGTATTGCCCTTGGCCCCATGTGCCACCTCATGTGTTGGTTGTTATCTTGTGGGCTTTGCTGCTTTGCTGTGCTAGCAGACAGGTGGCATGTGATCCTGGGTGAGTTTCCCGGCAGGTGCACGCAGTGCAACAATTTGGCCTTCGTCAGGAAGGGGGTCCAATGGATAAAGAGTCAATTTCACTGGCCAAAGTTTCATACCACTGATTGTCCACAAGGAACCAAGGATTGGCAGTGTCGAAGTTTCCCCGCGTCTGGTAGCCCCAAATTGGAGGTGTGTCGAAATTTTCCCCTCATGAAACTTTCCCCGCCGAAGTTGTCCCCAGACGAAGCCCCCCCCCCCCCCGCCCCGCCCCTCTTGTATCAGATGCAAGCGTAGCGATTCATCTCAGTTGTCCATAGCGTTTCCTCACAAACACATGAACTACCGGAGGGGGGGATATTCTGCGGGGTGGAATTTCTGTTTAACAAATTCTGTGCGAAATTTTTGTGCGCAATTTGTTTGGTGTTTTTAAGGATTTGCACTGCTATACATTAAGCCTTGCTTTTGTCCACTTGTACCACGCCAGAGGATTTGGTTAATGATAATTTGTTCCCGGTTGAAGTCGCAAAAGTACTGAGGTACATACTGGTGTTTGCATGCTCCTTGTGCTGTCCACACATGGCCGCTTTTCGTCTGATCCTTGTGTTAAGCAGTGTGTTTTGTGTTTTGGGAGCAGACATCCTCCTTCAGCTGTGCCTTCTTTTTTGAAACAGCTTCGTTTTTGGTGACTCCTGATGCAACGATTTCTTGTCCCACGCTCATCACTGTCAAGTGATGCCATACAAGCTGATTTGAAGGCTGCTCATGCCGCTGTTGTTGCGCGTGCTGCAGCGTAAAAGAAGGCACAGAAGAGGTCGGACGTGTGCTACCAAGCACCAAAAAAGTACTGGTTGCAATGGGGATCGGCAGAAAAGCGGCAGTCTGTGCTTGTTGTTATGGTTGAAGCACAGTGGGTTCTCAGAACCATTACACAGAAATAGGCAATATTAGGTACCCATTTGTCTCTTTTTTCTGCCCTGTGCTGGGCCTTTGTGTAGTGTTGCACTTTGTGCCTCTGGGTACACTACCCAGCCGGCGAGTGGCTGGATTCAAAGATTTGTGGTACCCAGCTTTTTGTTGTTGTTTGTGATTGTGTCCAATGCATGTCATGTGCACTTGTAATGCTGAAAAAGCGCCAGGAAAAGCGCCAGAAGCGCCAGAAAAAGCGCCGAAAGCGCCAGAAAAGGTTCCAGAGGCGGGCATTGAACCCATGACCCCTCAATTGTAAGCACATGCATGTACCAACTCAGGTATGACATGTCTCTGCCGACACATGGCTTATTGGTGGTATAGATTCTGAACATATTTTGGTGACTGGGGTCACCACGCAATGCCCTGCTGAGGGTTAATAATGCACAGTCCACCTAGAAAAAACAGCAACCATGCAAAGTCGACCATTTCATACTATGACCAATTTCTGGGAACCATACATAATTTGTTCGCTCATTTTTAAGAAATCGTACAGAATTTCTTGCCGCGGAATTTGTAGATTTAAAATTTGTCAGACACGGAATATCCCCCCCTCCGGTAATGCAGTTTGAAAGATGATTGCGCCCATGTGCCCTGCGCCATGTCTGTACAGGGCATTGCACTACAAATGCTTAAGCAGTACTTGGCAAGGCTGACAGAGGGGGCGCGGGCCGTCACACAAGTGTCCCTGATCGCCAAGGAGTACGTAAAGGACCTGTACCTGAAGGCCGGCTTCACCCTCGTCGGTGTGCCGTGCCCCGAGGGATGGCGGGCGTAGGGCGCCATTGCTTGCGGACCTCCTGCGGCCGTTGCACGTCACGTGGGACAGTGTACCGGCAACCGCAGATGGAGTGCTGGGGGCTGCACAATATGTGGGACGATGTACAAGCGTTTGCACATGAACTGGGACAACATACGAGGGATCGCACAGGGGAGAAGGGGGGGGGGACTTTTACAATGGCCGTACACCGTAGGAGGCGGGGGGGGGGGGTGTCACCCCCCCGTGGACCCCCCCTCAGACCAAAGTGACCATCCTGGGGAAAAACCGACCTTTACAATTGGGAAAAGCTGGTGGGGCCATTTTTGGGACACAAACTTTTGGGTCTCAACCCCCCCCCACCCCCTCTAATACTTCCTTGGGGTGGGGGGGGGGGTCATAACATAACGTTACATAGTTCAAGGTGCACGCACATGCTCCGTCTTCCAACAGAACGGGCCCTGTGTACCACTGATGATCTGTCTCGTTGCGAAGGAGGGCTCCTCCCCTGCGCGCCTGCGGTGCCTGCGGCGCGCCCTGCGGCGTGCAGGTGTAGCCCTCATGGCCCTGCTTTGCCTCCTCTGAGCGTGCAGTCGCTTCGCATTGGACGGGGGCTCTGGAAGAGGGGCGCAAGTGACAGAACCGCTGCCGCGGCTAAAGATTTTGGCGCGAAAGGCGCCAGAAGAAGGTGGTTTTCAAAATATGCGTCCCCAAACACATGTGCCGTCAAAATGATCGGCGCGACTTGGGGATCATTGGCAGTCACGTATGTTGCCCCCCCCCCCCCCCCACGTAATTAGTGACAGAAAGATAAACACAGCTGATCGTTTGCTCACATGCACATCAAGCCCAGAGATGTCGCACAGCACCGGAAGGGGGGGTCTCACGCTGGGGCCATACGTACCATGGTCGGTGTCGTGCCGGTTGCAAGTGCGCCGTTTCGGGTTCGCTCCTCCAGCAAGCCGGCCGGGCATGCAAGTGTGACACTGCTCTGCATGTTGTTTCCGGGTACTTCAGCGCATGATGGGGTGGATTGCCCCCCCCCGCCCCCCGACCCCCTTTGGATACTTCTTCATACTCGTGCAGCACCCCGCCCCCAGATCTTTTTGGGTCCCCGTCACCCAAGCCCTGAAGGAAAAAAAGGGGAAGGGGGGCGTGAGAAAGTGGCTCCGACGGCCTGCCCCCCCCGCGCAGACCTTTTTTCTTCCACCCCTGAACAGGGGGACCGTGTACCAGCGCTCGCACCATCCCCCGCGATGTGGAATGGGTGGCCCATACCCACGCATGTCTCCGCATACAATGCACAAGGCAGGTCAGATGTATTGGGCACACCCAAATCGGATCAGGAGGCCAATATACTTGTTGAACCTGACCACACATTCAACGTGCGCACCTTAACACCTTGTGGCCGTTTATTTATGCCCTGTGTGCGTGCATACATATTACCTCCCTGCCCGTGCTGCATATATCTCCTTGTTGTTTGCCTGGCAGCAGGGCTCTTGCACATTAAACACATGGCTTGCTGCAACCATTTGAGAACCTGGCAGTTTTAGCAACAATTGCAATGAAACGTGGCCCTTTTGCGGGCAGCTCAACATGTTGTGGGCCATACAGAAGCAGCAGTAATTCCATTTGTGATTGCAAAAAAAGATTGTACTTCCGGATACAATTGGAAAAACAAAAAAAACTATTGTGCCTGTGAATACGGCAAAGCAAAAAGCGAAATTTTTCGTTCTGGTGACCCCCCCTGATGACCACCGCGTTGACCGCTCTTGGCGACCGTCCGGGCCCCCGCCACTTCTGTGGGTGTTTTCCCGAATGCCCGCAGCCCCCTACGGCCCACGGGTGCCCCTCTGACTTCCATTTGTATGTGTTGTGCAGGCCCCTCCGCCGTCATCCATGGGCAGGTGTGCGTGCCGTGCGGTGCCCCCCCCCCCCCCCCACAGGCGTGTGGCCTGGGGGTTTGTGCGAGGGGCCCGGGAGTCCGCCTCCGCCGCGCGCGCCAGCACCGCATGGCACCGCACCGCACCAGAGAGTGAATCGGGGGATAGCCCCCCTTTTGCCGTTCAGGAAGTGGTGGACAGGCGGTGTGTCGGTTGGCAGTGAAGCGCTGGCAGTGCGCCATCGGGGGTTTGGCGGCCGTTCATAGGGGGGTCCATCGCCCGCAGTCCGTGCGTCAATCGTAAAGGATTGTTTTTTTTTGTTACAGTTGGGGGGGGGGGGTGCCCCCTCGCGATCCGGGTACATATCCCCCCCCCCCGCCCCGTTGCTGTTGCCGTCGCTGGTTGTGGTGAGCACCCCCCAGCCTGGGGTCTTCGTGATGACCGCATGCCGGGCACTGATCAGGCCGTCAGGGGAGGACGCCATGGGCAGAAGTTGCATTCTGGATTCCCACTCAGGCAGGTGGATGCCCGCAGTAGTGCGGATGCCTGCTTGTCATAGCAGAAGGTGCAAAGGCGAGAGGCCAATAGGCGCCGCCACAGGCTAACGGAGCCAACCACCGAGGCCTTGTGCCAAACCCCCCCCGGCCCCCGCCCTCCGCCCCCCCTCCGACGTGCCCTGAGTGCCCCACCAGCCCCCCCCCCCCCCCCAAACACAGGCACGGCGGCATCCCCCTCCCCCGCGTGGGGCACCGCGGGGTACGGGGGCGGTCAACGGTCCGGCGTCTCCCCCTCCGGGCCCGCCCGCGGGGGTCCAGGCCTCTTCCCATCCGGAAGAGGCCTGGACCCCCCCCTAGGGCTTTGCTTGAAGGGGAGGGGGGCAAACAGGGCAGTTCCAGAGCGATTGCCGAGCGGTCACAGGGGGTGCGACAGCGGTTGGGGCGGTTATTGGCGGCTGGAAATGCGGTTGGGGCTGGGGTTGGGGTATGGTAATGTCTGTGGGGTAGAGCCAAGGCCGGAGTGTTTGGGGGGGAGCCCCCCTCCCCCCCTCCTTCAAGCGATTCCCTGCCCCCCCCCCGCGCCGCCTCTGGCCACAGTGGCAGCCCCGTTCTGTCGTCCCGCGTTTGGGAGGCGGCGAGAAGGCGGTGCGGTGGGGACTGTGGCGGGCTCTGCAGGCGGTGCTCCCGGTGCCATCGGCCGGGCAGTCCTCCAGGGGCCCTGGACTCGGGCTCAGGGTGCGGTCCTGCCCCAGCGTGGCCCTGTGGGCGGCGGGGGGCAGGGGCAGAGGGCTGGCGCATTCTTTGGATTGCCCGGCGGCCGGGCTCGTTGCCCCGTGCCCCTTCTCGGTCCCTGTCCTGCCCGTCCCCGGGGCAGTGGCGCTCTGATGAACCCGGGCAGGCCCTGGGGCTCTGCGGTGGAGCTTCGCGATGCAGAGCGTATTGACCGGGGCAGCCGTGGCCTGGGACCGGGGGTTTGGAAGGCGGACCTCGATGTCGAGGCCCACAAGTTGGCCCGTTGCAGCCGCTTTGGGGACTACAGGCGGAGGCAGGGCTTTGATGAGGGCATGGCCTGCTCTATGGGAGGTGGGGGGTGGGTGGGTGTCAGGGCACACCCAGCCCCCTCCCCCCGCGGGGGTGGAACATTGTTGGGGTGTTGGTGTTGTGCGGGGGTTGGGGGTGAACACGCTGTTTGCCCCCTTTTTGCGTTTGGGTGAGTGTCTTGGAGGCCTGGCAGGTGGGTGGGTGTCCAACAGCCCCCCCCCTCCCCTGCCCACTGTAGGAGCCAGTCTGGTGGTGTGGCTTTGAGGCCCCCAGGATTACAGGGGCTGTAGCGCCGCAACCCGCCCCGGTAGGTCCCCAGGGCAGGGAAGTGCTCTGCACGCCCTGGGACCCCTCCAACTGTCCCGAGTGCACCTTGGCCGTGGCGGTGTTGGGTCCAGCCTTCACGGCATCCCATCCTCCAGGTCACAGGGACGCACTGCCGTGCCGCCCCACAACCGCGATCGCACAGGGGCAGCAGCGGCGCTCGGCGCAACTGGGGGACCCGCAATGCTTGACCCGCCACACGCAATCCCCCCCCCCCCAACCCCCAGGTCATCATTGGAAGGGAAGGGACCTCAGAGGCGGCCCCAGAAGCGGTTAGACAGGCGGTTGGAGGAGGTTGCCAAAGCGGTGGGGGGCGGTTACTGTCAGTAACAAATGCCATTGAAGCTGGCACCTGCTGTCAGGGAGACAGTGGCTGGGCATGTGCATCCGGCCTGGCCTTGGTGGTGGCGAGGCTTGGGCCCAGGAGCATTGACTTTGCCAGCACCTCGGGGGAGCAGGGCCCAAGGGTACCCTCCACAGGTGGCCCACCTTTCCTCGCACACGCACACACACACACACACACACACACACACAGACACACAGGACGACGGTGTCTCCCACTCACCAACGCTCTGGTGAGGTCTGCCGGCTGTCGATAGGTTGCTCGGCTTCGGAAGCGGACAGTCATGTTGTTCAGCCTGTTGGTCGGGTAGGTGAGGATGCCCAGGCCTGAGACTCTGCTCCTGCTGCTGCTCCTGCATGAGGCCCTGTCCCAACCCAACCCAACCCAAACACCACTTTCCCCATGGGGGTTGGGATGTTTTTAGGTCTTGTGTATTCCAAAAATCTGAGGCATCCCCTGCCCCCCGGTGGTCAAGCAAAACCGGCAAATGGAGGGAGGGGGGTATGTTCCATAAACCACTGGTGATGGGTCATCGATCAATATATTTGCTTTTCGTTGGCCATTGGTCGCTGTACATGTCGATCAAAGTGCTGGTCGGTCACAGATCCAACCACCAGTCCACTGTTGATGTGGCCATTCATCGATCAAATCACAGGTCAGTCACTAGTCACTGGCCACTGTACCCACTCGGACTTAGTCGCTGGTGACGCTAGCCGCGGATGATTGATCGCATGTCTCTTAATGCCTCTAATCTAGCCATTAGTCATTGCACTTGCTGATCTTGTTATGGTCGTGCATTGTGGGAAACACCACACACAAAATTAGAAATGCGGTGGAGATGTGTAACACTTGTTAATCCAGACCCCTTTGGCCCTGTGGTACACGTCCCCCATTTTCTGGGGCCGTGGCCGCCCTCCAAACTTCACACACATCAGTGTTGGCGGGAGGGGGGTGGGCGCCATCAGGGTAGTGATGCCGCAAGGATTAATAGTGGGATAGTGGGGTTCTAACCAAGAAAACTACGCATTTTCGCCTGCACTGCTGACAAACAACCTCAAAAAATCCCATCAACCACAAAAGTAGGTCACACAAAAAATGACAATGGAGAGCGGTTGTACTGCACAGTACCACATATCTAGGGTGACAAGATGTAAATGGTGATCAGTACCCGGTGGTGGAGAAGTGAGATTCGATTGGTTGCTAGCGAGATCCGTGACTAGTGATTTGATTGGTATGCACAAGTGGGACACTGTAGTGTGCCCATGCGATCAAGGGGATAGTAGATCCCATATTCCACACCCTCCCTCCTAGACTTGGGGCCCGGGGCTCCCATGTCCAGACCATTGCCGGGCCCCTTGCATCTAACCCATGGCATACAAGGCACACTCCACTTGCACCACAACGGGCAAAAAACGTGGAAATTTGGCACCATTGATGCGGTACAATTGGTGATCCGGAACTCCACACACTGTGTCACGGTTACCACATGATTTGCAAAGGAGTTGCGAGACAAATGTTCTGCCCCCCTCCAACATCCCACCCAACACTTACTTGGACCAAGAAGGAGGGATGTGGCACCCAAAACACCATTGATTTGATCGGCAAGTGCGATGACCAGTGACGAGTTGGTAACACCCCCCCCCCCCTTGTATAAGCTACAGCTTTGTCCAAGCTATAGCGGGTGTAGGGACCGTATTACTTTGGGTCCAAATTTGATTGGGTACCAAATGTAGTGCGGCCACATAAGACATCGGTTTTGGTGACAATTTTGCCAATTACATGGAGTCATGGACACATTTGTTGTGAGTGTTTGCCCACTTGAACTCACATAGCTCTGATTTTGGGTGTATTTGTGCATTATATTCCCCTTTCTTGCACTAGCTCACCATGCAATCATCTCTTTTTGAACCTGGGCATCTACAGCCTTGTCCAAGCTACAGTAGGCATAGGGACCATATTAATTTGGGATTTTTTTGCGTAGTTTCTACCAGGGAGGGGGGTACGTTGACCGATGACCTGTGCTTTGATTGGTGACCACAAGATCCGTTGCTTGTGGTGTCATCCAAGCCGGTAACAAATGGGGGTAGAGCCGGGGGCCGGAGCAATTTACGCTGTAAATTTACGTAAAATTTGGTAAATTCCTCGTAAAGTGGCGTAAATTCCCGTAAATTTTTGTAAAATCGGCGCAAATTAGGGGTTTTACATGATTTCCTTGCCATTGCTGGCAGTTGCAAATATTTGTGAGCTAGATTCTTGTCCATTTTGGAATGTAAATTGTGTAAATGCCCCTTCCCTGTGGCAGAGTCAGCTGGGGTTGTGTAGCCAATTCGCCGAGACCGGCAAGACGAGTGAAGATCCCTGCCTCGACCTTTTCCCCGGCCGGAGAAGGAGGCATTTAGGGGCATCCTCTCTTTCTTTGCTCTCACGTGCTTTGCGTGCCATTCCGTGTCTTTACAAATATTTGTCAACAAGACTTGTGTCAATTGTCGTCTGCAAACATTGTTGATGCCTGTCTCCTATGCCAGAGAACACTGGCAAGACGAGTGAAGATCCTTGCCTCGAGCTTTACCCCGGCTCGAGAAGGAGGCATTCAGGGGCTTGAAGATCCCTGCCTCGAGCTTTTCCCCGGCTCGAGAAGGAGGCTTTCAGGGGCTTTCTTTCTTCCTTTGCTCGTACGTTGCGTGTCATTCCCTGCACTTACCAATATTTGTGAACAACATTTGTGTCCATTGTCAAATGCAAGCTTTGTTGATGCCCGTTTCCTATGCTAGAGAACACTAGACCGAATCAGGCAAGAAGAGTGAAGATCCCTGCCTCGAGCTTTACCCCGGCTCGAGAAGGAGGCATTCAGGGGCTTGAAGATCCCTGCCTCGAGCTTTTCCCCGGCTCGAGAAGGAGGCTTTCAGGGGCTTTCTTTCTTCCTTTGCTCGTACGTTGCGTGTCATTCCCTGCACTTACCAATATTTGTGAACAACATTTGTGTCCATTGTCAAATGCAAGCTTTGTTGATGCCCGTTTCCTATGCTAGAGAACACTAGACCGAATCAGGCAAGAAGAGTGAAGATCCCTGCCTCGAGCTTTACCCCGGCTCGAGAAGGAGGCATTCAGGGGCTTGAAGATCCCTGCCTCGAGCTTTTCCCCGGCTCGAGAAGGAGGCATTCAGGGGCTTTCTTTCTTTCCTTGCTTTCCTTCTGTTCACGCTGTTCTAGCTTTGTTATGTGAATGTGGGTGCGGAAGCAAGGCGGTGATGCCGTGTGGCAACACTTTGCTACTCCGGCAGCCGCGCTCCGCTACATCAAGTCCGAAGGTGCCCCCGCAAATTTGCAGCAAGTGCAAATTGAGCGTGCGGCGAAGAATTCGAAAGCGCGCGATGGTTTCGAGTTCTCGGTTGAAGCCCCCAAGGCACCACCCAAGCCCGCGCGAACGACAGCCTACACCCCATCGGTCGCCTCGTACGTTGACGTCCTCAGCTCATCGTACTGTGCGAGTTGCCGCGGCCGGCTATGCGGGGTCACTACTGCATGCTCCCAGTGTCAACGGGGGGTGCATGAGCAGTGCTTCGTTGTGGTGAAGGGAAACGCCGGACAGGTGGAGGTGGATGAGGAGGGCGAGTCCGGAGATAATCGATGGTGTTTCGCATGTGCATGTCGGGGGTGTGCCAAGCCTCTAGGGGACACTGACACTCAACAGTGCATGCGATGTAAATGCTATGTGCATGTCACGTGCATTAATGATGGTGCTTGCCTCTCCTGTGCTCGGCCCGCACCAGAGCAAGTCGCTGAACCCCGTAGAGAGCAGCGGCCATTCCACACTTCGTGGCAGTCTGGCCGCCCTTGCCTTAAATGCGAAGATGGCATGATGCATTGTGCGGCATGCCGTGCCTACCCCCAGCTCGGAGCCCAACCTGAGTGGATTTCGGGAATTAAGAATTGCAAATGGGACAAGATTAAAAAGCATCAACAATGTGGCTGCCATGCTGTTTCTTTGGCTCTGGAATTCTGCTGGTAAGGTGAGGAAGGTGACTCACACCCTCCCGCTTCAGACAAGGCAAGCTATTCGGGCGCTCTTCCGCCTTGTGTATCGTGCCGTGAAACGGCGCGGTATGCTTCGCGATGTGGCTGGGGACGTTGAAGCCGATGAATTGAATGGTGCAAGCGTCATCAAGACACATCGATGCCATCCGTCCGCCATTGAAATTCTGGAGCATGTTGCTGCTGATGTGCGCACGGAGGAGGCCAAACCCCTCTTCCAAGCCCCATATTTTGCTCTCACTTCGGACAGTTGCACCGATCGGTCAACAAAGAAAGAAGAGATGCTGTATGTCCAATATCCCCTCCCCAATCATGTAGTGACACACTTTTTTTCACTTCAACCATTGGAGGGGGGGGACGCAAAGTCGATTCTGAGAGCCTACAAGGCAACATTTGAGGAAGCCGCCATCCCTTTGGAGGTTTGGGTCCGTCGGCTTGTTTGGCTTTGCACGGATGGGGCAAATGTCATGGTAGGAACAACTTCTGGCTTGGTCGGCCTCCTCCGTGCGCTGCAGCAAGAGGTAACAGGGCATGCTTACTTTGTAGCCATGCATGCCAGCTGCCATGGGGCAGATTTGGCATTCAAGGATGCATTGAAGGAGGCCCATGTGTTTCTGGACGTGCTCAGCGAGGGCTTGCAACAGTTGGCTGCATACTACAACTCTTCCCCTGCGCGTTTGAAGGGGTTGCGGGAGTTCGCTTCAGAACTAGGGACCGCTGTTTTGAAGTTTGGTAGATTGCAAGACCGGCGCTGGGCAGCCTTCGCATACGGTGCACTGCGAAGCATGCGCAGGAGTTACCCGGTGGTGGTTTGTGCACTTCATGCAAAGAGGCCTAGAGATCATGTAGTCTACTAATTTACACCATTTCTTGTGAATTTACGCCACTTTTCTTGGGAATTTACGCCACTTTTCTTGGGAATTTACGCCGTGTGGGGAAAAATTTACACCCATTTACACAACCTGGTGGCCGGGGGCCGAAACGAGTGTAAACCCCCGTAAATTACCGGCTTGGTGTCATCCATGACCAATGGGATCGGTGATTAGTTGGCATTGTGCCCATGCATTGTGCCTATAAGACATGGCAATGTGCCCAAGGAGTTGGAAAGTTAAGGCCATGGTGTGTTTTGACTTCATTTTTACCCCAAATGGGCAATGCATCAACACAACAATCCAATTACAGGACTCCAGAAGGGCTTGCACAAAGGGCCTATTAGGCAATGCACCCACGGAGCCGAGAGTTGCGCTCATGGAACTGGGCATTGCGCCCAAGGCCGCAAGTGTTGAGGAGAGTGACCAATACCTTGTGACCAGCGTGTAGAGGGACTAACAACTCGCAGGCTGAACGGCCACTCATTGATACAGTAGTTAGGCTGACTAGTCACTCGGGACTAGTGGGTCAATGACCAACACATAGCAGATTCAGTAACACAAAGCAAGTTGAGTGACTAGCGATTTGAACGGCACACACCATGACGAGGTTTATTGCCACCAATGACCGGTGCCTAGTGACGAGTGACCAGTGGGCATAGTGCCGATCAACTCGCAAGATCACTGACCTGTAGTTTGGTCAAGAGTAGTGTGACCAGGGTGACCAGTTGGTAGAGTGAATTGTGCTCAATGACTAATGAGTGGTGGGTGACGAACCACTAGCCAAATCGTTGTGAGCAATTTGATTAGTGCATGGCCGACCAAAAATCAGAGTAGTCAACAACCAGAGGTTCGATGACCACTAGTAGGAACAGTGAACAGCGGCGGTGAAAGCGGTGGCTTCTGTAAAAACATATTAAGGATGGCATGACGCCATCAGGGTCCAGGATGCTAGATCATATTATTGAGGGACACCACATTGGTCAGCGGCATCACACCTTTTACAGAACTAACTGCCATTCTTTTTTTAAAACAAAAACCAATGGTCCTCAAAGGGCCAGCCCATTTTTCAAATGAACACCCACATCCCCGGTTCAAGGGTCAGTGGGTTGGCCGGCAGAGGTTAGCTCAGAGGAGAGACAAAGCAATGGTAGAGAAAAAAATGAACATGGGTGGCATCACAGCAAGCAAACGCCCCATTCCCATACCTGGGGGTGAAGGTGAATAGTGGGGATGCTCGGTGGGCTGGTAACTGCTGGGGCCGAAACCCAGTCATGCATCAAGGGAAGCAACAAGGAGCAAGGAGTGAACAGGGGGGGGGGAGGACAGGCACACGTGTCAGAGCACTGCAGGGTGGCATTCCACTCCCATAGGGAAAAAATAGGAAAATGGGGAGCCATCATACCTCGTCTGCCTTTATCCCCCGCCCCCCAGTGTCCCGGGCTGCATGTTTGGCTGCAAGAACGTCGCTATTTTTGCACCAACCATTGGCAGGTTGGACCAACCGCCATTCTGTGTGTGTTTGCATGTGCGTGCGTGTGTGCGCACGCGCATCTGCACTCTCCTTGCGCTGCCCTACTCCGCGCACACTGTGCAGGCATACCTGGTTCCCATTGATCCCCATTGCTCTTTCCAGTCAGTGGCCCCTGGTGATGTTGCCCAGGAGCCTGCTGACACAAGCAAGCATGCATGCATGACCTTGCAGCACCAGTACAGAGTGCACAACTCCCTCACAGAGCAACTGACAACCTCACAGGGCATAGTGCATGCTATGATGCTGTGGTCAGGGGGGGGAGGGGTGACTTCCTAGGCCCAAAGCAGCACCCTGCGGCCCCTGTGCCTTTGTCCAACTATATCAACCACGTTCCACGTTCCACATTCCCCCTTTGTGCTACTTCGAAACCCCATAACCCCACTCCCCCCTCCACATACGCCACATGCGCACATACACACACCCACACACACACACACACACACACACCCACACACACACACACACACACACACCTGCCCCTGCACTGCATTCTTCCCCGGCTTGCAAGCTACGCACACCGTGTGTGGGTATGTCTCCAGGCAGCACTCGTCGTGTATGCACAGCCTCCGTTCTTGGGAATCCAAGATTCCTGTTCTTATTTATGACTGCGAAATGGACGGGGCTGTGATCACATTGCAGTCTGTTCCTGCAGCTGCACCCAAACAGGATCAGGCTTTGCCTGTGCCGTATCGGTTGCCTGTTGCCCAATGGCTGTCCAACACATTTTTTCTCTCCTCTCCTTCGACATCACACTCGCTGAGCTGGTGTGATGGCGCAAACTTATCTGCGTCTCTTGACTGCTACTGGCCTAGTCATTTCGTTTCCGGTGCAGGACCCGTGGCTCGATTTCACCCTGCAATTGAGGTAATCACGACTTCTAGGACTTTGAAACTCAGAGGTATGCAGCGCGATCTTCCATCCGCCCTGCCCAAATCCTGCTTTCCCACTACCAGGGCGGGGGGTTGTGGTCCCACGAGGGAGAAATCCTGTTGGACACATTCTGGACGACAGCTTTGTACATCGATCGTTGCCCTTCTTTGTGCCACATATTTCCGCAACTTCTCCAGTTCACCTCCATGGGGCCAAAAACCAATGCATCATGCAATTTGACATGCAAGCAACAAAAGTCCAGTCACAGCCTCCCGCACAGTGTGGCAGTGGTAGCAGACATCCGGCCCTGATGAGAAAAGAGTAGCAACACCTGACCCTACTTCACAGGTCCTTCGCCCGCCTTCCTGCACCGCGTCTCCACCTGTCTGTGCCGATGCTCCGCCCATGCATCATCCTCCGCCCAAGAAGCCGCTGCTTCAGCGACCCACTTCCCCATCTGATGGCCTTTGCCCCACGCGGCCCCAACGTTATTGGCACTCCCTTGCATGGTGCACAACCTTTGTGGGTGGGTTTGACACCCTACGGACCCACCCCTGTGCACGGAAGCGAGGGCACCGGGAGAGCGCCAATCCGATTTGAAATGAACACAACCACAGGCCTCAACACGACCATTGACAGACGCCATCAGAACACGCTGGTACAGAGACAAGTGGTTTCGTCCAAATTTTCTTTTTGCGCAACATCTATACGGGCGGGTAGGGGTGTGTTTGAATATTGGAAGGAGGAGCCCACCCCACCCCCTGGTCCAATCCCCTCCCTTGTGTGTCGCAGCTCCGCCGCGTGATACATGAAGTACTGTTGGAATGCCAGAGGGATTCTGGAGGGTGATGGCCATCGTCGTTCTATGGCCAACCCCCATCCTCCCCTTCTAAGTTGTTCCAGAGTCAGACTCTGATCATAGAAAATTGCTCGCATCTATTATTTTGGGATGGTTTCATTGTGCCCGATAGAACTTTCATTTTCAGGCAGTCCGCAAGGCCAGGGGGTGCTGACTGAGCTTCAAGGACCAAACTCACATTTTTTGCCACATCCATGCAGGCACGAATGCGTTTGAAGGGGTGCAGGCCCAGAGCGCCATGTCAGGACTGGTTGGAAACACGTTGGAGGAGAATGGCACACGGTTCGGTACGGCTACTGTCGGTTACAATGCATCCCTGCATACAGGATTGAGCGAAAGCAACATGACACAGACACAAATACGTCCCCCCATTTGTATCTGTCGTTCCTACTGACCCGAATCAGCGGCCCTCAGCAGTGGATTATCCACGATGGAGTCCCATGATGCATGCGGACACAAGGACAGACAAAATGTCTTTTTGGTCCCTTTTCGATTTCAATTTGCGCTGGTCCTTGGACAGTCCTTTCCCCACAACCCCCGTCTTCCTGGGGTCTTCCTGCACAAACTTTTTTCACCTTCCCCTGGGGAAGGGGTTGGGCTGGAGGCGACCCTGACATACCTCAAAATGATCGCCACACTGATCATATTGAGGCATGTTTTCAAATAAAAAAAGTTAAAGTTGTACCCAAATGCGGAGATTTTGGCTGTTTGGCCTGGTGCCCTGAACAAGCTACACAACCTAGGTGTAAGAGAGCAGTACAGAAGAGCGCACTAAGTCCATTACCTTCTGAAACAGGGGACAGACAGCATCACAGCACAAGAAGAGGGAAAGCAGCATTAGGAGGTCAAGGGTCGGGCTGGGAGGGTTAGGTGTTGATTATGTAGGCTGTGTGTACATTTTGCGCATATTTTCGACATTTCACTGCTGAGCACCCCGTCGGTTCTGTCAATTACCTGCCCATGACTGTTCTCTCGACGTCAACATTTCTCAACACTCCTCAACAACATTCAACAACCCTTCTGAGGGGGGGGGGGGGGGTCGTGCTGTGTTTCATTGTGGTCAAGGGATTTTGCTGAGGTTGTTGAAATAGCCATGGTAAATTTTGCAGGACTTCTCAAACGGTAATGGTATGCAAACCCAGAATCAAGGATCCCCTTTCTGTCAAAAAATTAAACGCAAAATCACTGCACAAAGTATGTCACAAAGACACTGAAGTGCCACTCTCATTGCAGTGGAGACAGGGGCGACACAGGTGCAAGGATAGCAGGCCAAGGGTTACATGTCTTTTATGTGGTGGTCTATTGAAGGGCACGCTTGGCACACTGTATGTGTCACATGGTATTACATCTACCCTCTCTCATACTTACATCACGTTTGGGCAAGAGTTGCTGAGAGTAAAAGCCAGCTTCAGGTCAGTGGTTGTTGGACTGGTTGGTCATCCAAAATCTGTGTTGGTGGCCTTCAGGGGGCAGTCATCTTAAGTTCTCTGTTGCAGCTGCTATTGCTAGATTGCGAGATCGGGTGTGATGATGCTCGGGGGGGCAGGGGGGATTGCATTCTTTAGTTGTGATTGGGAGTTCTACTGGGGGCTGTGCGGGATGGTAGAAGGGCCTTCTTGCTCGGGTGCGTTGTGTGGTGCGTACCAAAAACCCCCGCTATTTTTTACCATAAAATACCCCAATTCCTACCATTTTTTGTACCAAACAACCCCCCGGTAAGGTTTGGGGGTTTATTTTGGTGTTTTGGTGATAGTCGTGGTTTTTTTTCAGTAAGAACTGGCTTTTTTTTTTGCTAAGGTTTGGGGGGTTTTTTGGTAAGAACTGGGGATTTTTCTGGTAACATTTGGAGGGGTTTGGGAAATTTTGCAGGGGTTTTCGGCAAGAATTTTGGGTTTTTGTAAGGTTTTGGGTTTTTTTTTTAGAGATCTGATGCTGGATTTGGGCCACAGATCTGAAACCCACAATTTTCTTGTAGCCCCTCGAGTTGGGGATATAGGCACCCACACTTCGGTGTGGCCCTTCGGGTTGGAGATATGGACTCCCACGATTCGGTGTGGCCTTTTTGAATTGGGGATACGGACTGCCACATTTCAGGGTTGCCTCTTCAAGTTGGGGATATGGGCTCCCACGCTTCGGTGTGGCCCCTCGAGCTATTGCTATGGAGTCCCACGCTTCAGTGTGGCTTTTCGAGTTGGAGACATGCATTCCCACACTTCGGTGTGGCTTCTCAGGTTGAGGATATGGACTCGCACGCTTTGGTATGGCCCGTTGAGTTGGGTATATGGACTCCCACACTTCGGTATGGCCCTTCAGGTATGGACTCCTACGCTTCTGTGTGTCCACTGGATTTGAGGATATGGTTTCACGTGTTTTGGTGTGGCCCCTCGAGTAGGGGATGTGCACTCCCACAATTTGGTACGGCCATTCCAGTTGGAGATATGGACTCCGGCGCTTTGGTGTGGTTTTCTAGTTGGGGATATGGATTCCCACACTTCGGTATGGTCCCTCAAGTTGGGGAAAATATTTTTTGAGATCTGAAACTATTTTTTTAGATGTGCTAAAAAATAATAGAATTTCTGAAGAAAAAAAAATATCCAAAAAAAAAGTGTCAAAACGGACTACATTCTAGATGGCCCTCTGAAAAATAACCCGCTGCAAATCTAAAAAAAGAAAAAAACCAACGTTTCTAGAATAGATTTCGGGATCTACGAAAAAACACAAGTTCCAAAAAAAATAATCCGCATCTAAAAAATAAAATAGCGGATAACGCTACCCCAACGTCCCTGCATTGCTTCTACAGGGAACATGCAATAGAAACCACCAATTCACAGTGTTCGTTGCATCTAGGCACAACATGACACCCAGCAGGACACTACTGCTAACAAGATTGCCTGATGCTAGATGCAGATTCTGAACGTGCTGTTGCAGTACACTTTACATTTTGTTTTGCTGATGGATAATGCAACCCACTTGATGGCGTAGGAACCTGCCACTGTGCAACTGATGCACAACACGCCTTCGTTGTGGACAAAAGGCTAGAGTGCCACGGATTTTTGGACATGACCCAAACAAATACAAAACGAGCATCCCTCCCTGTGTACACCTTGGTCTGCCTATGTTGACCCACCATCTGAAGACATTTGAAAGAGCAACACTTGAGCATGAAGTTATGGACAAAATTGTGCACCCACTGACTTTTTAGGGGCAAAACCACTCGTCTTTGTGCAACGAAAAAAGCTTCTGAACAAAGTCTGAGCAAGGAATGTAGAATTTGGGACTGACTGCGCAGACCGCGAAAGCCGCAAAAAATGAGCATTTGATGCACGAATTGATGTGTTGGGATGCAGCGTTGTAGAGAGTTGATCAGTATGGCTGTTAGACACTGCAGCATAGGCACAGGGGTGGCACATTGTAATGCAGAAGAAATGAGCAAAAAAAGCTTGGCTCAATCACTCTACACCTGGGTATACTGCTCAGCAGTTCAGCGTAGGGAGGTTTTTGGGTCAGTAGCTTCGTGGTCACACTAAGGATACAAAAGGGCCTCCGATGCAGTATTGCAACTTGGAATGCTATGAAAAGCAGTAAGGGACACATTTGTAATAGAATGGGAACCGGGGTTCTTTTCTGAATACCACTTGATCGTGCACTCAGAGCCCTCCACTGCGAGCACCTTACTCCAATGCAAATAACCCTAGAAATTGCGCCCTTGGCCACTGGCCAAGGTGGCTAGGTACCCTACGTTGAAACATTCGGATAGTATCTATGATCCTTTGCCATGAATTCTCTACATAGGTCCCCTTGCTCCAAAAGGGGGACCTCCGTTCTCGGTATCAGTGTTAGCTGAAGATAGTCTACACCACCTGATGCTGTCAGAAAATGCCTTTGTGCAGGTGATGCACAAGATGTGTAGAATTCTTCGCTAGTGACAGGCAGCACGTCCTGGACTTGTACTACAGCAAGGAGTGTAGCTTCTACAAATTTTACTGGCCCTGATCGCCCATGGGAACCCCAAGTTCAGTGAGCCGGGGAACGTCGTGACCAAGGTGGCCCCGGAACGTTCCCGTATGGTCCTACTTTCCCCTAATTGGGGAGCATGTGGGTGAAATGAGTACTGGTGTACTCTATTTGAGAAGTTGACCGTCATCTCCACCCAGCAGCCGGACTACGCCATCTACGTGCCGCTCGGCAGGAGTATGCCCATCGGGAAACTTGGATGGGGAAGTATGCGAAGCATTGTAGACGGGAGCCTAGCACCAATACGTTGAGAGGATTTGGACCCCATACTGGTCGAGGAGGTCGAATGCGAGAACAATGGCTACACCCTGGATACCCCAAGGGATCGACTCCGGCCCCGAGACATGGTGGAGACTACTCTTGGCGGAGACGAGTACGTTGTGTCATACGCTGCAGCCCCCGTCACCGTCTGCAATGTACCTAATCCTGACGTAGTCTCAAAATGTGGGCTATCTGAGCTACCCAGATCAATACACTCTGATGACGAAAACGACCGCGACGCCTTCTTTGTCCAGACTTGTGTGAAAGAAGTACAGAACGCCGACTACGCTACGCCAGAGAAACCTCTGTTCTCCATGAGGAGAGAGGAGCCCCTGGATGAGGAGCTGGACCACCGATCTAGGCTGAGAGAGTACCTAGACTCTAAGAGGAGAGTCGTGGAGAAGAGGCTATGCTACGCTAAACCTTCCCGCAGCTCCCATTCGCTGAAGCAAAGACCGAAGGAACATATTTCTCAAATCAAGGAGGACCTTGAGATTACCACCTGGCAACGTGAGGTGGACTTGAAACTCATAAAGAGCGTAATGGTGCCCATGTGAATACCTCTGAAGAAGAAGAGCTCTCAGAGGAATGTATATGCGAACCCCCTTGAGCATGTCTATGCTGTACCACACCACCAAAGACGGTCGAGCGGGACCTACTCCATGCCTATTAAGGGCCTAAGGACCGAGCCAAGGACGCTGAGCCGATTGAGGCCCACCTCCCCGCTTTCATACACCAAGGGGCAAGCAACTTACGCTGTGATAAGGACCGGGAAGACAAGATCAAGCCCCTACACCCAAGGGCATAGAAGCTGATCACGACGTATCTGGGGGTGTTCGGGGAAGTACCTCCTCCAGCTTCCTGTGATAAGCTGATCCAGATGGACCTCAAGCTGAAGCCTCGGTTCGTGACGCATATGATACATCAGAGGCCCTACCTAGCTCATAAAGAGCCGGCTTATGAAATGGAACGTCAGATACAAGAATTTAGGATGCCGGCCTGGTCGTGGAGTATAACGATGGGGACTATCCCCAATACTGCAGCCCCTGTTTCTTGATGGCTAGGCGTGGGTCTTTAGCCAAATGGCTGGTAGTGGACTATGCAAAGCTGAACGAGAAAAGGTTGAACCACTCCGGGTCTATTCCGAATATGGAGTCAACCTTGGAAAAGATAGCCCCTTGTTGCTACAAGGCGAAGATGGACAAGAGGAGTGGGTTCTGCAAGGTGGACCTAACGCGCAACGCCCAGCAGCTGCTAGCGTTCATTACCTCTCAGGGGAGGGTGTTCAAGTCTTAGGCAGCTCAAGTTGCATGGTCAAAATGCGCCCAAAACTGCCTCTCCACGGCACTGCGAAAAAATAGTCCTTTTGGGGGGGACCTAAAACACAAGAACCAAAAATCCTGTGAAAAGCAATTAACTGGTCCATTTTCCTTTATTTTCAACAAAACCGACTGCCCGGAAAAATGATTTATTTCCACCAAAATGAGGTCCTTTTTGGGAAAACCACGACTTTTTGTTTTCTATACCACTTATGCTTTGCAATAAAAACACCCATGAGCTTTCAATCTTTTGGAAAACGAGTTTTCGAAAACCATGTTGCACGCTGCACGACAAGAAGCATTTTTTGGCACCCCTTCTTTGCGCGAGGCCTCGCGCAAACACCAACACAACAGCGCAATAAAATGCATCACGGAGAAAAATGTGCCGCACAAGGTGACAGCATAAAGGTCGTCGAAGAAGAATGCATAGCGCGAGCCCTCGCGCATAATATATCAGACCAAGCGAAGAAATTACTTTTTCTTCGGAACAGTTTGCATCTTAGAACGCAATGCCTTAGCAACGGACATCTTACCCTTAGGCGGTGGCTTTGCGGGCTCGCTTCTTGGTTGGGACTGACGGGCTAGCTGCTTGAATGGAGCTCGGGCCCCGGTTTCCTCGGACCTCGGCTTCGCTGCCACTTTCTTCGGTGCCTTGCCCTGGGAGACCTGCGCTTCCTCCTCCTCTTCTTCCTCGCTCTCCTCCTCTTCATCCCCATCGCTCTCGTATGATTCTGCACCGGTAACCAACTTCGCTGCCTGAGGCTTGGAGGCAGTCTTCTTCTTCTTGGGGGCTGTTTCCCCACCAGTAGACTTCCGCTTTGCAGGGGCCAGTGCTTCTGCAGCTTGACCTTTCTCAACAGTCTCTTCCTCCTTCAGCGACAACGCATCAGAACCCACCTTGTCATCGCGAACCCAAAGGGGAATACCACGGTTTGACCAATTGGCCTGCTGGTCCCAATCACCAAACGCGTCCAGTTTCGACCCTTGTGTCAATACGTGGTTCAACTGAGTCTGCACTCTGTTGACCCAATTGGAGAGATTGTCGGAGGTAACACCAAGAAGGTACATGCGAGAATCGGGCTCGATGGACGCGATCTTGCACACATCAGATCCGGCTGATGATCAATGAACACAAACGCAGGCTTGAAGCTCTTATCCTGCTTCAGGTAAAAGAGGTGAGTGTCGAAATACCACATAACCGTCGTTATCGGAAGGTGACCGCCACATTCAACAGGATCCATCTCCTCTACTTGAGTAGGTCCAAACGTCACATAATTCGGAATCTGCAATGAGGGAGAAGTTATTGCGCGAGGCCTCGCGCAAAGAGCGGATGTAATGAGGGAATTATACCTTTCTCGACCAGCTATCCGGTGACGAAATCAGCAACCAGCGAACGTCAAACGTTGTAGGATCCCCTGCAGGCTTCGGTTTGACTGGACAACTGAAGATCGGAAGACGCAACATGTTAGCCATGCGCGGCGCGTTGAAATCATCGTTGAGACGCCTATCTGTTTCCGTCTCCAGCACGTCGAACATGTTGTCAACAACAGTTTGAGAGCCGCAGATAAGGGTATCGGCACGCGCCATCTCTTCATACAGCCAGGCTAGGCACATCATCCCAGGAGCAAGATGTTCAAATATGTCGCCGTTGATGACAATCAGGTTCTTGTCAATCTCAATAGACCGCCTCGGGGGATCGTGGGCCAACGCTGCAATTCGGGTCGCCTTAATTGTGATAGTTTGACTTGACAGTAATGGATCCTGCTGTTCCACTGTCTTGAAGTCACCAGTAACGCCAGCAGCTGGGGGGACCACACGGCTCTTGGTAGGCTCTTGACCCAGGAGTTTTTGGACGTTGAGGATTTTCAGGGAGGCGGGTTTGCCTTTCTCTGCCACCTGCCACAGTGGTGCGCGAATCATGGATTTCCATGCCGGCCATGGACCGCGACTTTTGCCTTCAGGTTCCCGCCAATAGCCCCATGTACCAAGAGTCACCTTCAGGGCAGGCCTTCCAAGTGCAGCAACCTCTTTGCGGGTCCGCATGTCTTTGGCTAAAGAACAGAAATGGAGAAAGTGCGGCGCACCAATGCAGAAGCGGAACCCACGTCGCGTCGATGGTACACACCTTTCTCAGGTTGAACGTACTGGCCGTTGTGCGGGTGGTCCAGATGCATTGAGACCCACTGGTCAAGGATGATGTCATCAAACGAATCTGGCAAGGATTTAAGGGTTGTTTTTTCTTCCTGCATCACTTCTACCACTTTCCTGTAGAACTCCGGCAACAGGATCCCGTCCAGTTTCTTCAGCGCGTTCTTCGTGACTTTCTCCCCTTTGTCGTGGAACTTCTGCAGACCTTTCACGGCTTCTGGACCAGCATAGTAGGCAAACATCATAAAATCTCTCCACAATTTATACGTTTTGTCCTGAAAGTGACAAGGTTATGCGCGAGGCCTCGCGCAAGGAACAGCATCGAAACAACGATTAATGAACATACTAATTGACCAGGCTGCTTCAGTTCAGCGGTTGAAACCAGGGCACTCATCTCCACAGCATCCACAATGGCGATCTTGAGATTGCTGTACGTGTCAGCCAGGCCTCGCCGCCGCTGATCTTCAACACACTGCCTCATACAGCGGTATTGGCTCAACGTCTTGTGCGCTTCCTTGTGCTTGTCCCGCCAGCTTTGCACGGAAGGCCCACGGTGTCGTAGGCTTCAGAATATCGGCGATGCATGTAGTATGCCACTGCTGCAGATCCAGACACGCTGTGCGTCGCTTCTCCCGAATCTTCGCAATCGCTTTCACGCTGTGTTGTCCAGATACACATCAATAATCGCCATCTGCAAATATGAGACACGTCTATGCGTGAGGGCTCGCGCAACGAGAAGAGCGAACAGTCGGTTGGCAACATACTATTATGTTCCCAGAGAACGACGTGTAATGGGCCTGTTGGCGGTGCTACTTCGAGTGACTCAATACGCTTCTGCAGTAACTTCGTATCTTTCCGTCTAACTAAGTCTAATCTGCCCCTTTGCCTTCTCCTGGTCGATTCTCACGTTGTCCAGCTCAACCTCCACCTGCCTCCCATCCGGTTTCAGGTGGTCCTCGATGTCAGTACCCAAGGTTAAGCCAGGATCTGGTTTTTCCGTCTTCTTACGCCCCTTCTTTGGTGTTCCAGCCTCCGATCCTGAGGTCCCAGGGTCATAGTCGGTATCTTCTCGTTCCTCGGCTGTTTTTCTGGCGGGGCTTGCCATTCTGCGATAAGGAGAAAGCGTGTATTGAAGGAAACATAACATTGAAAAGGGTTAAAATCGTCGTCAATAATGCATATGTGAGGCGCTTTTAGCGAATACGAGTACAGTATGGTTGAGAATGCAAAACTGAAGGGGCTCGGCACTGTTTTTGACTGTCAACCTTGCGCAAGGCCTCGCGCAAGAGAGGGCGTGTACTAACCTGTTGTTTCATGCTGTTTGCGCGAGGCCTCGCGCATCACTGCATGTTCTCCAATCTTCTTCGAACGTTTCGCAGCGTGTCGGCCTCTCTCTGTTCCTCCAACACACTGCGTTGGGGGATCAGCTCCGACAGTTTTCGCTTAAAACCAGCCTTAAGCGGCCCCTGTTGCGTTAGCACCAACAACACAGACACAAGGACTTGTTTGTAGTGGTTAGAACCCTTTGGAATTAGAAGAGACGGTGGAAAGTTAGGTACACCCCTGCGCGGCCAATGCGCCTGAATTGTACAAGTAGGCTCAGCACACCACCTAACCCAAGGCACATATACACGTTGTGCGTTAAAGTAAGCAGTTAACCGCTGACGCAGGGAATTGACAAAGGAATTGGGGATTTTGCAGATGTTCACCCTGTGACCTTCTTTGCGGATAGTGATGAGATGATACAGATCGTCAACATTTTCAATGGTTACTGCACCTCTGTTTTGGCCCTTCTTTGTCACAAGGCTGGAAAGCAGACTTTCACAAAACTCCTCGGCAAAAGCCTGTCCAGGCATGGCTGTGTGCCATGCAGTGTGGCACAATAGCGCAGTTGCAACAGTGCGTTCGTATTTTAAAAGTGTGTCCCCCATGTTCAAACGGTCTAACGGACACATAACAATCTGCAATCCCTCAGAAGCAAAAACACCCGTGTTGGCCGTCTCCCCGGCCCAATTGCACTGTCTAACGAGGTGACCTAGGTATAGTAACATAGGACAGTATTGTGTTAACAGAACCTGTATGGCCTTACACACAGCGTAACGGAGGCGTCCTTGCTGATTTACAGGACGTGCCAGCCCAAGGGAATGTGGGGGCCCATACCCAACAGCAGTGCGCCAACAGTTATCTCCATTGTGATCAGCTTGGGAAAACAGGGGACTGTGTCACCGCTGCGCAACAAACCTTTACGGAAGAAAGTCACGATCGGCCAAAATGAGCGAAATGTTTGTGTAACGCAAAACTTGTACACGTGCCAGAAACCATACAATATAGGGTGTGACCGCAAGAAAAGCCGGACATTCCAACCCGTTGTTTTTTCACCGTACATCATCTTACAAATGCGGTAATGGATGTTCTCATCACATAAAACAGGCACAACTGGTCGAGTGTGCTGCGCCAATTCCCTAGTGAATTGCAATAGATTAAGCAGCGAGACGTTGCCGCTCACCTTTTCTTTAGTTAGACAAAGGGGTTGCCAATGTGGTCTCTTGGCAGGTACAGGGCGAATAATGTCAAGCGGCGCCCTAATGTTTCGAACAACAGGTCGCGTGCTTGCAAATCCTAGATCACGCAGGATACGTGCAAATGTTCCCTCGGTGTTCCCCAGCATGTGTGCAACAACAGGAACACGCCGTTCAAGCTCTTCCAGGCTAGGATGACCATGCCAGTAGCGCGATGCATCCTTCAGTAGCAGCACAGCCAACGCTGTTGCGTTGAGGCTTTTGTCGTTCTTGTCAGGATTTGTGGTAAACTGTTTGTTGTACCAGTTGTCCATCCGCAACACAACCCACTGTTGGTGTATTTTGTTCCATGTAGTCTGTAACCTGACTGCGGCCTTCTCCTTCAGCGAAGGTGCGCTGTATCACGCCAGACCTGACCTTGCTAAAATGCGACGCTGCGCCCTACTTCCCTCTACCGCCACAACTGACTTTGGTTTTCCCTGTGTAAAGGGCAGCTCAGGACAGGACAGGACAAGGTTGATTTCTTCTGTGGACCTCTGCAGTTGGCAGGGTCAGGATTACAGGAATTATGTTTAAATTTTGTGTGTTGTGCATGACATAGCCCCATATAAGTTATGTGCTGTGGTGCGTCGCAGATGCCGCTTTTTGGGCACTGCAGGGCACGCGTGCGCACTGATTTGTGCATTGTTTTCTTTCTGAGAAGCACTGATTTTTATTATAAAAAGATCTGATTTTGTAGGATTTTAGCATGTTTACAGTGTATGTATTGTGCTGAGCGTCCATTATTGTTTAGGCCATGAAACGGCTTATCTGTTGAATCACTCCGTATCACCAAGTCAAGATTGATCAACTCATTTGATTTATTGCGTGCGGCAATTACAAGAAGGGCGTCGTTTCAAGGTTTTCAAAATGGGACTGCAGGAGATTCAAAATGAGAGGTTTGAAAATTCTGAGTACTGGCCGAAACAAGACTCGGAGGTCTTGAAATATTCAACAGATAATCACGACGTTTCTTTGCCTTTGCCTGTAGCTGCAGATGAGATCAATAAGAGTGAGGAGTGCAATCACAGGAGTCTACGGCCCGGCCGAGCCGTCAATCAAGACACCATCAAGGCGCCGTCCAGACCAGCGCCAGCCCCGCCCAGGACAACACGGCCGCCGAAGCGCCTTTCAAGTGGAGTAACAGAAGTGCCACGATGTGCTGAAGCCGCCGCCATCACAGCAGTGCAACGACTCGTCGCAGAGGAAGAACGAATAAGGCAAAGTCTCAGGTATGAGCAACAAGTCATCTGCGCGAAGAGGTACGCGAACTTTGGCCACGTTTTTCAAAAGCTCTATTGTCGGTTGTTCCAGCCTTCGTTGAATTCGGGGCAGACAAGTACGCCGCTGAACGAACTGAAGGAACCACGGGAGCGCTCATTGAAGGAGCTGGCGGAAACCAGCAAGGCAACGCCAAAGAAGAACACCGCAAAATCGAATGCGCCGCCGAACAAGAACAAAGCGTCTGAGTCATCAGGTGTGTTGGCGAAGTTGGAGACGTCGTTGGAAAATTCCTTGAAGCGATCCTTAAGTGACCTCCGACAAGTTGTGGAACTGTTGGGTAACTGTTCGCCCTCTGTGTCCGTCAGAACGAACAAATGGAACAAGTTCGTCGATAAGCAAGAACCAAGGCCCGTTTCAAGTGTGACGAAGCGCCGGCAGAACGAATCCCAAGTGACTGAGCGCCGAACGGACGAGTTACAAGCGAGTTTGGATGATTTTGACGCGTGGACAGTAACTTCGGGAGATCCTGGTGGAGTTCAGCAGCGAAGGAGCTCCACAAATGAGTCGTCGAACGTCGCGAGGCCCAAACAAAGGGGACAAAGAGCAGGACGTGCTGTGCAGCGGCGCCATGCAGCCGTCAAGCTGCTCGAGCTTTTTGAGACAATGGTGGGACCTAAAAAGTGGACTTGGCTGTATCAGGGCAAGAGATCCAGTTCACAAGTGGCAGCGTGCCCACCAAGCGAGACGTGGGGCCAAGCTGTACAACCACGAAGATGCAAGGACACGAATAATCCTTTCTCGTAAGGAGTTGGCGTTGACAGCGCTCAACTTTGACAGCTTTTGGCGCTGCGAGCGCCTTCTTATGCTTTGTGTGAACAACTGTGCTTTGCACAGTGTACAGCCTTTTGGGCTGCATATATGCAGGGATCTGATTTAGATTCGCTGGCATGTACATTTTCAGTATGTCAACGAGGTCTTTTTTGACCTCTTCGTGGGCGCCAAGCGCCTTGTTTGCTGGCACTGACATGTGGCTTTGCTTTCTTTTGCGTTGTAGATGCTATTTTGAATCTGCAATGAGCAGTGGTGGGGTACACCCTGCTTGACACTTTGAGTGAACTCTGGTTTACTCAGTTTTTTCATTTTTGTTTTGCTGTGCACCTGCCTGCTTGTGAGCAGTGTGTCTTTTTTTGTTTTTCAACTGCTTCTGTCGTGGAGAAAAAGCAGAGTGGTTTTCTTTTTGGTTTTTCTGCTTTTGTTGGGAAAAAGCAGGGGTTTTGTTTCAGTATTTTTATACTATGTTTTTCCCGTACCATGAGCACTTCAGGCTGTGTGCCATGAGCACTTATCAGGTTTTACACCCTTTGGAGAGTTTGACTGGGTATAGGTTGAAGCACCACCGCACCACTCCCTTAGGGCACTGTTTTGTGACAGAAATCCCTTTCAGGAGGGTAAAACTATCTATGGTACCAGTGGTATTCCACTAGCATGATCTGCACATAGATAGTAGCTGTTTTTACCTGGAATGGGTAGAAATAGCCAGATCACAGACAATAATATCTGTATATTATTGTAGGTTAAAGCCTGCATGTTTTGCTATTTTTTTTCTCGGGTCAGCAACTCATTTGGGGAGTGCTGAGCCTGGGGGGGGAGTGTAAACATGCAAGGCAGCCTTTTGGGTGCTTGCGTTTTACACCCACCCAGCTCTGTCTGAGCTTTTCCCACCCCTATGGTAAAACCCTTCGCACCCTTTTGTTTTGGGGTCTCAGCCACACATCAGGGTATGTGTGGGCTTGGGGGGGGAGTGTAAAGGGCAGCTCAGGACAGGACAGGACAAGGTTGATTTCTTCTGTGGACCTCTGCAGTTGGCAGGGTCAGGATTACAGGAATTATGTTTAAATTTTGTGTGTTGTGCATGACATAGCCCCATATAAGTTATGTGCTGTGGTGCGTCGCAGATGCCGCTTTTTGGGCACTGCAGGGCACGCGTGCGCACTGATTTGTGCATTGTTTTCTTTCTGAGAAGCACTGATTTTTATTATAAAAAGATCTGATTTTGTAGGATTTTAGCATGTTTACAGTGTATGTATTGTGCTGAGCGTCCATTATTGTTTAGGCCATGAAACGGCTTATCTGTTGAATCACTCCGTATCACCAAGTCAAGATTGATCAACTCATTTGATTTATTGCGTGCGGCAATTACAAGAAGGGCGTCGTTTCAAGGTTTTCAAAATGGGACTGCAGGAGATTCAAAATGAGAGGTTTGAAAATTCTGAGTACTGGCCGAAACAAGACTCGGAGGTATGGAACTGCGCGGTGGCGCATCAGCAAATAAAGGCGCCAGGCCTCCTCTATCAAAACACCAACCCATCTCTTGCCTTCTGCCGCAATCGCCTTTTCAACGCTGCAACGCGTCCGTTCATTTTTGCGCAGACGCAGAAAAAACACAAACAACAATCGCGCGCCCTCGTCCCCATGTTTTAGCCCTTCCCATAGTTCTTCTGCCGTGTGGTACGGCGGTGCCTCTGAGCAGACATCGCGGAAAACTCCAGATGCTGCGGCCACTGTCTTCTCAAGGTCCACCTCTTTTCGCAGGGGCATTGTTGCTGTGAAGAATAATTGCGTACCTGTATCTACGTAAAGATCGCTGTTTGAAAAACTTTATTTGAAACATCAACCTGTCACACAGTTTTCGCGCGACCAATTCTTCTGTGATTCGCTTGTCGCATGCACCATTTTCGGTTAACTGTAACTGTCTGGTGATCCCACATTTGACTAGTTAATCCTGATTGCGGTAGCCAGTTGCGGCGCACTACCATCGCTGTTGGGCAGTGAAGCCAGCGGTGACAAGGTATGAAAACTGGAGAGGCCGGCGGGACCTGTATGGGCGCCCATGCAGCAGCGCCGCATCAAGGGAATGCACATGCTGTGTAGTTGGTGGATCTGTTCCATTTTTGGTTTCTATGAGCGCTTATGAGATCCATTGCGCGAGGCCTCTCGCAATGATCACCGAAACTTTAATGTTTCTCATGCGCCGTTCCATGCGCAAGGCCTCGCGCTTGAAACTGCAGTTTGTTCCGGAACATTTATACTTTTCAAGATTCTTGGGTACACCATTGTTGCAGTTTATTCGTTAATAGATCCATCTCTATCACGCAATCCTGATAATGGTACTAAGTTACGTGTATAAATACGACAGGGTTCCATTTTTCGACAACCTGTCTAATGCGTCGTGCTGTAGCACATTAATCTGACACAAATGAACGTCTTTGCGCGAGGCCTCGCGCAAAGAAACGTCACGAAACAATACTTTTCCCTGTCTCGCCCATGGGACACGTCATTCTTATAGAAATATTTATTCCGCCATACTTGTTTGCGACGGTTTTACAATATCCATCAAAACAACCATTTTTTGATGCCTTTGGAAACCTGTCATTTTCCTACCTTTTCCTTCGTTTTTAACCATGCAACTTGAGCCAGCTAAGCAAGTGGACGGTCATGCCCTTTGGCGTGGCCAAGGCAACCGCTCTTATTCAAGAGCTGATGAACAAGATCCTGCCCATCCTATGTCGAAGACATGTGGTGCAAGAACTCACATCCCGAAGGGCCCAGATTGAAGCACACATTGATGATGTATGCCTAGGTACAAATACCCACAAGGACCATCTAATCTTTTTTGGAGCGTTCTTTAATGTCTGCCAAGGTAACCACACAGAACTCAAGCTGGAGAAGTGTGAGTTCATGCCGGAGACTATGCAGTACCTTAGGTGTTGGACCCTTGCAGCCCTTAAGGCCAAACCCGTGATGGATGCCCAAGTACCACATGAAGACGTCAAGAAAGGACTCCATGAAGTATGTAGCTTCATTGGGGCTTGCAACATGTACCATCGCCAAATCAAGCATTGCACCCACGCTAGCGCCATCTTCACGGACGTCATCAAGAACAGATCTACCTGGCGCTTGGGGCCTCAAGAGCAACAAACGTTTTACAAAATCAAGGACCAAGTGGCTGACGCTAAGTGCTTGGGCGTGCCTAAAGCACCAGGTGAAATTTTCATGGTGACAGACGTTTGCAACGTGGGCGGTGGTGGAATGTTGTTCCATTCGCAAGCACTAGAGAAGGAGGAGTGTGACTGGGCCATATCCCAATGAGGTACTGATGGTGTTAACAATGGAATGCAGAAGCACCGCTGCCCCAAAGACAAATGGGTCCCGGTTCCCTTGGGCCATTAAAACTGGAAGTGGAACTAGGGCAGGGGTGACTGTTCTACCTATTGGCAAGAATAACTCGCGCGTATGCTGGTGCTATCTTCTCTGTCCCGCCTACTGGGGAGCAACCCTGTGGTTTGGTGATGCGACCAAGAATCGGTACGCAGTTTCCAAAAGGGACCCCTACCTAAGAAGGCTAAGCTCCGACACTAGTGGACCTACTAGAGCCAACTGCGGCTCTCAGTGCAACATATCCAGGGTGTCAAGAAGAAATGTGCCGACTACATAAGCCGCTACAACTTCGATGACATGATTGGTACCAAGTCAGAGAAGCTAGCTAAGTAAGCATTCACCTATATGGATGTACACCTGGACCTGAAGATGACCATCATCAGACCTCTAGATGGGCTCCGACAAGTTGAGTAATTGAAACAGTTTAAGGATATCTACAAACGCGTAGGGAAACGTCTGGAGCCTGTCCTAGTCAACCATGAGCAGTGTAAACGAGACAAGACCTACCTGTGGCATAAAGACCGGATAGTCGTGCCCACGGGGGGGACGTCTCCTCGCTTCTGTACGTGACTCCCCCCCCCCAGTAGAAGTGGGCCGAAGGCCCCCAGGGGGGGGGGGGGCTAGCTGCCGAGGAGGGCCTCCCTAGGGGACTAGCTAGTCGCTGCTAGTTGCTAGGGGGGGGGGGGGCTAGGGGAGAGGGTTTAGCAGAGGTCTAGTCCAGTCTGGCAGAGACGCGGTGGCCTAAGGGGTTACTCTACAACAACGGCGGCCTCCACTCTACCTCCTCACCATTGCAATGGTGGTTGTAGGCGCCCACACCCCCTGCCTGGGGAGGGCCGTATATATATGCTGGTCTCTCCGACACGGCCCATCACACCGGAGAGCAGCTGGGTGCCTTGCAGGTTGCCCAAGCCTACAAGGCACCGGATTGGTTTTTTTTTCCCTTTGCCGTACACACAAGTACCGCTGTATATGAATAGTTTTTTTTTTCCTTCGCCGCATACACAAATGCAGCTCTGTGGGTGTAGTTTTTTTTTTCCTTCGCCGTACACACAAGTACCGCTCTATAGTAATGGTTTTTTTTTTCCTTCGCCGTATACACAAATACAGCTCGTTCTGTCCCTTTTTTTTCAACTACCCCACGGCTCACTTAAAAAGTTCTCCCTCCGACGACGAGTCGGAATCAGAGATATTTGTATCCTGCCGCTTTCGGGGCCTTGTCCATGACAAGTCCATTTTCCTGCGCTGCCCTACACTCTCCAAAGGGCGTGAGCGTTCCGCACCTGATGACGCCTCAGTGCAGGAGGAGGACGAGGAAGAGGACGAGGAGGAGGAGGACGAGGAGGAGGAGGAAGAGGAGGCGGAGGAGGAGGAGGAGGAGGAGGAGGAGGAGTTAGAGGGGTCCGCAACATTGGTAGGGGGGTTTGCGATTCTTAATGACCATGCCACCCAGACAGTGCCTACTCCCGTCGCTCTGCAGCGAATGCTTTCCCGGGTGCCTACTCCCATCGCTGTGCGGCGAGTGCATTGGTATTGGTTTAGGTTTCGGCACACACGGGTTTGGGTTTGGGCACTGTGCTGGGTGGAAGTTTTGTGACACGGGGAACCGCCCCTTGCCGCACTTACCTAAAAACACACGGAACAACGGAACTACGCAACAAAACACAACGCAACGCAACACAAAGCAAAGCAGGAGAAAGCAAAGAAAGAAAGAAAGCCCCTTTTTGCCTCCTTCTCGATCCGGGGACAAGCTCGAGGCAGGGATCTCCAGACCCCTGATTACCTCCTCCTCGAGCCGGGGTATTAAAGCTCGAGGCAGGGATCTTCAGGTGCCGGTATCGGCGAATTGGACACAAACAACAAACAACACAAACAACACAAGCAACAAAGCGTGGATTCAAAGATTGTCCCGGTTTCCTCAATAGCACCGGACGGTTGGGGCCCAAAAGAGGGCGGAAATGCTACATCACCCCTGCATTCTCGGGGGTCCCCAACAAAGGGAACAAAATCAAAACTCAAAACCTACGCCAGGGGTCACCATGATGCACCACGCAACAAAGCGTGGATTCAAAGATTGTCCCGGTTTCCTCAATAGCACGGGACGGTTGGGGCCCAAAAGAGGGCGGAAATGCTACATCACCCCTGCATTCTCGGGGGTCCCCAACAAAGGGAACAAAATCGAAAGTCAAAACCTACGCCGGGGGTCACCATGATGCACCACACAACAAAGCGTGGATTCAAAGATTGTCCCGGTTTCCTCAATAGCACGGGACGGTTGGGGCCCAAAAGAGGGCAGAAATGCTACATCACCCCTGCTTTTTCGGGGGTCCCCAACAAAGGGAACAAAATCGAAAGTCAAAACCTACGCCGGGGGTCACCATGATGCACCACGCAACAAAGCGTGTGTTCAAAGATTGTTCTAAGTGCGCCCCCTTAGCGCACCCCCTGCATTCTCGGGGGTCCCCAAAATTTTCGGGCGCCTTCGGCGCCACCCTATGTATGGCTAGTAGCCATTGACCCTTGGTAACTAAGTGGGCCCGGAGGGCCCGGAGGGGGGGGGGGGGTCCCGTACCGGGACCGAGGAGACGTCCCCCCCGTGGTCGTGCCTAGCGATCGTATCTCGGCTCGCCGGAAATTGACCCATGAGTCCAGTGGTCATGTTGGCGCTAACCGTACCTTGAAGGTGTTAAAGAAGTGGTTCCACACTACATGAAGTGATGATCGACTACGGATAACCCTCCAGCCCATCGTGGACAAGTGCCCGTGCCGGTCTTGCAAACCGCGGGGTGTCAGGGACAGAGGTCTCTATTCAACCCTTCCCATCCTCCATTGTGCCAACAGTGTGCTGTACTCTGTAGACTACACGGAGATGCTGAAGTTTGGGAGCTATAACTTTTTTTGAAATCATCTTTACGCACCAACTTGTTCAGGGGCTGGCGTCCCCCAAGGAGAGACCCTGTGCACGGACGATATGTACAAACAGAGCGAAATGTATAGCCCATGTGGGCACGCCCGGCTGCCGGAGCCAGGAACCGTTGCCGTAGGGGGGAGAGCGTGGGGACACGCTAGGTGTACAGGGTAAGGGACCCATAAATAAATCTGTTTGGAGAAGATCATTTGATTTGTTGAGTGAAATGAAGTGTGGCACAAGTGTGTTTGTGGTGTGTATATGTGTCATTGTACGTATGGTGTGTGAATCACGTCTATCACTGTGTGTTGTCAGAGCCTAAAAAGACCTGATCCCCATAGAAAGGGTTGTTTTGGTCAGGCACCACAGCTTGTGCCCAAACTGGTAGTGCTGCTGAAACCCTGACAGCTATAACTTCGCCCTAGTGGTGACCTGTGGACTGACAAGGTTCGCCCGAGTGTTCCCATGCGCATGCACATCCTAAGCACATAAGCGGCAAGGAGACCATCAAGATCCTTCTTGAAGAGTGGTTCAATGTCTACGGCGCACCTAAAGAGATCTACTCCGACAAAGACGTCAAAGTACGCTCAGACACTGGTTGGTACCAGAGAGTTCTGGGGGCCCTAAATGTTCCAGTGTTCATAGACTGATACGAGAAACGCCCTATGTGAGCGACAGATCTGAGTTCTGAAGGACAACGTCAAGATATGGTGCAAGATTGAGCGCACCAATGACAGGGTCAGACTACTCTCCGTGATTTCCCTCATGATGAACTCTCAGGAGAGTTCAGCTACGGGCTACTCGCCCCATGAGCTGTTCATGGCGCGCGCTGCATGGGTCCTACATGCCCCCGATCCGGAAGATTCCTCCTCTGCTATAGAAGGATGGGTGAAGGAGCTACAAGACAAAGTGGACAAGGCCAAGGCTATGCTTCAGCGAGTGAGGAGGCAACATTGGAACAAGAAACACAAGCACCGAGTGCCGGCCACCTATCAAGAGAGTGACTCGCTGCTGCTGCACCACAGTCGGCTACCTGCCTGGGCACGCTCTACCGGCGATGACCCCCTACTTTGGGCCCTACAACATCCTCTCAGTGGATGGCCACCGCATTACAGTGCGGTGTTCTCCCCAACTACTATGATCCACGGGACCTATGTGGAGAAGAATGGGAGCTGAACGACGAAGAGATCGCCGCTCTGGACGTACGACCCCATGGAAGTGGAAGATGAACTCCCCGACATGAATGCCAAGGAGATGGCTAAGGAAGGATTGTATATGGTGAGGTCGGTGCTACGGCATCGCTATCGCCAAGGCTGGAGCTTCCTCACCCTCTGAGAAGGGTTTGGAGTCGAAGAAGCTATCTGGGAACCTTTCTTTGCCTTTGTTCTACCTAATGGACGCCTAAACTCTTTTCTGATCCACTACCTGCCCCAGAACAACCTAGGTGAGTTGCCGATGCTCGCGGAGATGCTGACCTCGTAGAGGAAACCTACGAACCGAACCCTTCTTAAGCTGAACCCTTCTTATACCTTCCTATGTCCGCGTGAGTGTGCTAAGCCTGAGGACCTATGAGCGTATTCTTTTGGAGCTGCTACCTACTAAAAAGGAGGGGTGGCCAAAAGCTATGAGTCATGAAAACGCCTGTTCGCTTTGCGGCCAAAAACCTAGACAACCACTGCCACTGCCCGCCAAACACCCTGATAAAATGGCAGGCAAACAGCGGGACAGTGACACGCACACACAAAAGGTCCTACACGCTCACTGACGGCAGCACAGCCTTCGAAGGCAAAGAGAGCACTGCTGTGCTAAGCCGCTACCAAGCTTGCCACCCCTGCACGCGCACACTACTTGGGGTCATTGATGAAAGAGTCAAAGGCCCTGACGGCCTACCTGTTAAAAGACAAAGAAACACGGCGCTGCTAAGCGGCCGTGGCCCAGCTAGGGCGCCACAACACGTTTCTCAGCTGGGGCTTGGAGGGAAAGAGCGCTCTATGGGCGTGCATGGCGTGTGTACTCCTTTCCCATGATGTAGATGTTCCCTTTCCCCTGGATGTTATTGAACTATTCATATATTTTTCTTGATGTGATCTGTGTCTCTTTGCTGAAGACTTTTGCACCATTCACCCTTCTCTTGCCCACCTGAAAAGAAGTGTGCACACGGAGAGGAGTATTGGACAAGACCCTAATGCCGCTCGCCGTATGATACAGGTCTTAACCACAAAAATAAGTCAGTTCCAATAAACCCTCCCGTGAAGCAACCAAGCTTAGAGACTCCACCCGTTCTCTTAAAGAGCGTAGGGTGGAGCCCCGAGTAGCGGCGTGCAGCGCGCGTGGCCTATGCCCTTTGACGCATAATGTGCATGCAGCATGCGTTGTACCTCCAAAGCGGACGGGTAGGGTGCCAATCACTCAAAAGACTCAACCAGGAGGTGGCCCTTCTGGGCGCACTCACCTTACCTACCGCTGAAGATCGAGAGCAAGTAAGGAGAACATGAAACGAAGCAAATCGGGTATGCACATGTGAATATGATTAATCAGTGCAAGAAAAGGGGGAGGTTGGTGTGTGAGACAGTTGCCCCGCATTGCATCGCAGGACAGGACTATGTAGCCCCCCATGACGACCAATCCCTGGCCGAAGGTCTCTTGTTTTGCGCTAATCACCCCTCTGCTGATCCTAAATCCTTCTGATCAATCCTGTCTAACCTCTGTGTTACGCCTATACGTTTCCAACGCGAGTGTGTATGCTAATCATTCGAATGCATGAGCGAAGCACTAAGCAAGCAACACCTCTATACCCGAGATACTTGTATGTTTTGTTGTTTTCTTGATTTTCTGGATTCTTTATTCTTTGAGGTTCCCCCCGGCCCCTCCATTTTTGATATCTGGAATTCAACAGTCAATGCTTCAGCCTCAATTGGGACAGCAGAGGACCTCTGCGCGTTGTTCACCTTGGGCACCCTCCACCATTTTAGAGCTACATCTCCCACTGACGTGATATGTGAGGAATAGTGCTAGCACCGTTTACGGCCATATCCTCAAAAAGTCTTTCACATTTCTAAAGCTAATCTGCAGCTGATGGCCATTTCAGAAAACGATTCTTCATGGGGGGTCCCAAAGCCATATTTTTGAGTACCGAAGGCCAACTTTTGAACTTTTCAAGCTGTAGGCCTGCTGCCGGCCAGGCTCCAGAGGTGGGGGGGGGGGGGTCCTTCACCTTGGCGGATCGTGTCAGAATGACCACCACCACCTGCATTACACCCATGTATATAGCCAGCAGTCCTGCCCTTGGACTCAAAATCAGGCCTGGCCTTTGGTACCTTAAAGTAGTGCTTGCATCTATGCCCCATATGCAAGCATCCACTTAAGCAAAAAGAAATCAAAACTTCGGACCATTGACTTCATACATGAATTTTCGGGCCCTTGTGGACATCCTTGAAAAAACCACTGAAGAGTTAATCAGCATATGCAGAGTACTGTCCACTGTGCCACTTTGTGCACTGTGCCTCCGGTTACCCGGGTGGCGTCCCTGCCACAATGGTGCACCGGTAGCCCAAAATCCGGGCCAGAAGCTGAGCAGAAGCACACATGAGTAATACAAGCAAGAGAAAACAACCAGCACACAAAAAGAAAGAAAACAGACTTGAAGCAGCAAAGGCTGTAGGAGGTCACAGGGAAAGCTCAGTTGTGGAAAGCAGGAGCAAATAGCCCTTCTAAAAGAACCCTCTTTCCCACTTTGGACTTGGTTTGTAGCAAACTCAAATTACCTGGGTTGGGTGTACAACGAATGCTTGTGCAACATCAGGTCCCAGCATGCCCTGGACCAGGACCCCACTGGCAGGTATATAAATATAATAATGGGTGCAACCTTGCTGTGCTGACGACAACCGTAATAGTGAACACGCACCACAACTTCTGCCATGAAAGGTGCCCAGCCTGTGTTCTTTGTTTGCTTTCATTTAGGAGGATGAGATGACTCTGCATCTCAAACAGTGCACACATTTCTTTTCCATTGCAAGCATCCCCTGCTACCCTATCCCATACGCTTTTCAACTGGACATACCCCCCTCGCTGTGGCTGCTCATAAGTGTGCATCTCTGCAATGCTGCACTTCAGGCACTTGCATTCCTTCATTGGCCAACATGCGTAAGCAGCACCACCCAAATCAAATGAAACTGCATATGGATTGTGGAATCACGGCATCTAACCAGAAATCTCACAATGGCCTGTGAAACAATTAAAAAAAAAAAGCACAGGGGCAGGGGCGTTGCGCAATCTGACCCCTTCAACACTGCTCTGGTTCGCAGTAGGAATATGCAGACTCAGACAGTTTTACCCAAGCTTAGATTTAGATATGGATTGCAGTTTGATATATACAAAAGCCAAATTGGGCTTTTATAGCACACGCAGAATAGTGCCACATCAGGACCGATGCCCTGCTTCCATGCAACCTGAGATGCTCGGTGCTGCATGCTGGGTGAATGTATGGGATATCTCGGAACAAGTGCGAACGGCTCTGTGGCTGGGGGTCAGTCTATTGAGAGGGTTCTGTGGCTGCTGTACAGCACTTAGACACTTAGCAAACCAAAACCGAATTTGAAACTCATGAAGCAAACGTGCAGCAAGCACCAATAATGGGTTCATGCAGGATTAGACCGAGGCCCCGATGACACTGTTAATGGTGAAGAAATGTATCATACATTGGACAATGTGTCAAGCGTGGCCCCCACAGACAAAGGACGTGCAAGGAAATGAAGGCAAAAGACCAGTGAGATAAAAGGACATCACAATGGTGCGAATCGCTATAAGGCCAATTGCATGGATGCTGGTCCTTGGCATGCCATGACACACTGCTAGAGTGCCCCTGTCACTGCCACCGTCAATCCTCCTCTGAGTCCATACTGTCACCAGGCGACAGTACAACTTGACCCGAGCGGAAAGGTTGACTGGTGTTGGTGTCATCCCAAGTGAGCAGCATGCCACTTCAAACCATCGCCTCGCCCTGTCTCAGGCACAACCCCTTCTGGGATATGGCAGTCAGACTGCACAGCCCATAATCTTCAAAAGGGAAAAGGTTGCTGTCAGGTCATTGCCTGTGTGTCCCTGTGCCCGTGGGCCTGTGCCCCCAGTGCCACGAGCAGATCACAAATATTGAAATACGCACAGAGGTCAACCATGAATACGCACTCCCTGCTTCGTCACTTTTTTTTGACTTCCTGATTGCTCCAGTGGTCTGCAGGACCCAGCCTTTCGGGATTTGGGGCCTAACAACCACTGAAATCAACGAGCACTGCCAGAATTTGATTTGGTTGCAGGGCTGACGATTTCTCTGCTAATCCACCAGAGGGCTCCAGGCTTACTGTCCTTAATTCGCTGGAATGCCCTTTCATCTCTTTGAATCTAGTGCAGCTGCCCATTGTTGAACTTTGGCTCGCTATGAATGCTCCATTGCCCGTGGTTAGGCCGCTTCGTTTGTTGCGCCTTGGAAGGAGACCGCCATGCAAAAAAAAAAGTTGCGTCATCGTCTGGGTGTCTCGGTCAGAGTTGTCGTGGGACAAAATGGGGGGCTGAAACATGGCACCAAATAAGGGGTGAGGTTCTACAACAGGCATAAGAACGGAAGAGCAATGCACTGTGTTTCAGTGCACTGACATGGCATCCCTGACAAACATTGGTCTGGGCCGTGGCCTGAGGGCTTCCCCTCACTTTCGTTTTCCATGCAATGCATTGCAAATGGCCAGTTTGGGGGGGGTACGCAGCAACAGTTCGCCAACATGAGGGAAACGTGATCCAATCGGGAAACGATCTCCCAAATCTAATTTAAACCCATCAACCCCCCCCCAAGTTTCCACCAACTTCAATTGGCCTTCACAGTAAGGGGATGGCGTGCTTTAAAACACAGTGCACTTGACTTTGTGTCCGGGGGTTGATCCCACATGTAGCCTGGATGCCAAGCACTATGCTCAGTTTACCACCGGAGGGTGTCCGCCCAAGAAACGAAAAAGGGGATAAGAGGGTTTGGGATGGAAGATCCTGAATTTCCAAGCTTGGAGACTTGCAAAGGAGCCGAGCCTGGCCCCACCCTAATCGCCTGTTTGCAGGCAATGCTGACCGCCCTGAGCACTGCAGTGCTGGCTCCGCAGGGACCAGGCCCCTGAACCTCCTCTACCCCCTTCAAATAGCAGCATCCACAAATCCTGTGGATAACTGTTAAGTATGACGGGCCGAGAGCAGTCATCAGTCTGATGATCCAATGTCTTGCTCACTGCATGGCTCATCAAATCACATGCACTCACTATGTCAAACAGACACTGCTTCACGCATGTCCCATGCATGGTGCGCAGTGCAAACAAACAAACTGCTGTCAAAGGGCCAGTCAACGCTGGTTTCGTCTGCATGGGCAAACTTCATTTTAAGCTCCACTTGCCAAGAATGGTGGATAGATTGGAGGGGATGAGTAACGATCCTGCTTTGCCTGTGGTCTCTGGTGCGCACCGCGCTTCTATGGGCTCTGCTGACATAGTTGTTTCATTATTCGCCCTGGTGTGGTCTCTGTGGTGATTGGTGTTTCCTTTGGCTGAACAGAGCGAGTTCCTTTTGTGTGCTGTAGCGATGCTGGGCGTTGGTTCACACTTTGGGTTTTGCTGGTTTTTGTCTGCCTATCCATTTTCCTGAAAGTGAGGGGTCATGTTGTTCTCATTATCTTTTCAGAAACACATGCGTGGGCAGTTGTTGTGAAAATCTCACCCCTTTGGGCTGCAATTACGCCCCCCTCCCTGTTGGTGCTTCTGACAGGACCCACAAGCATTGTGTTCCAGGGAGCAGGAAGGGCGTAGGATTTTGGAGGAACTCGGACAGGGCCTAACTCGATTCCATCGGGCCACAAACATTCGCAACCCGAAGGAACCTGAAGCAAGATGCTAGGCCCAGGTGAGTCCCTGGAGCTACCCTTCCTTCTACCGGTATAACACTGTGGCATCCCTTGAACGAGGCTACAGTGGATCGAAGCCCGAGACAGCCAATAGGTAAGACACCACCAGCCGGAGTACGTAGTTAAGCAGCACCGCTGCCAGCGCCATCGTGAGGAGGGCTACAAGCGCGACCACAGTGAAGCTCTGCTCAGAGAGAGCATTGGTTTTGCCATCCGCTGACAAGGCCTGATTGAGATGAGATGACCCTTGCTGTCCTTCTCTGCCCCTGATGACCCCTCCAGCCCCCACCCATTGCGCATGCATGGGCAAAGTGAGGAAAGCGACGGTGAGCCGGGCTCCACATACTTCAACAAGGCTGTGCAAATCGGGGTATGACAAAGAAAAGGTGCACCAAAAACTTCAGCCCATACTTCATCCAAAACAGAAAATTTGTTGCACCAATGCTTTGCCTGGCAAATGGGGCATGATGCTCAATCTCATGCCCATTCCACATGTTGTTCGAATGAAGGATATTATCCACATGAGAAGATGAACCAACAATGGTGGCAGGCGCATGATCACCATTGGACCGGATATATGTCACAGCCATTCCAAAAATAGCCACACAAGGCGCAGCTGAAAATCACAGCAGATCTGGGATGCACTGCCAAGCAGAATGCTGCGATGAATGAAAGGAAGTGCCACAGGCATGGCGCAGCCCTCTTTCCTTCTACAGTTGGCACACAACCACGGCACATTACATTTCTGACCACGGAACCTGTGGTCAAGCAAAAGCCAGAAGAACAATGGTCAGATGGGATTCACGTGCTTAGATCTATTGGACCCCCCTCCACCACCACCTGGACACACACACTCTCTCTCTTTAACCACCCTAAGGCGCACCCCAAGATGTCATGAGATCCTTCATGCGTATTGAAAAGAAATGGCATGCAAAGAAAAGAAAAGCAAACGATGCTAGTCATCTGCCTCCAAGAGAAACAACTCCAGCAGACGGCTCTGCTAGACAAGGATAGGTTTGTTGACTATTGTTCTTTCAGCTATCTGCTTTTTCCATGCTTAAAATATTTGGCATAAATCCCTGATGTTGAGCATGTGGTTATAATTTTACTGTGGCCAACAGTTTGTATGAGATACAATTCCACACACCAATGGTGGGCCACTACACCGGAGAAAACCGCCCCTTGCCCCTGCCCCTCGCCCAGCCGCTTGCCTGAGAGCACTACTAAAACAACTCTCATGCTTGTGTAGGGGGGGGGGGGGGAAGGTGAGTGCATGCTTGCCACCCTTGATGACGGTAGGGCTATAGCAGCTGCAGCTGCAGCAAGATAATCTTGGGCAGCACAAGATGCACAAGTACAGTACCAGACTCAGGCAGGGATCGGTCGAAGCCCCCTCCTTTGGGGGGGCATGTGTAGGCCCCCCAGGCCAGGTCAGTGCCTCCCCTCTGCTGGAGGGTGCAAGCCAGTGCCCCTAGAGTTGCAAGCACAGGGCTTGGCCTTGGCTTCGCTAGAGTCATGCAGGATGGCACATGACTGGTGTAAAGCAATCAAGAATCAAGCACACATGGATAGTGAAACCAAGAGGAGTCTGGCGCCAACCCAGTGGAAACCCAAAGCCAACACCAAAGGCCCTGCCTACCAAGGCCTGTCCCCATGTCCCCTACCTCTAACACTGACACTGCCCCTGCCCCTGCCCATGCCCCTGCCCATTACCCCCTCCCTTGTCTCAGCATGCTACCTAGTCAAAACCACGTTGCCACTGTAGGGAGCATCGGGTGAGTTTCTGTACCCTCAGGTGTGTGGGTAGTCCCCCGTTCCATGTGGGGGCACACGTAGTACCCCCCAGTGACATGAAGCCAGGCAGCATGGGCTGCACATGCAGGAGCCATAATTCTCCCTCAGTGAGGGTGCGGGTAGTGCCTACGATGGGATGCTCCAAGAGGTGGGGGGGGGGGGGGATGCCCCTGACACTCTTTTTCAGCAATCTATTTTAACAGTTGCACCAGATGTTTGCTTGGACCATGCCATGGCCTCCCCTTGAGGACTCATGGAACAGTGCTGACATGGCCATTCTATGCGCGCTGTCCCTGCATTCCTCAGGCCTGGCTCAACCCACCAATTCCCACTTTAAACAAATCCTGCACCCATGGGGTAGCAAGTGCACGGTGCAAGGACAGTGAGCAGGTGACGGAATTGGCCTGTCTTTGTCCCAGCACGTCCACCTCACGGAAATTTTTTCCAAAGCCACAAAATGAAACGCGAAACCCATAAGTTTTGGCGAATTTGCTGGTTGCAATGCAGTGGTCAGCGTCACTGCCACACTGTGTGCATATGTGTGCACCATGCAGCTGTTCCTCTCCTGTGTCACATGCAGCACCAAACGTCTACCGATACATCTCCACTACCAAATGCCATGAAAGAGGAGCAGAGCAAAGACCTGTAATGCAGCTGTTGCAGTCATTGATCTTGTGGAAATCCCTGTTGGACAGCAGTAGATAGTCCCCCCCGCCCCACACACACCCCACGCCATACTTAGAGGTGCTACAACAGTCTAGGAGTGGGTGATTAGAGCAAACGGTAGCAGACAGAGTGAAAGATACAATTGATCTGGTGCATGTAAATTCATGCATTGCATGGGACCTCCCCCATGTCCAGCGAACAATAGAGTCCTCAAAAAACACGGTCCGCACAGGAGTGTTCGTTGGACGCCGTTTGGCACCAAAGTAATTCGGTACCTAAACCCGGTACCTAATTAATGAGGTCCCAAAAGATTACGGTCTGAACAGAAGTGTTCCTTGGAAAAGGCATTCGTTGGATGCCAGGGGGGGGGGGGGTGCATCGTTCAGAAGAGGATGTAGTCTCAAACAACAACAACAGTTTCTGTGGCTCTGTGCGGCGGTGTGTGTGGGTCTGTGTGGCTGTGTGTGGCTCTGTGTGACTTTTTGTGCCTTTGCGTGGCTGTGTGCGGCTGTTTACAGTTGTGTGCAGCTCTATGCGGCTCTGTGCAGCTATGTGTGCCTCTCTGCGGCTGTGCTGCTACAAACAGCTGTATGTCATTCTTTGTGGCTGCAGCCATGGTGCTGTGCAGCTGGCTGTGTGTGGGGCTGTGTGCGGGGTATGCGGCTTTGGGTGGTTGCGTGGCTGCGTGCTGAAGGCACTCTTACCCAAAAGGTTTGGCTATGCCAACCCCCAAGTACGAAGGGCCTGAACCACCCCCACTCTGACTCTAGGGAGGAGTTGCCCTTTCTCACAGCTCCTATTGTGGAGGGAGGGCGGGGCTCACCCGTGCCCTTGTGTGGTACAACACCAGTTGTCAGCAGCACCAGGGCCTGCCCTACCCATGGGGAGGCAGACGGGACTTGGGCGTTGAACATGAAACCGACGTCTATCCTGAGCCCAAAGAGTGTCTGCCTGCTGCCATTGCATCTGCCTTGGTGACACTGCAGACCCCACAGTTATCCGTCCAAGGCAGCTCTAAGCACCCACTGTCATTTGGCCTCCTGGTGGAGCTCTGGCTTACAAGGCACCTGTGCACTGTGGGCTTGCAGGGGCCTTGCTCATAGCATGATTGTGCGGGCTTTGCCATGTGCTGCTGAGACACTTTGAGGGGTTTGACAATCACGTGGTGCATGCAGCGGACACCTATTCCCTCTTGGTCGGTTGGGTCCATCTGGGTGTGTACATTGGCACCACCACCACTGATGGCACCATACCCTGGGCTCCCTTCGGCTTCCTGCCTCCCAGGCCAGGCATCAGCCACGGAGCCAATTGCCTTTGGATTGCCCTCCACTGCAAGATATGGGTCCAGCAGTGCCCTAGGTGGCACACCATTTCCGGGGCATCTCCACACAAGAGGCATCTGGTGTGCGTGGAAGTGGGCTAATTGTTTGGCTGGGACCATCATGTTGGCTGAGTTGCGCATGTAGTGCGCTGCCATGTGGTGCTGGTGGGCGTTGTCCAACCAGTCTGGGACGGGACCCCAGCCCAGCTAGCAGCGTAGCACCAAATGTCATTGATCACATCTACCAGATAGCTTTGTGCTCATGGAACCAATCTTGGGGGCCTGCGGGGGCCAGTTGGCATTGGTCCCGGTGCTTGGCAGTGAGGGCAAAAGAGAACGGTTGGCAGAGCATCCATGTGAGGTGCACTTCTGGGTCCTGCTGCTGGCGGCGCCTACACAGCCATTGTGCTCCATCCAGTAAGAGGGCGTGGCGAAAATGTTGCTGGCGCTGAGCGGTTCAGGCTTGGTGCCTTGGAGTCAGTGCTCATAGAGAAGATAGATGTCATCTCCACATTTGCCGCCTCCATGCACAGGGCCCACCGAAGCTTCCTGTGGCTGGGTGTATGGCTGTGTGTGGTGGAGTGTGGCTGCATGTGGCTCTTTGTGTGCATGGCTCTGTGTGGCTGTGTTTGCTTCTGTGCAGCTCCCCCCACCACCAGGGACCACCACCCCCTGAGGACCGTGCTATCTGGATGGGACAGCCCCACCACTTCCAGACCAAGTGTACACCAAGTGGAAGAAATAGGGGTTGCCAGTCACGGTCTCCAGGAGAGCCTGACTTCCGCACGGCGGGGTGGGGTCTCATGCACGCTCAATTCAGTGTCCCCTAAATATCCGGTGTCTCAGCTCACTGAACTGTGGCTATGGCCGTGTGTTGCTATGTGTGGTTCAGTGTAACTGTCCCTGGCACATTGTGGCTGTGTGAGGCGTCTTTTATGGCTTGCTGTGATCCCTACTACAGAGTTTGCATGCAACCGCGGCGCTGCCAGACATTTGCACGCAGCTGATGGCATGTTTTGAACAGCCTCTATCACCATTGCATAGTTGAACGCAAAGTCTGCCGCTGCACCATAGCGGCACTATGGGGTGACAATCCCAACCCCTCTCTCAGGTTGAGGAGCTTTTGCCTCTGAGGATCTTGCAACCACATGACCACAAATCGCGCCATATTTCACACAGCACAACAGGTCCCATACCTGCAGCAGTGCCAGAAGCTGTGGAGAGAGAAGAAGGGAAGGAATGAGGGGGATAGGACATCGAGGCAAAAGCAAATGCACACACAGTAGAAACCTGGGCCCCAAAATGTAATGGGATGGAGGTCAGGCTATGTTGGACAAGAAAGCAGCAACATTGAGAATTCTCAAAATTCACAATGTGAAGGAGGTTGCAACCACAGTGCCTACAGTTTCAAGGTCACCACTTTGAAGAAGAGTTAAACAGGACTGCTGTGGCTTGCCAGCACAGCCCATTCAGATGATTGACTGGCAAATCAGCAGGATATTTGCATCGTAGTGTTTGGGGTCTACGAAGGGTTGGGGTTGGGGATGTGCGGGAAAAAAAGTTTGCAGTGGGGGGGGGGGGGGGTTGGCACAACGCAAAAATTTGCAGGGAGGGGGTGGGTGGGTTGAGCCCCATTCCAGCCCCCTCCCCATCCGAGGGGACGGTGGGGTGGCATAAGCCCCATACACGGTCACAGTGTGCCGCAAGCACACAGTACCTACAGGCACTGCAACACCACCCCTGGCATGCCTACAGGGTTTGGGCACGTTGGGTACTCAAAAAGTATCAGGAAAACAACTGAGATGCACCGCACACACCCTGGTCCTTCAAGCCAATGGTTGAGAGTCGCAAGCCCCCCCTGGTAAGGGCCTCTTGCCACCCTCTTGGAGGCCTGACCTTTCAGGGCGAACCACTGGCCGCATACTCCTCTTGAGCATCCAGGGGCTTCAGGCTACTCAAGACAACCCGAGGGGTGCTGGTCCACAAGACCTCGTGTGACAGTGAACGCCACGTTGGGCTGTCCCACTGCCCATTTGACTCGGTGAAGGGAGGGGGCTCCTCATGAATGAATTAATCTCGTGCTCAACTTCCCACACCGTGCGCACCTCAGGCGTGCTTCCTGAACTTCTTCCTTTGTCTGGCGTGCCCAACCCACATGTGGTTAGTGTGCATGCATGCGCTGGTATGTGTGCATTACCCATGTAGGTTCGTAGTAGCTAAGTTGGCACACGCATTGCAGCCCGTCGGGCGAAGGAAGGGTGTATGTGGAGCCCAAATTGGTTTGGGGCGGGCGGGGGGGGGGGGGGAGGGCACCCAGTGGTACTATGGAGCTGGCTAGCTCACACATGCCGGGCAAAGGGAGCTAGCTTTGTCCAATCGGTCTGCTTTTGGGTCATGAATGGCTGGAAAATAGGCATGCAAGTGCCGTGCCATGCGCAGTAGCGTGGTGCATGGTGTGTGGGTGACAACAACATGCAACATGCAGCGTGCGCAGCTTGTGATGCGCAGAGCGCAGACCGCATTGTGCACAGACCCGTGGTTAGAAGCGTGCGTGTACGCTTGTGCACGCTTACTTGCCATGGCTATGCACGCTTACGCACGCTTACACCCCAACACTCCGCACACTTGTGTACGCTTGGGCTCGGGGACACAGAGGTGGACCTCTTGTATAGTCATGCACAGGTTCTCTGCAGAAAAAAAATTGGTGCTGGTGGAATTTTTGTCTAAGAGCACTGTGTGCCGAAAAGGCAGTTAAGGGGCTTTCCGGTCAAAAAAAAAAGATGTGCACGCTTGCGCACGCTTGGACGGGGAGATGGCGCACACTTACGCACACTTACCACCCGACACTGCGCACGCTTGCGCACGCTTAACCCTGGTCTGTGCGCACGCTTCTAACCACGGGTCTGATTGTGCATCACGCAAGGTGCACAGGGTGTGCACTACAAAGTCAGAGCGGCCCTGCATTCACCGGCGGGTGCAGTCCGTGCGGTCATGTGCGAGCAGGTGCTGGTCAGGCCACGTGGGACTCGGGAGGAAATCTAGAGAGAGGAGCTACCCCAAACAGGAACTCGATTAGCATTGTGCAGGACCAGATCACCGTCATCCTGGACAACCAGAAATGCCCCAGGGTTGCCATGCGTTCGAGAAGACCAAAGGGCGGCGCCGCTTGACGAGTACGACACAAGGTCCCCATCGCGCTGCATCACCGTCCTCGCCACCTCGGTTCCGGATTGATTGTTGCTCCACAACGCCCTCCAGGCACTGTCATACAACACCAAGGCTCCATCCGTTTGCTGGATCAAAGTGTACTGCGAGTTGGAGCTTGTGATGGAATCCCCTTCTTGCAGCTCGCCCCCGGAATTCAATACTGAATCGGGATTTGGCATCGCTGTAGAACCAGAGATGAGAAAAAATGCAGAGGATTGTACAGGGATGTGGAGGCTACCCCGGCCGTAGCCTGGCCCCTAGGCGCCCCGGCGTGGTTTTGGTTGTCCGGGGGCTTGACGCAGTGCTCCGGATGGGTATAGTGTGGGGGGGTCCCCCCCCCTCCTTCCCCCGATGCCGGTTGCGATTACGATTGCTCAGCCTGGCTGTACCAGTGCGCAGCATGCATGTATGGCCACCCGGCCCTCCCTGGGAACATATGACACAGGACAGCAGCCCATGAAGACAGTTTTAAGTCACGTATAAACATGTCTTCACACATTGAGCTTAAATCCTTTGCTGTTCAGAAGGGTCTGTGGCTGAACTGTCTGAGCTGTCTGCGCTGGAACTGCAACTACTGCTGGACATTCAAGACGACGCCTCCAGCGCACATACCTACAAATGAAAAAAGGTGAGCAAAAAGAATCGTAATTGTCATTTCGTCATCACAGTCTCCTGGCCCAGGAGCCCCCCGCCTACCCCCTCTCCGATCTTGGTAATGTCGTCACTATTCAATCCAGCCCCGGAGCATCGGAGGTTAGGCCTGGGTAGCCCACAATCGACTTCATATCCGCAGTGATCTCTGACGCTACGCGCTTGCAGGGCAACAGACCTAAAGGGGGGTTTCATGAGTGGCTGTAAAGGCGGTAGACGGCGGTTGAGATGCAATATCTGGCGGGTACAACCCCGTTGGAGGGCCGTGCAGGGCGGACAGAAGCGGTTGGCGCGGCTGCCCGTCACCCCAGCGAACAGGGCAAGCGCAAGGCTGGGGGGGGGGGGTGTCTCGCAAACGGCTGTTTGGATCCGATTTGTTCCAAAACTTTGCATCAAGCTCTGCTTTGGGTGGGTTGGTGGGTGGCCATATCGTATCCGGAGGATTGGGGCCTGGCGACGCACTCCCTGGGGCACTCACTGGGGCGTGGTGAGTCGCAAACTGCACCCTCACCAGCATCAGGATGCTTGTCCCACAGCCAAGATTGATCAGCGGGAGACAAGGAATCCCAGAGGACCACCGATGTACCTTGTTGTGGGCAGTAAAAACACTTCATCTGAACATTGAAAAAAAAAGGAAGCATGAATTCTCCAGCGACCCAAATTAAATGATGCACATCTCAGAGCATGTTCGGCGTCAATGGTCACGCCAGACCCAGGGCTGTCCTTAAGGGGAAACAAAAGGGGGTTCGTAACACCAAAAGAACGTTCACGGGGACACTCTCTGCTTCATGGTCAAGACCCGGGTCAGACACAATACCACAGGAACAATATTGAACAATGCTTGGCAGTTGGCGGCGGTTGGCGGTTGGCGGTTGGTGGCAGCTGGCGCTTGGCGGCGGTTGACGGCGGATGCGTTGGGGGCTGTCCTTAAGGGCTGTCCATAACGGAAAAAAATTGCGGTTCTTAAGGACAGCCCTTTGGTCGGGCCTAGCCCGACTAACTTGGGGCGTGGCCGAAGGACAAGGGGGTCAAATCTGCCAACCTGTTGCCACCCTCCTCATGCCGCTGTTGGTGCCTTGTCTTCACACCCTGCCTCAGCCACATGTCCCCTCAGCAGTCAGGCAGAAGGAGCAGCTGCAACCTTCGGCCTTGAACCGCTCGGCATACGCATCCCATGAGTCCGCGGCTGCAAGAGGCGCTCCACTCTCCACCTCCGAGTGGACTGGCTGCAGTGCACATGGTGGACCGTCCTGTGTGAACACATATGTGCCATGCAATGCAGGCCATTGCACCAGTTGGCAGACTGAGGCGGGGTCAATGGTGTACCGGACCCATCACCCGGGGGTACTGAGGGTACGGAGGGCAAACGGGGTAGCTGCACTGGCGGGTAGGGCCCCAAGGGAAGGGCTAGAGGCCACAACACACGGTTATCTGCATTGTACCATCGCAGACCCAATCAGCTCGAAATTGCAAACATCCAAAAGATCTTGGACTTTTGACCGAAAAAGGGGGGGGGGGGGAGAGGGTGATAGTCTTCCCCTTTTTTTCCCCGACCCCCAGGCCCCCACCCCTCCCCCACCCCACCCAAAAAGATGACGCAGCCCACGTGCGTGGCCCCCTCCACAGCTACCATTCGCGTGCGCAGCTGCCAGCTCCAGCCCACGAGCACAATGCCCTGCAACTGCCCATGTGCATGGCTCCCAGTAGCAGCTCCTGTGCACAGGTCCATGCTGCTGTCCACGTGCACGGGTCCCTGCTGCGACCCGTGTGTACAGCTCCGTGATGCCGAGCTCCCAGCTACAGCCCGCGTGCGCAGCTCCCTCCTGCTATCCCCCGTCCCCTGTGCTGACATGCGCAGGGGTGGAGCATCCATCCCTCAGCCTTGTGCTGGCGTTCACGGGGGCAGAGACCCATCCCTCCGTCCTACAGTCCCCTTCCCTTAGCTAACGGGAGTGGGGATGGGGACTCTTGTCCCCTGCGATGTGCTGACGTGCACTGGGACGGAGACTCCTACCCTTTGCCTTGTGCTGACGTGCACTGGGGGCAGATACCCTAGTGCCCTGCCCTATGCCGGCATGCACAGGGCGGGAGGCACCGGCCCCCGCTTAGTGTTGATGTGTGCAGTGATGGAGGCACCATACCTCTACCCTCTACAAGCGTTCATAGGGTTGGAGACTCCGTACCTTTGCCATGTACTGCAATGCACAGGGGCGGAGACTCCACACCTTAGCCATGAGCTGACGTGCACAGAGGTGGAGACTCCATCCCTCTACCCTATGTTGACCGGCATGGCGGGCACTCCATCCCTGCATCCCTGTTGTAGGGCATATGTGCGCAGGGGTGGGGTGCCCTTCCCTCCGCCCTGTGCTAGTGTGCACATGGGTAGGGAACCCTTCCCTAACCCCCTGTGCCGAGGTGCGAATGGGTGGGGTACCCAGGTCAGGTCACATCAGGTAGCACCGTATCCATCGTCCGTTGGTCCGTCTGGAGCCGTCCACCGGCAGAACGCCTGGCCGTGACATACACCCACTCCGAAGAGAACACTCCTGGGAGAGGGGGCTGTAGTACCATGCATGGTACACAGATAAATTGTGCCCCATGCCAAGCAAGGCTGTCAAGAGGGGGGCTGTAGTACCACGCATGGTACAGAGATGAAGACCCGCCTGCAGGGGGAGAGCAGCCCTCTCCCATGATTGGCACCGCGCGCGCACGAGGCACACTTGTTGAGGCAGTGGTGCGTCTGCCCCTCACAGGCCGCATCTGTGACCCAGGGGGGTGCCCGGGGTGGGTGGTGGCGGCATCGGCCGGCCTGAGGGTGGGGTACCCCTCCCTCTGCCCTATGCTTGTGTGCACGGGGGTGGAGAACCTTACCAACCACCCTCGTGCGAGGACACCGTCCCTCCACCCTGTGCTGGAGTGCACAGGGTTGGGAAACACTTCCTTCTACCCACAAGCCCGGGTGCACCACAGACTGTCCCTCTGCCTTGTGCTGGCATGCGCAGCACAAGGCACTACCCTTGCGCCAAGGTGCACAGCGGAGGGGCGCCCTTCCCTCCACCCTATGCTGGCAGGGGCAGTGCAAGGAAGGAATTCATTTTAAGGAGCAATAGTCCATAGGATCATCGCCATATCTACACCGAACCTGACATCAGCGATAGGCCATTAAGGCAGTTACATTGGCTGGACCCTGTATGACAAGAGACTCCATCCGAGGGCAATTGGTGTTTGCTCTGTGGACGCTCGGCCATGAACCACCTGGGCCTCTATAGACCTATCGACCTGCATCATAGAGTACAGTATTGTGGAGTGTGTGGGGGAGGGCTCAAGATCCGAGCCCCTCGCATAGCCTAGCAGCTCCACATAGCTGCGAACCCACCTTGTAGGCGGGTCTTCCAACGTGGTTAGTTCCTCATGGCAGATCCCTGTCTCCGCCACTGGGACTTCAAATTCAGCGAGGTCATTGGACCCAGAGCCAGGGGCCACAAAATCAACCATCATAGGTTCAGTCCCGGGCGGGCCCCGGGGATTTGACCACCCCGGCATCGCTTCTAAGGGTACCGCATATTCGGATAAGTCGGCATGCTCCGCATTTGGCTGCGTGGCCCTTGAGGGGAAGACCCGAGGCTAGGGGGAGAGGGGGGCGCGGGGAGCGGCGGCAGCCACAAAAATGGGCGCAAGTTGCACCAGCAGCAGGGTATGCTGCAAGGAGTCCTGAGTATCACCTTCTCCATCACCGCATGTGCATGCAGGCGACCAGTCAATCATCCGAGACGACCTCTTAGAGTGCCAGCTGGATGTGACCGCCGGTGACCATCGCATGATGTGGGCCATGGGCGATAGGTGGGGTGAAGAGCCCCGTCTCAGCGGCCCTTGAATCCCTTTAGGCGTGCCGCTGACCCTTTCGACATGTGCATTTCTTGTTGCACGCCGCACGCTTTGCCGAGGCGCCACCATTGCACCCGCTGGGGGCGGCGGTGGGCAGGTTGTGCTCCTAATAGGACTGCATATGTGTCGCAGCATGCGTGCAATACCCAGGGGTACATCTTGGCCAGCAGCGGCCAGTGCACGCGGCAGCATGACAGGGTCACATGGCGGTGTCTCAAGCACCAGGATGCACGCAAGTCGCGTGGGTGTGAGCACCCCCCTGCGACGCATGTATTCAAGCGCGCTCTTGGACATAGGGGCAGTGCAAAGGGATGTGGTAGTGGCCGCAGCATGGGATATGGTAGGGGTTGTGTCAAGGGTGGTGCAAGGGGCTGTGGGGGGGGTTGTGGTAGGGGCAGTGGTCAAGGTGTGTGAGGGGCAGTGACAGTGGCAGGGGCTGTGGCAGGAGTGGTGTCAGGGTCCGGGTGGCCTGGCGCCCCTTGGAGTGGGCGCGAGGGTCGGGACGGCAGCTGGGAACTAGGAGCACGTCCTGGGACAGCGGGGGAAAGCCCTGCACTGCCCATTACCCCATGGCCAAGATTGTTGTTTCATTTCGGCGGGGGGTGGACCCCTCGCCCCCTCCCTAGAACCCCCTCCCCCACCTCTCCCCTCACTCCAAATCACGTAAGAATCAGGGTTCTGGAAACTTATTTTGTTTGGGGAAGATTTTGTTCTCCCACACCTTCAGTGCACCTCTAGCAAGGTTATTTGGTCATTCCACTGGTATCCATTATTCCTTGTGTTGCGGATATCGCGTTGCGGCGCAGTTCTTTGGCACCCTGGTCCAACTGTGCCCCCACGCAAACTGTGAGCACATTACAACTGCAATCCTCTATTTTCGTTTTCAAGATAGATGGACTGGGAAGAAAAGGCAAGAGGCATACAATGCTGCACGGAATGTTCCACACTTTTTCTAAACACTCCAATAAACTCTCTGTGCGGGTTTGTAGGACAAGCAGCTAAAATGGCATGACAAGACTGCGAGGTGCGCTGCCTGCTACATGAGTTCTTGCTCATGCAGCCCGTTGCGTGCATGCGCTGGGCAGCACAGTCCAAGTCTGATTGGCTTTGACGATTTCGGTGACAATGAAGATTCCTCCGCGTTTGCTGTCTGTGTTGCCTGGTGGTGCTGAGGTGAGGGCACAATGTATGCACCCGAAAATGAGTTGCACAACATTTCTCCAGACGTTATGATAACTGTAAATGCTGACCGGGTCATTGTGGTGCAATTTTGCAGTTCCTTGGGGATGTGCTGTGTTTCAGTGGGGGTCCCCTTTGGAGCCCCTCCCTCCCCCCTTGGAGCCCCCATCCCCAAAAAAAGAGCACATTTGGACCCAGGCAGCCCCAAAATGCCCTGACTGCTTTCACACTACCGGGTTGATCTAATAACATCGCTAGCAACCTGATTTGGCAGGTCAGCAAGGTGGAGATTCTCCGTGTCCTGCTCTGACCTGGTGGGGCCTCCATCTCTGAGCCCAAGTGAGCCCCCAATCTTAGTGCAAGTCTCTGATTCAATGAGGTCTGTCACGCAGCAAAAGCCCAGAAACGTGATAGGGCAAGTGACAGCACGGGGTAGGGGATCATGGGGCACAAAAAAAGGCAGGGCGGTGTGGTGACCTCTGTGCAATCTCTCAGTATACCGCTCCCCATCGTCGAGCTGGACTCCACAAAACTGCACAAGAGCAGCAGAGGAGGACATCAGCGGAGCAAAAAAGGACGTAAAGCGGGAAGGCAACTGCAGTTTCAGAGAAGCACAACTCCATTCAGAAGTCGATATCAGAAGGGGCAAGCACCAAACGCCCCGGGGCAACCCCTGCACCCCCTCCGGGGTGGAGGTGGATTGCATTGTTGGGCCCCCTCAAAGACCACACCCAGAGGGTCGGAGGGGAGGGGGGGGCAGGTGCCCTCGTGCCCTGTGGGTTCTGGAACACCTGCGGGTCACTCTCCTCCCCTTCAAAAAGAGGTGTTCTCCGCCATTGCCATCGCCATGTTTTACCCCTTCCCCAGCGCATGCCCGCACGCCCTGTTGCCACGTTTTTCGTGTCACACAACGACGTCCATCGTGTATCGCATGTATGCCATCCCTGCAACTGTCGCCTTTTCTCTTCATGGTCCAGGTTTATTTCCAGCAGATTGATGATACCTGGCATCCCTCTGTGCTCCCTGTGGCAAGAACTGGGATCGGATTTCATGCCGAGCCCAGACGCTAGCAAGAACATGGCTCCAGCTCAGGAACGGGCGACAGCCCCTTGGAGCGTGGCAGGGCAAACACACATAAACCCTCGCATACAATCCACACGCATGCAATGCAGAAAACACAACCACCCTACATCTGCAGTACGTGCACAGTGTGACAGACCTACAATCTTTGATGTCAGGAATACGGATAGAGAACTCCCGCACTTGTTCTTCAGGCGCTGAAGAGAAGCAGAAAGCCGTGGAAACTTGGATCAGCTCTGGCCAAGCTAATATAAGCGTCAAGATTCTCAGGGTACAAGAGGTGCCAGACAGATCAGATTCCGAGACCAGGATGCAGAGGATTGTAGATGGTTGTGCAGACTACCCGGCCGTAGCCTGGCCCCCGGGCGCCCCAATGTGGTTTTGTTTGTCCGGGGGCTTAAGACGCAGTCCTTGGGGGGCGTGGATCTGAGGTTAGGCCTGGGTAGCCCACGATCACCTTTATATCCGCAGTGATCCCTGACGCTATGGGGGCCTGGGCAGGGATACGCTTGTAGGCCAACAGACCTAAAGGGGGGTTTCATGAGGGGCTGCAAAGGCGGTAGACGGCGGTTGGAAAAGCGGTTGAGAGGCAATGTCTGGCGGGTACAACCCCATTCGAGGGCCGTGCAGGGCGGACAGAAGCGGTTGGCGCGGCTGCCCATCACCCCAGAGAGGGCAAGCACAAGGCTGGAGGGCGCGCCGGGGGGGGAGGGGTGTCGCAAACGGCTGTTTGGATCCGATTTTTCCAAAACTTTGCATCAAGCTCTGCTTTGGGTGGATTGGTAGGTGGTCTATGTTGTATCCGGAGGATTGAGGAAGCCTGGCGACGCGCTGCCCTTTCTCCTCCCGGGAACCTCCGCAACCTCCGCCGCCATTGTTTGGATGTGCCACGGTGGAGTGTCACAGGGGCTGCTTGACACAGGGCAGAATAAGAGGATGGTGCAAGCCCCGCCAGGGCTTTGCAGGGCTTCACTAGACATCAGGGCCAGAAACCTGTGCCCATCTTCACCCCATGGTCCACCCTGGCATGACCGGCACCTGCTCTACCACTGCCCCCCACTCCGCATCCCTCTGAAACATCTCCAACACTGCGCCCCCGAACACCGCTGAAGGTGAGGCACGTGTGGCCAGTTTCGTGGTACGCCACCACGAAAAACCATTGCCTTCGGGCGCCTCCGGCGTGAATGGTCACGCCAGACCCAGGGCTGTCCTTAAGTGGGTTCGTAACGCCAATAGAAACGAACGTTCACGGGGACACTCTCTGCTTCATGGTCAAGACCCGGGTCAGACACAATACCACAGGAACAATATTGAACAATGGTTGGCAGTTGGCGGCGGTTGGCGATTGGCGGTTGGCAGTTGGCGGCGGTTGGCGGTTGGCAGTTGGTGGCAGCTGGCGCTTGGCGGCGGTTGACGGCGGATGCGTTGGGGGCTGTCCTTAAGGGCTGTCCATAACGGAAAAAAATTGCGGTTCTTAAGGACAGCCCTTTGGTCGGGCCTAGCCCGACTAACTTGGGGCGTGGCCGAAGGACAAGGGGGTCACATCTGCCAACCCGTTGCCACCCTCCTCATGCCGCTGTTGGTGCCTTGTCTTCACACCCTGCCTCAGCCACATGTCCCCTCAGCAGTCAGGCAGAAGGAGCAGCTGCAACCTTCGGCCTTGAACCGCTCGGCATACGCATCCCATGAGTCCGCGGCTGCAAGAGGCGCTCCACTCTCCACCTCCGCGTGGACTGGCGGCAGTGCACATGGTGGATCGTCCTGTGTGAACACACGGAGGAGGACATGCCATGCAATGCAGGCCATTGCACCAGTTGGCAGACTGAGGCGGGGTCAATGGTGTACCGGACCCATCACCCGGGGGTACTGAGGGTACGGAGGGCAAACGGGGTAGCTGCACTGGCGGGGTAGGGAAGCCGTCTTCCAAGGGGCCATGGCTGGCCCCAGGCGGGGCTACAGGCCGCAACACACCTCCTTCTGCATTGTACCAATCGGCTCAAAATCGCAAACTTCCAAAAGATGTCCGACCGCCGAACGAAAAAAGGGGGAGAGCCCCCAGCCCTCCCCCACCCCACCCAAAAAGATACCACAGCTCGCAGGAGGCGGCTGCCTTGTTGTGCAGCTCCCTGTCGCAGCCCCGGAGCGCAACTTCCAGCAGCAAATCCCGCGTGCACGGCTCCCTCTTGCTGCCTGCATATGCAGCTCCTTGCCGCAGCCCACATGCGCGCCCCCCAGCTACCTGCATGTGCAGCTCTCTCCTGCTGCCCACAGACGCTGGTTCCGACTGCTGTCCACGTGCATAGAGCCCTCCTGCTGCCCGCATGCAGAGGCCCCTTCTACCGCCCACATGTGCGGCTCCTTGCCGCTGCCCACATGCTGGGGTCCCTGCTGCTGCCCACATACACAGCGTGCAGCCGCTACCCGTGCAGCCCCGTGCATCTTCAGCCTACGTGCACAGCACCAAGCTGCAGCCTGCATGTGCAGTGCCCTGCGGCTGCCCATGCGCGCCGCTCCCTGCAGCCGCTCACGTGCGCAGCTCTCAGCTGGGACCTGCTGCCCACGGGTGGCAGCACCCAGCTGCGAGGGCGGCGCCTCAGCTGCCGCCTGAAAGCGCGGCTCTCTACAGCTTCCTACAAGCAAGGCTCCCTGCTACTGCTCTGTTGCGCGGCTCCCTACTACTGCCCACTTATGCAGGTCCTTACTGCTGCGCACGTACACAGCCCCCAGCTGCTGCCCGCGTGCGCTGACCCCTCTAGCTACCCATGTGTGCAGCTCCCTACAGCTGCCCATGTGCGCTGCTCCCATGCAGCCCCCTGCAGCTGCCAGCTGCCTGTGTGTGCAGCACCCGGCTGCCGCTCGAGTGCGCAGCTCCAGCTCCAGCCCGCGAGTGCAATGTATGTTCCCGGCGCCCAACAGCAGCTCACGTGCACAGCTCTGTGCTGCTGCCTGTGTACGCAGCTCCCTCATGCCACCTGCAAGCGCAGCTCGGCTATGGACCGCATGTGCAGCTCCCTGCCGCTGCCCACATGCGGTGGCTCTCCTATCCCCTGCGCTGATATGCACAGGGTCGGAGCACCCATCCCTCAGCCTTGTGCTGGCGTTCATGGGGGCAGAGACCCATCCCTCCATCCTGTGCTGATGTGCACAGGGGCGGGGACTACAATCCTCTACCCTTAGCTAAAGGGAGTGGGGATGGCAACTACTGTGCTTTGCTGTGCTGACGTGCACTGGGGGCAGATACCCAAGCGCCCTGCCCTATGCCGGCATGCACACGGCGGGAGGCACTAGCCCCTGCTTAGTGTTGATGTGTGCAGTGATGGAGGCACCATACCTCTACCCTCTACAGGCGTTCATAGGGTTGGAGACTCCGTACCTTTGCCATGTGCTGCAATGCACAGGGGCGGAGACTCCACACCTTAGCCATGAGCTGACGTGCACAGAGGTGGAGACTCCATCCCTCTACCTTATGTTGACCTGCATGGAGGCGGGCACTCCATCCCTGTGCCCTGTTGTAGGGCATATGTGCGCAGGGTTGGGGTGCATATGCAGGGGTAGGGAACTCATCCCAATGCCCTTGTGACAGCGGAGGCGTGCCCTTCCCTCCACGCTATGCTGGCAGGGGCAGTGCAAAGGGCCGTGGTTGTGTCGGGGGGAGTGCAAGAGCTGTGGCGGGGGCTGTGGCATGGGCTGTGGTAGGGGGAGTGGTCGAGGTGGCAGGGGCTGGGCAGGGATTGTGCACGGGCTGTGGCAGGCTGTGCAGTGGGCTGTGGCAGGAGTGGGGTCAGGGTCCAGGTGGCCCAGCGCCCCCGGAGAGCGGGCGTGAGAGTCGGGACAGCAACCAGGAGCCAGGAGCACTGCGCAGGGCAGCAGGGGCGTGGCCCTGCACCGCCCATTACCCCATGGACACTTGAGGGTGCACATGGAGATGGACCGTCGAGGACCAAGGGAGAGCATCTCGCATGGCATGGCCGGCCGATATGCAGAGTCGTTGGGGACGCCATCGTGCTCCACCCTAGGTGTCCTATACATCTCAAGATCGGCCACCAAATCCAAATCCAAATCCAAAAAATGCGTTTTCAGCTGGGGGGGGGGGGGACTGGGCTATCTAAACAATATATAAACAAATCTCTATAACAAACAGTCAAGCTGGGATCCTGTACTGAAACCACCGTTCACAGGAGCAAACGACAGTCACGCCTCTTGTTTGGAAACTTGTGTCACCTTGGTCTTGAACCCTTTTGCACCTCTCAGCCTTTGCACAACTAGAGGCCACGCTTCCATAGTTGTTGCACTGCTACCCCATCTGGTTCCAACTTCGCCGCAACATCCAAGGAGGGTTGCAGCCGTAGTGCGTCCACCACGAACACTTCGTCGTGCAACTTGTCGATGGAACGAGATAGGTGTGGCGGTTGGCATACTCAAGGGGTCATTCCTTGCGCTCAGAATAGCCTTGGGGCCGCTTCAACATCATCCCTGCCGATGCCATCCCCTCGGCTAGTTGATTGGCAACTGGAGGTGCTTTGCAAAGGCTGAGAGGCACCGCATCACATGCAAAAGAATTCAAAACCAACAGTGACACAGGTTCAAAGATGTAGCCCCACAAAATTGGTCCTCCCAGGGATGGTTTGCCATTTCTACCCTATTTTCTTAAGCCTTTGGGCTACATTACGCCGAGGGTCCCAAAAGGGGTGGGGGAATATGGCGTGTCTCATGTGTGCGGATCTGCAGAGGCTTGATCAAACACCCTCTGCGGAGGTGATGCCACGAAATGTGTGATCTCGGGGTGGAAAAAATGGGGGTTTATTCATTCAGGACACCCCTGAGGAGCCTGTAACAGAACCCCCCCCCCCCCTGACCCCTTTCCCCAGCCCCCCTCTCCCTCCCCCTCCTCCTACTGGCCATACCTGAGCATGAGCATGAGCATAAGCCCTGTAGGCCTGATTTCGAAGGTGCTGGTCAATAACAAAAACTTGCACCACTTCCCACCCCCACGCCCACCAAGCCCCACCCCCAAAAAAAGAGCACGTTTGGACCCAGGCAGCCCCAAAATGCCCTGACTGCTTTCACACTACCGGGTTGATCTAATAACATCGCTAGCAACCTGATTTGGCAGGTCAGCAAGGTGGAGATTCTCCGTGTCCTGCTCTGACCTGGTGGGGCCTCCATCTCTGAGCCCAAGTGAGCCCCCAATCTTAGTGCAAGTCTCTGATTCAATGAGGTCTGTCACGCAGCAAAAGCCCAGAAACGTGATAGGGCAAGTGACAGCACGGGGTAGGGGATCATGGGGCACAAAAAAAGGCAGGGCGGTGTGGTGACCTCTGTGCAATCTCTCAGTATACCGCTCCCCATCGTCGAGGTGGACTCCACAAAACTGCACAAGAGCAGCAGAGGAGGACGTCAGCGGAGCAAAAAAGGACGTAAAGCGGGAATTTGAGGCAACTGCAGTTTCAGAGAAGCACAACTCCATTCAGAAGTCAATATCAGAAGGGGCAAGCACCAAAGGCCCAGGGGCAACACCTGCACCCCCTCCGGGGTGGAGGTGGGTTGCATTGTTGGGCCCCCTCAAAGACCACACCCAGAGGGTCGGAGGGGAGGGGGGGGGCACGTGCCCTCGTGCCCTGTGGGTTCTGGAACACCTGCGGGTCACTCTCCTCCCCTTCAAGAAGAGGTGTTCTCCGCCATTGCCATCGCCATGTTTTACCCCTTCCCCAGTGCCTATCATCCGCGGCCGCGTAGTTCAGCAGTCATCCCTCTGAGGCCTTCAGAGGTGCAGGGGTCGGAACGAATGCATGATGTTCAGGGGGCATAGTGTTGCGGGGGCATAAGGATTTCATCGGATAGCGTTGAGGAGACATGCTGTCCAGGTTTGCCCACATCCCCCCTTCCCTGTTGTTTCCAAAGGGTCACCAGGCCAAAGAGGATGGAGAGGGGGGATGTGCAGGGTCTAGGCAAGCGGCCATGGCATACGTGGGTCTCTGGATTGGGGGCTTGCATGGACTCCAACTTACGGAGGCAGTACCAAGGGAAAAGGCGACAGTTTCAGCGGTGGCATGCGATACACGATAGACGTCGTGTGGCACGGAAAACGTGGCAACATGGCGTGCGGGCATGTCCGCTTCTGAAGCCGGGGTGGCAGCAACAAGAGGTCTGGTCTCTCTGTGTCCAGGCGGCGAAGGATGGAGCACTGGGCTCTCTCATTTTTACAGATGGGTACCCGCCCCCCCAACGGGGAGGGCCAGCCAGATGTGAGCGACAGGGGGCCCCATCCAACGTACTCCAACCTGACGACCCCCACTGGTCCCCTTCCCTCACATGGTGCGCCCCTTTGTGTCTCCCGGTTCAGGCACGTGTTGTGGTGTTGTAATGCGGTGTGTGCCTGCGTTCCTTGGCGCAGGCTGCAGCGCCCAGTTCGGTCCGTGTGACGGTGGCATCGAAGCAGGGGATGCGCTGTCACACGCCGATCCGGTTGGAGGAGGTGGTGTGGGGCCTGCCCGTCGACCCCCGTTGGGCACCACTGCTTTTGTGTCGCCATCAGTGCCACGCTCCAAGGGGCTGTCGCCCGTTCCTGGGCTGGAGCCATGTTCTTGCTGGCATCTGGGCTCGGCATGAAATCCGATCCCAGTTCTTGCCACAGGGAGCACAGAGGGATGCCAGGTATCAATCTGCTGGAAATAAACCTGGACCATCTCTGACGGGCTGTCCCACTGGAGTGGAGGCCCGGGGGGGGGGGGGGGCAAACACACATAAACCCTCGCATACAATCCACACGCATGCAAATGCAGAAAACACAACCACCCTGCAGTACGTGCCCAGTGTGACATACCTTTCTTTGAGGTCAGGAATGGGGATAGAGAACTCCCGAACTTGTTCTTCAGGCGCTGAAGAGAAGCAGAAAGCCATGGAAAGTTGGATTAGCTCTGGCAAAGCTAATACAAGCGACAAGCGTCAATGTGGCGTCCGTGACACCAAGATTCTCAGGGTACAAGAGGTGCAAGACAGATCAGGGTCCGAGATCAGGACGACCAAGAGCTGGGCCCACCAAATGATGCCCAGCCATCCATGGTAAATATCGATGCCAGGGCACCATGGAATCGTCGGTTTACGAGGTAAGTGTTCTTTGCTTCCCAGAACGCACAATGTGTGCACGGCAAGTGCACGACAGCAGCTCCTCCCGGGAACCTTCAGAGGGCTAGTTGCCCCACAGGGGCAGCATCTCGTTGTGCATTCTTGCATCTAGAGTGTGTGGCATGGCGCATGCACCCCACCCCCCCTCTAAGAACACGCATGCGCTCTGCTTTTTTTGCATATGTCCCTTTATATTCTAAAACCCCTTAATAGTACCAGCCCCTTGTATTTTCAGTGGCTCAATCCAGTGTTCATCATCCATCTTATTGGTAAGCTGACATTGAATCTGCGCGACATAAGGATAAGGCTGTTGGAACATTCCTCTGTTGAAAAAACGGCTAGCACCATTTCTCCATCTTGGAGGGACAGGTACAAAAAAGAACAAAGATAAACTCTTTCTTTGCCCTTCAACGCCAGAATGCATTGTTGTGCCCGACTTCATGGACCGGGCGCCTCAGATGCATGCGGAGGAAGAAAGTAAACAGGGAACAATTGAGTCCAAGTGCAGATCTTGTTGAGGTTCCTACAGTGGACGTGCCTTACTATGCACCTCTCGATGATGTCCATGCGGATGACCCAGCCCCTGAAAGAAAAGCTTCCCGCTACAAGGACCATGCGGCTGTGCGACAGAAGAAAAGGGCCCCACAATTCTGTGCTAAATGTTTGGAAGTACATCTACCCACTGCGCGTTTTCTGTGGAGCTGTGGGTGTAGTTCAAGAAGGGCGCACACTTTAAGAAGCTTGCTACTCAGTCTCACAAATCCCAGGATCAAAGCGCACGTAGGGCTCGCAGGCAACGAAGTTGCCGACGATGGGCGGCATTTTTCCTACCGCCACCCTCAATGCCGGCACCTCCAAAAGGCTGCATCTCATGAGGCCCCTTCATGCAGGGGATGTCATGCGAGGAAAGGTGTTCGTGTGCAACCGTTCCTGTGCTACCAGCAGCAACGGGAGGGCAGTGCAGCAAGTTTAGGGCCTTGCTCTTTCCCCGTGAAGCGGATCGGTGGTGTGACCAAAAAGTTCCACATGATGAGGTCGATCATGAGCTTTGGAGGTCTTGTTTGCCGCTATCGCACTCTTTATCAGTTTCTTTCCCACGGCTGAAGAAAACAGCAGCAGACCCTGGGGCTGGAAAAACGCCACCACTTTGCCAAGCAAAAATAATGGGCAGGAAAAATTCGGCACATCCGCAAGTCTAAGTCCCACTCCAGGTATGGACATGGACTCCCCTGACCCCAACTGACTGTTGGCCCGCTCGGGGGGGGGCCGCTCGGGGGGGGGGGGGGGGGTTCGGGTCAGGGTTGGGGTTAAGAGTAGTGTTGGGGTGCCAAATGGACGAAAATTTCCTTCGGGTGCTTTGTTGCCCGTGGACCGTCGGGCGCCTTCGGCGCCCATGGACTCCAGACGCCCTCTGGGGGGGAGGGGGGGGTCTACGTCCGAGGACCAGCGAAGTCTCCAACCCCCCCCCGGTGGTGGCATCCCAATATCCGGAGTGGAAAAGTGGTGGAAAAGTAAGGGATCCGTGGGTCCCCAAAAAACCAGGTACATAGGAGCCTTGCAAATCGAATGCGAGCTTTCATCCTCTGCGTTCCTTGTGTCCACAAAGAGGTTTGGATGAGGTGGGGGGGGGGGGGGTCTGTTCGCCAACAATTGACCCCGAGCCTGTGGGCGCTGATGCGAGGGTTTACCATGAAATGAGAGCCGAAGCCCGTCCATCGAAACAAGCGAAGACCATCAAGAGGCCCCCTCTCCAACTCTAACCACCTCCCTCCTCCCAACCAGCCGTTTCTGCAGTGGCCTGCTCGACGCATGCCCCCCGAGGGTTTGAGGTGCCCCATGCGTGCAGCCTGCCCCTCGTGCGGTCGGGGGGCATGCCTTGGATGTTGTCGGCCATCTGGTGGAGACTGTCCACCTTTTCACGGAGAAGGTCCAACCGTTTCAAGGCCTGCGATTGAGTGCGGCATGAATTGAATGGGGAGGGGGGGATGCGTAGGGACAAAGGACGCAAAGTTTGTGAGCAGTGCCACCCGGCGTTTCTGAGGTTCGGTTGTATGTGCAGCGCCACACTGCACCGCCGGGGCCCCGGTCTGCGGAGTGTGTGCAGCCCCAGGCCTTCGTTGCAGTGACAGCCGCCAGATCCCGATGGGGTGAGGAATGGAGTGATGTGGGAGCGGGGGCTGGGGCTGGCAAGGAGTAGAATGGGGGGGGGAGGGGGGGGTCTGGGACCCAAAAGGTCGTGTACCAAATATGGCCCGACAAGATTTTCTGTTGTAAATTTCTTTTTTTCCCATGATGGTCACTTTGGTCTGGATGGGGGGGGTAAGGGGATCCACTCCCCCCCCCTCCTCCTCCTACGGTGTACGGCCATTCTAATGCTTCCCTGGGGGCCAAGGCAGCGAGGGAGCGAGGCAGCGACAGAGACAAAACGGGGGAGGGCATGGGAGCTAGGGAGCAAGAAAGGGCTCCCGAAAAAATTTATTTGGGGGGGTGGGTGGCCCTTGGAGCCCCTTTTCCAAGATATCTGTATTGAGGATCTAAGCTTGTGGCCCATGGAGCCCCTTTTCACAACCCCTCCCCCCTGAATTTTGGGGGGGCTCCAAAGGCCCTGCCTGCCCCCGAGTAAAATTTTCACCAGCCAAGTGGCAGAAGGAAGCCGAGCTCCTGGCTGACTTGTGTGCATGCCCAGGGACCAGCTGTTGAGCGAGCCGAGGGGGGAAGGGGGTGCTGGGTGAAGGTGGAGAGGGGTGAGGGCCCACGCAGCCACGTACCCCCCCTCCCCTTGTATAAGCTATGCAAAAGTCCCAAATTAACACGGTCCATACGCCTACTGTAGCTTGGACAAGGCCGTAGATGCCCTGGTTCAAAAAGAGATGATTGCATGGTGAGCTGGTGCAAGAAAGGGGGATACAATGCACCAATATCCCCAAAATCAGAGCTATGTAGGTTCAAGTGGGCAAACACTCACAACAAATGTGTCCATGGCTCTATGTAGCTGGCAAATTTGTTACCAAAACCCATGTCTTATGTGGCTGCACTACATTTGGTACCCAATCAAATTAGGTCCCATATTAATACCGTCCCTACACCCACAAGGCCGTATACAAAGAGGGGGGGGGGGGTAGGTTATTGGCAGCACAGCTCTGGGACGTACAAGGTCAGATGGCGAGGAGGGGGGGGGGTCCTCGAAGCGGGTGGCAAAAAAACTGAATAAGTTTGCCGGCTGGTACCTCCGGGTGTAGACGCTGATTTGAGTTGTGATAAACTGTTTACATTGCTTGCCCAGGCCACTGGGGAAAAGTGTTTTTGGTAAGGGAGAGTGGGACAGTTGTACCAGTATCACAGGTGCTGCTTCTGCCCCTTGGCATCCAGTGCAATGCTTCACACAAAGGCATTCCCAAGACGGTGAACTTCAGAGTGTGCTCATCGCCACTGATGGGGGAAATGGAACACAGGGCCGGGGGTAACCACAACCCCAAGTGTTACCCATCAGGGTTCGTCAGACCTGGGGTGGGGGGGATACATATCTCAAAACGATGGCCAAGCCATGGGAGATACTTGTGTAAACACTGGCACGATCGGTGTCACCCACCATGTGCCGTCTTACAGCCCCCTCAGGTAAGCACAGTGATCGAGGAATTGTCCTGAACGAGCCAAGCGAGCGCGGAAGCCGTGGCTATGGTGGATACATCGGAGGATATGCAAGCATAGATGTGGACCACACATGCATACAGGGGTTATAAGTGTGCATATGCTCCATGTTGCAGCCCGCAGCCTGCAGCGTAGAAACCCTGAACCCACCATCTTGTTGGTATTGCGCAGCCTGCCTCGCCTACCAATGGGTGCATACGTGGGAGTTGCACATACAAGGGCCATCTGTCACCTAGTGAGGTCTTCCATGCCACCCCATAACCACCTCAAGCAAGCTCAGCAAGCTCTGAGCAAGCAAAGCAAGGGAGGAACCCTCCAAGGCAGGGGGCCACTGCACAGCCTGCCCCATCCCCAGCGTCTCAGATTGGCCCAACTCCTCTTTTAATATGTTTGGCATATCCAAAATTGGGAATGGGGGGGGGGGCAGACTATCCCATTTCAGTCACGGTGTGGCTCTGTGGGCTTCGCACTTCATCCTTGCTCCTTTCTCCTCACAACCTGCCGTATGCCCACACACAACCCAAGCAACACAAGGAGCACATAAGGGCACCGCCAGGCCCATGTAGTATTCGCTAAGTGTAGAATGCTCAATGCATCATTCAGCTGCGGTCAGGTACAGACCTTAAAATGGACAAGGAGCATTAGAAAAAATGCCGGCGATAGCAATGGTATCAGGCCAAAGGCAAAAGAGGAACAATTATTGGAGGGGAGGCCTACCTCCTCAGCACTAAGCCCATTGCTTGGCTTGCCGGCTTCTTCCACGTTGGATACTTCTTCGACAGACGTGTCTTCATGCTCCTCAGTACTAAGCCCATTGCCTGGCTCACATGCTTCTCCTCCATGTTCCTCCATGTAGGATACTCCATCAACACACGCGTCCTCATCAACCTCTTCGAACTCTGGCAATCCATTTTTGTCAGCAGCCGTCTCCGATCCATAAAAATGCACTTCTGACCCATCTGGCAGTAACCCTTCGTCAGAAGGAACCTCCTGTACGTCGGCGCTTAGCTGATCATCAATAAACGCATCCTGCATGTCTGGTGTCGATGTGTCATCTACGGGCACCTCTTGCATATCCAGGAATATCCCCTCATCAACAGATATCTGGAAAGGTTTGGAGGGAAATTGAGAAAGAAGATGGCAAAGGCAGTACGCAAGAGCGTGAGGAATGGAGTGGTGTGGGGGTGGGGGCTGCGGCAGGCAAGGAGAAGGGGGCAAGGCAGCGAGGGAGTGAGGCAGCGACAGAGATCAAATGGGGGAGGGCACAGGAGCTAGGGAGCAAGAAAGTGACAGAGGGCATGCCGAGCTGTGAACCGCAGTGTGGGCAGCAGCCCAGCTCCTGGCTGACTCGCATACATGCTCAGGACACGCTCAGGGCACACACAAAGCACAGGATATGCACAGGGCACGCAAAGGCTGTGCAGCAGAGTACCCAACCCACCCTCCAACTCTGCGTCTGGGGCCTACCAGCAAATGGGGAATGAGTGTACTTGTTAGACGTGCTGCTGCTGTTTGTGCAATCAAGAGTTTTGATTGAGTGCATCGAAGGCAAACATCACCAGAGTTTGGCCGACCTCTGTGCTCCTGAGTACTCTGTGTTCTATCGGGTAACTTACGGGGTTGTTGCGCAGGGTAAACTGCTCCCCTGAGAAGCTTGATGGGTGCATGCCCCAACTCACAAACCCAAACCCAAACTCCTCTCAAACACCAACTTGCAGTTTCGTGCGCCCAAGTGGTATGGGGAGCGAAGCCAGCCATCCCTGGAAAAGGGATGGTACAGCCATCCTCAGCACCTGGCAGGAAATGGCAGAGTGAGGTTCCCTGTGGGGCATGGTGCACCACCATCGCCATACCGGCGCAGTACGCAGCAGATGCTGTGTGTTGTCCTTGGGGTTCACTAGTGCAGGGCCCTACGCGCTCTCTCTTGGCGCAAGGAGCGGACAGCAAAAGCCTCCAGAGCAGACTTATTCCTGCCTGGTCTTTCTAACACACATGGCATGCACAGGCATGCACCGTGCACATACAGAAAACATATGGGACAGGTTCATGCCAAGGAGGGTGAGCCCTTTTAGGGTGGATAGCGCTGTTGACCCTAACTGTACACAGCTGCTGTCCAGCCCTGCATACTACCTCCGCTCTTCGGGCTGATTGTGGTGTGGTGCGGTGAGGTGCGGTGTGGTGTCGTATGGCACAGGCCTTTTCTTAGCCACGGGGAGAAGGGGAGGTGAAATGAAAAAGGGCACCCACCCACTTTTTGGGTTGAGGCACAGCCCTTAGCCTACCCCAATTCAGGGGCTCAGCCAATGAGGTAGCCTCTGATTGAGTGTCAGGCAAAATTTGAGGAAGTTTTGCCTTCGGACGCCAAAAAAAAAGGTATCCAGTCAGCACCCCTGCTCTTGGCCAATCTGCACCACGAAGGGAGGGCGGTGATCATGGCTGAGAGGGGCACCCGCGTCCCACAAAAAAGCAGGCACCCCCCCCGAGATCGCACATTCCGCTTGCTGGCGTGGACTGGGCTGGGGTGGAGGGCCATGGGAGGGAGGAATGGAGGCGCACCCTTGCATGCAAGCCTTCCGGCATATCTGGGGATATCCGGTCATCAACCGGCATGCCATCTGTGACGATGCCATTGGCAGCCGCCACAAGCCCAAACCCTTGCAGATTTGCCTCCTCAGCAAACTCCTGGTAGTCCGCTGGGTCGCAGGCCCCAGGATCCTCTTCCATGCCATGGTGGAAGGACTCTTCAGGGGCTGCAGGGACCCAACCAGCATAAAGGTCGTCGTCCGTTGTCAGGTCGTCGTCCGTTGTGAGGTCGTCGGGTGGTTGGGAAGGAATGTGTATATACGAGTCGGTGAAATTTGTGTGTTCGGCTCTGGCAACCTCGCCGGGCTCCTGAGAAGATATGCCAGCATCACAAAGTGCAGTGTAAAGACCAAGCACAGTATCAGGTCCCCTTCATGGCATGGCCATATCTGACCTCCTCACCCCTGGTATGTGGCAGGCTGGACCAGGCCCTGACAAACCCCAAGAGGAGGGGGATTTCTGGTCACAATACATTGTGCTGCCGCCCATCAAATCATACATCGCACCACACCATACCACACCACCCACACCACACCGACACCAACACCACACCACACTGCGCTGCACCGCGCCGCACGCCACACACTACGCACCACACATAACCGCACAGCACCACCACGCCCCACACTGCACACTGCACACCACACTGCACCGCACCCCAGTCACAGCACCTCATGATCATGGCCTTGGGCACACCGCCACTCCGCCTGTGGATCACTCTCACAGCAGACGCGGTGGCCTGATTCTGCTACCCGGTGAAATGCCTAACACACAAGTGCCCGGAGCACCCCAACCAAGGGCCCCTCTACATGGCCCTCCTCACGGCGGGGGCCTTGCCCTCAAAGCTGGGCCCAGTGCTCCGCACCCACTTGTGGGAGCATTTTGGGGCAAATGCAACACTAGCCCCCTACCTGGGCCCACAGCAGCACCCTATTACCTGAATGCTCGCATGGAGCCAGGTATCTAGTTGTATGGTAGCTGGCCACTATTCAGGAGACCATTGTGGCAAAGGATGCGGGGATCACCCCTGCGGGAATGGCCATGGCCCTAGAGCACACACCTAACTGCCCGGAGATAGCGCAACATATCTGGGAGCATCTAGCAGGTGCTCAACCATTCCCCAAAGGTCAGGCTGGCCCACGCCAAAGCACATACCATCATTACGGCCCGTGCAAGCCGCGAGGACAATGGCGTGGGCCTGCAGGGACTGCAGTTGCACCAGCAGGCAGAGCGGCAGAGCGTCCCAAGGGAGACCTTAAACGAACGCGGCACCCAGCTTGGAGGGAAGCCCCAAGGCCCACCACGGGTGCACAGGGCTGATGGTTAGATCTAGGGTTTAAGGATCAGGGCCCACCCGTTCCGCATTTTTCTGTGTGCAAGACATCCTAGCCATTGCTTGTTGGTAACAATGCTCGGCACACCACACCACACCACGCCGTAAAGTTCCGGGACCGCTGCCAACAACGGACCTACAGGAGTGGCTACAAGAGCAGGCAGCACTCCCCGCTCGGGTACACTGCGAGCACTAGTGGGGGCCTAAGGGGGAATCTTTGCACTGCGCGCGCACTGCACGCGCACTGCGCGCTACTTTTAGACTATGTTCCCCCCGAAGAGCCCCCAAGCACACCCCTTGGAAACGCCCTTAGAATTAGGTGACCCAAACTGCCCTAGCTCAAGAAAGTTGCAAACTACCTTCCCTTAACATAACACACACATGTTCCTTACGATGCCCCACTGCCACATGCGTGGTTTCGGTTGTGAGGAAGGGGCTCTCTCCTTTCCCTTGCGGTTAGAATCGGATTGGGGTTGAGATTGTGTAGCCACGGGGGGTTGCGAGGACTGAGAGGGTTGAGGGAGATTGGAGCTGGACGAAGCCACATCGGCCCGAGGGGGCGCAGCAACACAAAAAGCATCCAGTGTGCGTTGCCGCTTTTCTAGGAACTGCTGCGCATGTTTTGCTTGTTTCTTGGCCTCTCTCTCTCTTTTCTCACGGCGCAAACGGTCAATCGCAGGCTGCAGTGTTGGCGCTTTACTGCCGCCTTCAGAGAATGGTTGGCCATCAAGCCCATCCTGGATGATTACACTTTCTTCATCCCTTGGTAAGTGGTTACCCTTGCCGAACCGCAAGATCTGCTCAATCACCTTTGGCACACCCAAACAAAGGGGGACAGAATCAGAAGTCAAAACCTCCGCTAGAGGTCACCATGATGCCCCTAGGGGCCCCTAGTATCTCAAAGTATGGGTCTCTAGTACGGCCGGACGCCCAAATAGTTGCACTGCGCGCGCACTGCGCGCGCACTGCACGCGCACTGCGCTTAAGGCTCCCCCTAACTACCGGTCAGGCCTCGGCTTGCCCCTAGATTGGTTCACAAGTGACCGGCACCTCGTAGCCCACCGCATGCGCAACCTGCGCACCGGGACGGTGCTAGCGCTCGGCACACTGCAACGTACGGCTGAGCACGCAGTGCTTGCTGTGCGACAGAGGTCTCGAAACAGCCTATCACATGTGGGAGTGCCCAGGGCAGTCCCATGCGTGGCGCACGGCCCGTCAGTGTGCGCATACGTGGCTCACCACCTACATTGGGCCGCGGGCTTCGCAGGTGCGGGGCCAACTGTGGGACCCCGCTGTCTTGGAACAATGGTCAACGGCGATCGCCACGCCGTCCCTGCGGGGGGCCCATATGGGACTGGCGGGGCCACATGAAATCGGGACGGAGTTCATCCGGCACGTACTGTCGAAGTCGCAGAAAGTCTAGCTCGCCCAGGCCAAGGCCCGCGAAAGCCTCATAAAGGAGCAGTTACCCACTGCTCCCCGGCAGTGTGGGAGCATACTAAAGGAGTCCCACTACCCACAGTTCCTAAGCAGTGTGGCAGTGCTCACCACTCCCCTACAAAATGGCAGTGCACCGAAGGAGTTCCACTGCCTATTGCTCTCCCAACAGTGTGGCAGTGCACTAAAAGAGTCCCATAGCCCATGGTTACCTGGCAGCGTGGCAGTGCCCACTACTCCCCTACAACGTGGCAATGCACTAAAGGGATCCCACAGCCCACTGCTCCCCGGTAGTGTGGCAATGCATTGAAGAATTCCCACTGCCTATTGCTCCCTAGCAGTGTGGCAATGCACTAAGGGAGCCCCACTACCCACTCCTCCCCAGCAATGTGGAAGTGCACTGAAGGAGTCCCACTGCCAACTGCTCCCCATCAGCGTGGCAATGTGTAGCAGGAGTCCCACTGCCCATTGCTCCCCATCATTGTGGCAATGCACTGAAAGAGTCCCACTGCCCACTACTCCGGAGGAGTGTGTCGGTGCAAAGGATAAGTCCCACTGGCCATGGCTCCCTGGCAACGTGGCGGTGCATAGGAGTCCGCCCACTGCTTCCCAGCAGTGTGGCAGTGCATTTAAGGAGTCCCGCCGCCCACTGCTCCCTAGCAATGTGGCGGTGTACCGAAGGAGTACCACTGCTCACTGCACCCCAAGAGTGTGGCAATGTGTAGCAAGAGTGATAGTGCCCACTGCTCCCTAGTCGGTGCACTACAGGGGTCCTACTGCCCACTATTCCCCAACAGTGCGGCACTGCACTAAAGGTGCCTCACTACCCACTGCGTCCTCATAGTGAGGCAGCGTGTGGGAGAAATCTAGCACTGTGGCACTACACAAACAGTCCCAGTGCCCACTGCTCTGTGTGGCAATTTGCAGGAGTCGTCCTACTACCCACTGCTGCCCAGAAGTGAGGTAGTGCACGAAAGAAGTCCCATTGCCCACTACTCCCTAGCAGTGAGGCGGTGCACTAAAGAAATCCCATGGCTTACTCCTCCCTAATAGTGTGGTGGTGCGCTAAAGGAGTCCCACTGCTCATTGCTCCCCAGCACTGAGGCGGTGCACTAAAGGAGTCCCACTGCCAACTGCTCCGCAGTAGCATGGCAATGTGCAACAAGAGTCCCACTGCCCACTGCTTCCCAGCAGTGTGGCGCTGCACTGAAGGAGTCCCACTGCCCACTATTCCCCAAATAGTATGGCAGTGTACAGCAGGAGTCTTACTGCCCACTGCTCATAGCAGTGAGGCATTGTGCAGCAAGAATCCCACTGCCCACTGCTCCCAGCAGTGTAGCATTGCAGTGCAGAAGTCCCACTGCCCATTGCTCCCCAGCAGTGTGGCAATGCACTGAAGGAGTCCCACTGCCCAATATTCCCAATGTGCATTTCATTGGAATTTGTGTGAAAACGGGTATAGAAAGGGTGTTTAGTTAAGTTTGAGAGGTTTGGCCCACACATTGGGGGTGTTGCCTGAACCGTGCGCGCACCGAGCATTTTTTAGGGTATTGTTTGTTCCCCAGATCCACAATACCTGAATCAGAGTTGCCCTCCAGTGTGGCAGTGCATTGAAGGAGTCCCACTGCTCACTTGCTCACTGCTCCCCAGCAGTGTGGCAGTGCGCAGAAGCAATCCCACTGCCCACCGCCCACAGGTGCTGGGGCAGTGCACAGAAGGAGTGCCACTACCAACTGCCCCAAGGCAGTGAGGCAGTGTGCTATGCTGTGCTGCAGTGCGACGCACTGTGATGTGCTGTGTTGTGCTGTGCCGTGCTGTGCCGCGCCGTTCTGCGCTGCAATGTGATGCAATGCAATGAGACGCAATTTGATGTGATGTGATGTGAAGGGTCACAAAACAAAACAGGCAGTCATGGATGCCTTGCTGAGGGAAAAGAATAAGAGCCATCAAAACACTTGTTTTTTCTGCGCCGCATTGGTGAGGGCTGTGAAAATCGACTGTCAAAAGGGCAGCAGAGGCACTCAAATTCAGTCATTCACTCCTTTGGTTGGTGAGCTTGGGCTCCACGTGCAGTTCAGCTGCAATTCACCCTGGCTGCAAATCCTTCTTACTTCACCCTAACCTGGTTTCAGTATACTTGTGCCGAAATCCCATGGTCACGACCTTCCACAAACCCAAGAGTACCACTGGGTGGCACTTCACATCCCCCATCCCCCCAGTAACTGTGGGCTGGAGGACACTAGGGGGGGAGGGGGGGCTACTCAGGGGTGGGGAGGTGTCTGGTGTCTGGTGTCTGAGTGCCTGGAGCCGATTCCACCGGACGCACCGGATACGGCCGCCCCGGCCAGGCTGGGCTGGACGTCGCCACACCTCGGTGGGCGAAGCGTCCATCGCGTCGCTCTCGTCTCCCCCTCGCCCCCCCCCCCCCTCCCCCCGTCCCCCGGGTCCCCGCTGCCTTCCGCCGGGCGCCACACGGCGCGGGCCGGAGGGGGGGGAGTTGGCTGCCTACCGCCTGCCCAAGCACTGCACAGTGTTGGGACGCTGGCGGGGGATCAATGGTCGGTGCTGATCGACTGAATGTCCCCGCCATAGACACTTTCAGCCATTAGTCCAGAGGTTCTCTCACAGATGCATGTGTCCCCTTCTTGGTTGGGGTGCTCCACTATTCAATGTACAACAAGTAGGTACAAGGTTTCAATCAGCGGTGCCAGTGGCAGCTGCATTTGTTATATAACCTGTGGACGGCGAACCACTATAGATCAATACCTGTGTGTTGCTGAGCTAGATGGTGCATGAAAAACAGCCACGCCCTCAAGCTGCGTCTGTGTTGATGTGTCGCAGTGAATCACAGGGCCGTATAGCCTGATGCACTCCTTCGGCCTAACCATACGGCTTTCTGTTCTCCTGCTGGAGGGGAAAAGGGGAGGTAGACAATCGCTGTATTACGTGCGAGCTGACAAGGCTGCATAGCTGTGTGTTTGTGGGACCATATGTCGGGTGAAGTGCCGCCTGCCCAAGCACTGCACAGTGTTGGGACGCTGGCGGGTGGGGAGGGGGGGGGGGCTGCTTGAAGGTGGAGGGGGCAACCAGAATGTGACCATGGCGCACTCACTTCAGCGGAATTTCTTGGTCATCCCATTGCAGCAACGTTCGCTGTCTCATCAAAACAAATGGAAATCTCAGGCAGAATTTGTTATTGAGTCACAACAGCTCTGTGCAGGCATGACCAGCGCCTGTGTCCCACGAGACCCGGCTCACACACATGTCATCGTGCAGTATTGACAAATACCGGCGGTCAGAACAAAGACGCTCAAATGGGGTCACTGTGCTGAGATTAGGCCGTGCTTGCGCAGCTTGGCAGCTTCCCCACTTTGGAACCGTCAGAGGGGGTGTTGGGGGGACGGGCTCTGCCTGCAGCTGCCCTTTGGAAAGTCTGGGGTGTATTTTGATATGTGGATTTCACTACATTGCACTGCATTGTGCATTCGATTCCGGGGCCCGTTCCGAGCACCCAGCTCAAACAAACGCATGTGAGAGAGAGAGTCCAGGGGAAAAGTGGGGCCGGGGGCTCCTCTATCCATGGCGCTCCAAAACTTCCCTTGAGGGAGGGTGGCGTGTCAGGGCGGGCCCCACAAGTGCCCACCCCAGCCCCCAGCCCTTGGTAGTGCCCAATTCTTCAAAGGAAATCCGGGGGGCGGGGGTGGCAGGCAGCAGCAAAACGCTTCTGGAATGCCACCGTGCTGGGATATCAGCATGGGCGGGCTGCGGGCAGAGAACGGAGGTGAGGCACAGACCGTGGGAATGATGTCAACGAATTCCGAAAACGACACCTGCAAAAAGGACGTGCGGGCTCAGGACGTGACGGTGAAGGCATGGCATGGTACTCGGTGCGATGTCAGTGAGAAATACAGTGACCAATGAGACAATACCCGTCCGCATCATCAAATGCGGAAAAAGATGCCAAGAGGCACGAGACTTCGTGATTGATTGGGAGCCCCCCCCCCCCCCCAAAAGGATGGCCTTGTGCCAAACTCCCCCCCCAAGGATGCATTGAACCGGCCCCCGCCCCTCCAGGGTGCCCAGCATGTGCCCAGCCACTATCTCCCTGACGCCAAGTGCCAGCTTCAACGGCAGTTGTAAACGCCAGTAAATGCCCCCGACCGCTTTGACAACCTCCTCCAACGGCCTACCTAACCGCTGCTGAGGGCACCTCTGAGGTCCCTCCCCTTCCAATGCATCCCTACACCCCCCCCCCTCCCCCGGCCACCACACCCTGTACTTTCCTTTCGCTGCCCGTCTTCTGGGACCGGCGACCTTCCGATCCTGCACTTCCCATTGGCACGGCACCAGCCACAGAGCTGCAGCCTCCCTAGCAGGGGGGAAGGTAGATTGCCCCCCGTGTGTTCACGCAAAAGCGGAAACAGAAGCCTGTTGACAACATGGGAGGGGGGGGGCGGTTCTGTTCAGCCCCAGCCCCCAACCCCCGTGGCGTGGGCAGGGGGGTCCAGAAAGGGTGCGGGCTCAAAAATTCTTTTTTTGAATTCCCTGTTTCATTCTGCGAATTTCGAATATCCCTAACTGGGCTACAATCTCCTTTTACCATTCACCATAAATGAAAATAGTTGTGCATTCCAGCAGACGCACAACTACACCAGGGTCCCGAGGGGGGGGGGTCCGCCCCGACATGTAAGCGCCCCCCCCCCCCCCCGTGGTTGATAAGGGGTGACGGGTGCGTGGTGCGCACACGGTGCGCCTTTTTGGGGGGGGCAATTACACCGCTTTCACCCCCTCAAACGGACCCTGACAGAAAGGCCCCAGATGGCAACATGGGCACCAAGAAAACAGCAATTTACTCATACCTGGCCCGTACAAAGCAAAAAATGGTGCAAAGCATTTTTCAGTATAGAACCCCTTTTTCCAGTGCCTCTGCATCCTGAAGAGCCGAAAATGCTTTCCATCGCAAGGGAGCGACATTATATTGAACGGCAGACAACTGCACCCTGCAATCAAAGAATTTGTGGTGGGACGCTGTATCCAGGCAGGAGGTGGGGGAATGTATGCATATGTAGCTTGTGGGTGCCATCAAATCTGTCCGTCCCCCAAAAGTATAGTGGAAGATGTTGCCTCAGGTTTTGTGGGTACCAAGAAGTCTCCCATACCCGGATTGGGGGCACACTGGAGGGCAGGCTGTCCTGAAGAGAAAAATAAGCCTCCGTAACGCCAACATGAACGAACGCTCACGGGGACGCCGTCTGCTTCACCGTCATGGGACCTTCTCTAGTTCAAAGGTTGGCGAGTGGCGGCAGTTGGCGGTTGGAGGTTGGCGGCGGTGGGCGGTTGGCGGTTGGAGGTTGGCGGTTGGTAGTTGGCAGTTGGCGGCGGTTGGTGGTTGGCAGTTGGCGGTTGGCAGCGTTGGCGGTAAGCGGTTGGTGGCGGTTGCGGTTGGCGGTTGGTGGTTGGTGGTCTCCGGGGGCTGTCTTTAAGGGCTGTCCTTAACAAAAAAAAATTGGGGACTTCTTAAGGACAGCCCCGCTGGAGGGCAGGGATTCATCACAACGGCTGACAACCATGCCCTTCCCTTTGCAGTCCAAAGGCACTAAAGGGGACTCTGGGGACCATGCCTGCCTCTTCGACGCGGACCAGATCTGCGACCAGCACTCGTCTTCAAGCTCCACGGGCGTGCTGACAGGCAGCGGAATGCGCTTGTCCACGATGCGGCATGGGGATGGGGGGGCCATGGATTTGGAGTTGTGCAGAAGCTTAGGCGATCGGAGGTCTGTGTGGACGGGGCAGGGCACGAGGCGGAGGGAAGCACCAACGGGAGAGAGGGATCTCGATTACCTCAACCCTCAGTCGTTATCGGGTTATGAAGCATGCTGTCCACACATACATACATGCATGCATATGTACATACATACGTTGAATGTATCAAAGTCTCCAATGACATATCGACATATGCAGGGTCACCGGTTGGGGTGCAGGGGACCCCTCCAACAATTTTGGGGTGGGAAACTCAGAAAAACATGTTTTAGAAGTATATTGCAAGTTTTTTTTTGGATCGCGTATCAAAACCCACCAAGGGCTTGAAAGGGCTAAAATATGGTATGCCATCACCATTGACAGGATCCCAACAGGACTACCAACAATGGCCAACTTTCGGGTCATCCCAAATCCCGCATTTCCCACCATAAGAGCAAAGGATAGTGCACAAAATAGTCCCAGAAGCTGTGTTTCGAGTATATATGGGGACCCAAAACCCAACCAGTGACCCTGCACCATGGTGGGGATGTCAGTGGAGATATGGCATGATTATAATTATACAGCATTCGTATATCGCCCACGGTACCCATGAGATAACTCCCAAATCTGTGAGATGCCCCCGAGATACCCGCCGAATTTCTGAGACACCCCCAAAGGAACCCCCCAAATCTGTCAGATACCCCCGAGATAACCGTGAGATACCCCCGAGATACCCCAGAATCTGTGGGATACCCTGGGAAACCCTGGGAAGACCTGGGAAACACGCCAACACGGAGCATTTTTCTGGGTCCATGACCATCTCGCTGCCCAATGGGTGTCTTTTTGGGGCGGGGGGGGGCATATGCCGGTGTGCAGAATGCATCAGAGTCACTTGAGACAGGCCTCCACAATTTGCTGCGCACCCTGTCCCTCTCACCACCCTACGTGTTGTCTGGTGGCATGATATTACTGAACGTTTCTCTGTGTGTGTCTGTATGTGCGTCTCTATGTGTGGGCTTTTGTGTGCCTGTTTGTGCATCTCGTTGCCGTTGAAAAACCCGAGTCGAATTGTAGGAGCAACAGAAGCCACCAAGGAATAGCAATGGGGTTTGCACGGATCAGCAAGAGTTTGCATGGTTCAGCAAGGGTCCATCAACAAGGATGGCAAGGTTCTGCAGGGGTCAAACAACGGCCTGTGAGGGTCAGCAATGTCCACCAAGGGTCTGTCGAGGGTGTTCGGTGGGCCCTGCTTGCTGGGTGTGCCAGAGAGTAGAGAAGTGGAAGCAAGATCGCTTTCGTTTATTGGTCTTCATAATACCATATAACCTGCGGGCGGACTGGGGATGGGTCAGTGATGGTTGCTAAAATCTGGCGACTGATCCAACAATTGCTGCCTGGCAGTGGAAACGCCTTCTGTGAGCTTCATTCCCCCTCTGTCCTCAAGAAGGGGTTGCAACAAGCCTCGGCGTACACCTGGATCGAAGTGGTTGACTGGGTCTGAGCTGGAGGCGCCTGCCAGGTCCGATGTACAGGTGCCGTGTGGCGTGGGCGCAGGCGCTCCGGCGTGAGCTGGTTCAGACGCGGGCTGGACTGCGTCGTGCCGCATTTTCTGCGCCGTCGGCAGATGTGTGTGGGATCGCTGCGGGGACGTTGGCAGAGGTGCGCGCTCCGGTCGCTGGTGGGCGTCATGCCAGGAGCTGGGCCTTGCGACGGGGAAGCGCTTCACCTCCTCCAACGCGGGCGACATGACCCGCGGCTTTGGACTCGAGGCCTGTTCATCCACCGCCACGACCTGAAACCGCAACACCAGTGATTCCCCTGAACCGATGTGCACCGCCTGCGGCAATGTGCGCGGACAGGGCCAGCGTTGTGTGTTGCGCACGTTCCCGCAGGCGGTGCATGTTGCTGAAAGATTTCAGGGTGCGGAAGGAGGCAGTGCAAACACCACGACGCAATGGCGCCCGTGGCGACGTCACCGACCACAACTTGCCGGACGCCCCACGCGTCCAAGAGCCCCTCAACATTGGCAGCGATGTCCTTCGCGGTGTGCAGGGGCTCTCAGGTGGGCTGCAGGTCTCACCGGAGCCGCCGCGCATGTCGAGGGCTTGTCTTTTCCAACCTTCAAGAGCACCTTGGCCCCCCTCCAGCTGTGATGAGGCTTTGCGCCACGTAAAACAGTGGCTCAGTGCAGAACCCGTGGGTTTTGGTGTACTCAATTCCTGCGACATTGCAGGCGACAAACGCCCAGTCCTTCGTGGCCCCTCGGTGAATTGAATCTAGCAAATTGGGAGATACCAAGCTCTCGTTCGCATTACAATGTCTTTCACACACCCCTGCGCCCTTGCACCTGACGGGTGGGGGGGGGGGCATGACGCCTGGTGTGTTGCTGTTTGGCGGCGCCTATTGGCCTCTCGCCACTTCACCTTGCCCTTTCCTGATGATGTCTCAGGTGCTCATCGCATGCATTGCGTGACTGCACGACATGCAGCATGTGTTCGCAATGTTGCACACAGGGTGTGGAGGTGTGTCAAGGTTCATGGGTTCCGGAGGTGCGGCGAGCCCAAGGAGCCATCCTCATTATGGTGCGGCATTTGGTGGAGTACAAGAAGTGCCTCATGCCGGCCAGCCTTTTTGATCAGCAGATGGTGAGCCTTCAAGGAGACGATGAAAGCCCTGCCAAAGCCAGCCCGAAATCCTGTCCATCGCCACGCGGTGCTGCCCTATCCTTCGTGACAGGGGGGGTGGGGATGGGCCCGGCGGCGGGGGGAGAAGGATTGTGCGTGTGCGTAGATTTGAGGAGAATCCGATGGCGTTGGGCGTTGAGTCGTAGAGCCATGGATTTAAAACAAAATGTGGCATTGGCCGTACCTGTCACCATTTGCACCCCCGTGTCTCTTTGCGACAGAACGTGCTCCTGTGCAGCTCTGTCCCGCCCTGCGCCGATGTGCCACGCTACGCTCACGCATGGCCATGTTTTTGAGCAATTCGTCCACCAAGCAGCAAAATACCAGCACCAAGGCAGGGGACAACACGAGGTAAGACTAATTCCCGGCTATGAACTTCACTTTCTGCTGGTTCATCGGATGAACAGCACCCCCAAGGGTGGCGGTTTATCCCACGGCAGCATAGTTGGGCACATGGAATCCGCGAATCCGGGCTCTCTATGTATGGTATGCAAACATGGTACGGCCAAATACAAGAACTGCTGGGTCGTGGGCTCTACTTCATGAAAAGACCGAGACAAAGAGATGTCTGCTCCAAGTGTGCTTGCGTGCTGCCAAAACCTTGGCACCGATCCCACAATTAGCTCGTAAAAGTGGATTTACGGCATCCTTTGAAATTGTCCGTGGTTTGTTCAAATTTCCATTTGAATGGCGTTTCGGCCCGCATTCGTGGCAAAGGTGTGAACAAAGTGGACAACGTGTCAAGGAAGTACAAAAACGCAACGGGAGCAAGCATGCGGACAGGCCTGGGTTTCGGCGGCACACCGGGATGCATGAAAAGGGGGTTGGGGGGGAGGGGGACGGGAGCGTGACAGAGGGGAATCCAACGGATGACGGGCACGGGAAGGACGGGGGTTGGGCTGCTTCTGGCAACAACTCCACGGAATATAGATAAGACGGAATCATGGGGGGAGGATGCACCGTTGAATTGCACCAAAATCTTTCCCAAGTCTCTTCCGGTAGTTCATCTTCCCGATCGGCCTTGGCTTGGCCCAAGGGCTCCTCGGAGGAAGATAGTTTTGGTAACGGAGTATCCTCGGGGGTCTCCTTAGTGCACGCGAGTTGTTGACGGGGCACGTGGAGCAGTTCCTCTTCGCGGAGAGACTTGTGGGTCAAAGAGGGCTCCTCACTAGGGGACTTCTTGGTGAGCAGGGGCCCTTGTCTACTGGGAGAACTGCGAGCCACCGGGTGTAGGTTCTCACGAGGAGACTTTTGAACGTACAATGGCCCCTGTTGTTGGGACCAGGTGGGATGAGAATTCTTCACCTCTGGCTTGGAGTAAATTTGTTCCCAAGAAGGAACCCGCGGAGAAGTCGGCAGTGAGGAGGGGCGAGAAACCACGGCAGACTTTGCAGTCTTCCATGGCGTAGGAGAAGTGGTGCGAGTTGCTGGAGCACTGTTGGACCGTGAGCTGCCAGATGCAATCGCTCTATTTTCCACCGGGAGAAGCGGGGAATAAGAAGGCACGACATGGCGGTGAGCTTGCCGGTACGAGGCGTCAATGCTCAGGGAACCCAAGGCTGTGGCAAGCGGGGCATCCAGGAGAATTGGAGGTGGCAACTTCAACTTCGAAACTTTGAGGGGGTAAGGATGGCGGTAGCTGACAACTTCGGGAGCGTACATCGGACGCGTATCTCTGCGACAACGGGGCAAAAGGCATGGTTTGGAATTCGCCGGGTCCAGTGGATTGAAACCATGCACTCACTTTGACACCACCGGTGGTGGAAGTGTGACCCGACGATGTACAGCAACAGAGCTTGATGTACAGTCTAAGCCTTGGCATTCCATGAAAAGCGTTCTACTACCATGGTACACCTCTCGTTGATCTACCTCGTGAAGCATGTCTTTACGTTTTCCGATTCCTGGATCGTGCAATACGGCACACCTTGAAAATTACTCACTGCGTTGCAAAGAGTTGGATTGTGCCCTTACACCCATGCTCGTCACAACTTCGTCAATCGGCAGTGAGCTTCCCGACTTCACAAGATGCCTCGAATCGAAAACACCATTTTGTTCTATCAACATTGCGCAAAAGCAACGAGAGTGTAGACAACACAGCGGAACCACCGAACCCCTTTGACAAATATGGACTCAACAAGATGTGCAGGATGAACGCATGAGGTCTACATACGACTTCGTCTGCTTCCTGTTCCTCTTTGTCAAATCCGTCAAAAACTACATGCTGTGGTTGCAAGCCTGTGTAGCATCACCTGTCCTGTATTTTCTCCCAATATTCGCGAAAGTTAGGCGAAGATTAGGAAGGCAGTCAGTCGATTTTGCCTCTCGCTGCACACAAGTCAATAAACATGTACAGTCATCGAATGCAGATTTCGGAGGTTTGGGGGGAAAGTCAACCGCGAGTGAGTGAGTTGGCTGGAAAGCAAAAGCAGCCTGCGAAGTGAAGTGGGAACGGGCGTGATGATGCCAGATGGCTGCCACGAACAGCTTTAGACATGAGGTCGTTGAAGCGCAATCGTCTCGGGATGGCCCGTAGACAAACCACCATCAGCCTGCCCTTTGTTTCCAGTGTGTTCATTGTTGTGTCACGGTCATATAAAGGCGTTCAACTCAAGAGGCTTCGCAACTGGAAAATAACTCGAACGAACTTTAGTCGCATTTTCAATGCTTCAAGAATGTGATGAGTCTTTGTTGCTAAAATTTTTTCAACCCTTGGTTCCTGATTGTTGATGAGGGAAAACCTCGGCAAATGAGACTCGCGCGCAAGTTCCAGAGTTTTGGAAATTTCTCGAAGTTTTTGGCAGATTGGAGGCCGAGGAGCTGGGGTCCTGTTTTCTGACTGTTGGTTAGGTGCACTATTTCAATTTTCGTCGAATCGACTGTAGGTACTCGATTTTTCATCGATCCTTTTGACAGTTTTGTCTGTCAGAAGGCAACAGCGCAAGTGTTATCCGGAGAAACGCGTTTTCTCCGGATAAGGGCTTATCCGGAGAAAATCGGCGCGGAGGCGCCAGAACAGCCGCAGAACAGCCGCCAGAGTCAAAAACGTGGGATTTTCCTAAGTGCGCTGGCGCTGGCGGCTGGCGCAAAACTGCCGGCGCGTATCGAACCGCCGCTGGCCATTCAAGAGACCGCTGCATTACCACTCAGCTGCTGCGGCGCTGATGACATTCGGAAAATTATTTGATATAGATTTTTCTAGGGAAAAGTGAAATTTTTAAAAAAACCAAAGGCCCCGGGCCAAGCCCGGGGCCACACTGACCGGAAACTCACAATGGGGCTTGCACACAACATTGCACGACACATGACACATGTCCACACCTGCAATGCCTTACAATCAGGTTTGGGGGTGTGGGACAAGGTGGAAGTGCCCTTTTATTGGACTCAAGAGTGTTTTTAACAAACCATGGTGCAAAGGTGTTGGGGGGGTAACTTGGCGCCACTGTGGAGTTTTTCCAATCCGTTTGGACCGTTGTAAAGCCTAAAGTGTCTACTTTTCAAATATGCATGGCCGTGCTAGGCCGTCTCACACCGGCTTGGAGCGGTCGGACCGTCATTGGTCGGAGGTCGGTCAAAAAAATGACAAAATTTTTTTTTTGAAACCTGGGTTGCCAGAAGTACCGGGGGGGTAACTTGGCGCCACCGTGGTGTTTTTCCAATCCGTTTGGACCATTGGAAAGCCTAAGGTGTCTACTTTTCAAATATCCATGGCCGTGCTAGGCCGTCTCACACCGGCTTGGAGCGGTCGGACCGTCATTGGTCGGATGTTGGGGGGGGTTGCACCATAGTAAGTCTTTAGGGGGTAGGGTTGTGCGAAGGGAATCAGTAGACCAAGACACAGTCTGTGTGTAGATGTACACAAGCAAACTGGATTGTACTTGGGATGGAAGGTATCACCCCAAACGGTGTGGCTGCATTTGCATCTGCAACGCCAAGGGCATAGTAGTGGGTGCCAAGGGCATAGCAGTCGGTTGCCTCAGTCTCAGGTACCACCACCCAACGTGGGTCGTTCTTTTTGGCAGCAAGCAACCGATTCAACAGGTCTTGACAGTCAGTTGCTGCTTTGTATCCATATTTGTAATAGACATTTGAAATGTCACGGGGCTCAATTTGAGCATTTGCAAACTCTTCACCGAAGCATTTTTCTAGAAGCTCATAACTGGTGGACGGTGGTAGACCTAGGTGTCCATGATCTTTGATCATTGTAACCCACTCCTTCTTCAGGACACGTTTTTCACGGGCTTGTGCTCGTTTGGAGGGAACCGTGTGCCCCGTGTGTTCTAGGTTGACTTTTGTAACCTTCCAAGGGCTATCCTCATTAGGACGGCTGCAAATAACACGACAAGAACACTTAGTTTTAATTTCCTTAGTGTCTTCCTTCTTGTCCTTGTCATCTTCTGCATCCGGAACTTCTACCTCCGGAAGTGGCAGTTCTTGTTGCTCTTGTGGCACATTGACATTTTTCCAACGTTTCGTAAAGCGGTTCCGTGCCTTTTGGACATCGCCACCTCCACTGGCCCCACGTTGGTCTGGATGCCACTTCCGACCATAGGGACATTGCAAATACAGGTATAATTCTTTTTTGGAGGTGCCGGTGACCAAGTCATAGTCCATTCTTCTGTTGACCTAATATGAATAAAATGGGTCATGTGTTATGAAAGGGCCAAAAGTGCATTACAAAACGGATCAAAACAAAAGAATACCTCCGCCGTTAAGTCTTTATTGGAAAGATTCTTTCCAAAAATGTCACCCACCTTAATAGGAGGGAGAGGGTCTTCTTCCTTGGAGTCTTCTTCTTCCCCCTCACTATCCCCAAGGTCACCAATGTCATCACTAAAGGAGACGTTGGAGGCCTCCTCCTCCTCCTCAACTTCATCGGACTCTGCATCCGACAATCCCATGACATCTTCTTCTACTTGTGCTTCTACTTGCATCTCTTCAATGTCATCAAGTTCTTCTTCTTTGATTCTTGGGGATTTAGGTGAGTGGCATTTTGGGGATGATACATCACTCAGCAAATCAACATCAATAATTTTGGGCCTTTTGCCCCTCATGGTGCTATGGGCTTGCATTTTGCAACAATAGGCTAAGGAGACAAATTTTGACAAATTTAACATCTGAAATTTAACAGATGTACCATAGAATAATAACAGTAATAATAATACAAATGTAGCAAATGGCGCAAAACAGGCCGGCGGGTACAAAATCTGGCTGCGGCGCCGATTTTCTCCGGATAAGCCCTTATCCGGAGAAAACGCGTTTCTCCGGATAACACTTGCGAGGCAACAGAGCCCCCAATACGCGCGTGCGCGTTTGGGCCAATTCCAAGGCCCCAAATGATCCATGGTTCATTTTTGGATCACCATCCTCGAAGCCCCCCGCTGGACCCCTATGTTGCCCAACGTTTGGATCAAAGCTGATCCGGATAACCTACCCACAGCCCGCATCCCCCCCGACTGACCTACAACCCCCAAAGTCATGGAGTTAGCGGTTGGGTCTTTATCTCTGTGACTTCATGAACGTGTCGACGTAAATTGTGGTCCGGAAAGCCATGGGGTACCTACACAGCACAGGGGGGGGAAGGGTTATGGGGTCGGTGAACCGTGATCCATGGTTCACACGACGGGGGGGGAGGTATAGGCCCCCGTGGATTCGTGATCCATGGACTACCGACTCATTATTGCTTATTGCTTTTTGCAAAAGAACAATCCCCTTCTGTAGACACGGTGTGGCAAAGGAAACCATCAGTGGACATGACACACGATGCAAAGCCGTCAAGAGAGCCCATGTACGATGAAATGACCCACGCCATGCAAACAATATTGATGCGAAATGCCAAACAGCGTGTTTGCACTCGGAGTTTTGGAAGCATCGATATGCATCCCATTGATGTCGCTGCATATCATTTTATAACTTGGGGTAATGGCTCGGTTCTCTACGCGAAGCTTAATTCTTGGGCCACCTCGCATATGCCTTGTTGCTGTATCGTATCTTGAACGAGATTAACGAAATTGAAAAGAGCATCTCTTGAAGTCCAAGACCAGTTGGAGATAGCCAGGGCGCTTGAGTGGAAGCAAATGAACGCTCTGTACACGCGAATCAACATCCATCCGTTTTTCATTCCCCGAGTAATGTGCGCAATTTGAGTTTTGTAACTTTTCACTTGTGCACTTGCAGTTGTTCCCATGACACCTAGTTTGTTGCATGCCCCTCACACCCAACTTCGCCAATTTAGGTTTTGCAGTTGACCTTTTTTCGCGCCGTTTGTCACATGATCACCATTCACCATTTGTAGTCGCCATCATGAAGAGGCCCGCCCGAGTGTACAGCAACATCACGGCCAAAAGGAACATGAAACAACCCATATCGACTCTCACTCGGACATTGGATGCGCACTTTCGAGCGTGTGCGAAATGTGGTAATGATGCATCATTATCTGATAGGTGTGGCTCTTTGTGCTATATTTGCATGTTTGCATCAATCAAGCACACCAAACACTCCGTTTCATAATTGTGCCCAACCCTCCGAATTCAAGTTTTCACCATCTCCTGTGAGCCTTTTGGAGCCTTTTGGATATCTCAATGTTCGAAACCAATGCAAACCCCAACGTCCCCCACCATTGTGTTGTGTGTTGCTTTTTTGGTAACACTGAGACAACCTTGCTAATATTTTCGGAAAAAGTGTGAGGCGCATGGGTGGCAATATCAATACACATTTTCTTCTTTGGTGACACGGTAAGCCAACACACCTTGGTCAACCTTGCAATATGATGTGAACCCAAGGTATTGCAAACCACCTGTACAAGGACATGCCCTCTCTATCTGTCAATGTTCCTCTTGCAGAAAGGCTGCGTGCCTGGTGTCTTTGTCTGTTGTTTGGTATTCCGTCGGCTCAGAGCTTCACAAGAATCCATCACCATTCAAAGTGTGAGTCTCATAGATCATTAGCAGTTTTTTTTGTGCAATCTAATTTTTTGGGAGTGCACATAGGGCACTTAATAGATGTTAACTAAAACGCGTAAAACCACCCAAATGCCAATATTGAGTGGAACCCCGCTTTTTTTGAAAATCTCATTGCACCGTTTTTACACAAGTAGAGCATACACATGAGGTTGTGTTTCCGTAAGCGTCTGCGAATGTGACATAAAGCAAGAGCCTCCACATTTGTGTGTAGGTAGCATAGGGACGAAAGGCGGTGACAGCAAGGGTGTGGTGCATGGACTGCAGGTGCAACCAAAAGAGGAACTAGTCCACTTTTTTTTGTGGCATTTGACTTTGCTCTTGCTTTGTCATTGCTGAAGTCCACCTAACGAAGGAACACGGTCCCAGTGGGAATCTGTGGTTAGAATGCAAGTGCCACCAAAACAGGAACCAGTCCACTTTGCTGCGTGTTGTACTATGTCAATGGCCCATTCATCCTCTTTGTTTAGTCGAAGTGCTACATTTGTGATCAGTGCCTATGCCTTGACTTGAGTTAGACAGCACACGTATGAGGAAAGCCAAAAATGCTGTAACCACAATACGCGACGCTCCGACAGACCACCCGGGTACCTGGGTGCTCCATTTGTGATTTGTGCAACACAACCAGATTAAAGGCAACGAGTGGAGGAAGTCGTTCTAGACATAGCGTGGTATGCTGCAAACTGTAGTATCAAAGATAAAAATGACACTTTCATTGACCAGCCCGGGGTGGTCCTCATGGGGTTGCAGCATCATAGAAGGAAAGATTGTGCCACGACGCAGTCACAACCACCCACATGTGTGCTTGTTCCTAACGCAGCCACCGCCGACCGCCCCGGTATGCAGGCCCCAAGTGTTGTGCAGGGCCGTGCTGAACCAGTAGAAACCACAGTACAATCAGCGTGAAAATCCCAAATTTTTGAAAGATGAGAGACTGTTTGTAGGCACCATAAAACCTTTCAATTTTTGGAAATTCAATGATTTTACCCCCGTTTATATGCATTTGTGAAGAACTTGGAAGAAGAAACACTCGAATCCGCCAATTCAATGAAGTAGGTCTAGTTGCCAAGTTACATACCTGGGTATTGATGATCAGTGTTTGAATGGGTTCACTCAAGTGCGGCTGAGATGTTTTTCTTAGAATGCTGAACTTTTCAAGCGCCGGTCAATTTGCAAAGTGTTGAGACAAACATTCCGTGGATGTACGCACTATCACAACCAACACATCAGTTTGCATTGTTTTGAAAGGGCGTGAAGCGGTTAACCACACAATAGTAACGGTAGGTGCTGAAGACAGCTTTTGTGACCCAAGGACAAGGTATTGTCCCAAGGGCCCCCTGCGGTCTGTGGTCAATGCCTGCCTACAAATTAAAGGAAATGAAGTTGACTAATTGTCATTTGCTTGCATTTTGGTGCGCAAGAAGGACACGTTTTGGCTAGCATTTAGCAAAGCTGAAGACTTTGGGGTCCGTAGCTACACATTGTGCTGGGGAGACGGGTGCACCACCGATGGCTAAGATTGAAAATGCTTTTACGGAGATGCATTTACTTTGATCGGCATCCCCAGGATCCTTGGAGCATTGCCATTTGGCAAAGTTGTCCACCTAGGCAATGGGGTGCAAGCCGGTACATGGGTGAAGCAAGGCACCGTGTCTGAGATTGACCCTTCGAACCTTAGGCAGAAGTTGGGACTGTGCCAAGTGGGTACGACACATGCAAGAGCTTTCACTGCGTCTTGCAAATGTTCAGTACCGCCGGTGCATCATGTAATAACCCCTGTGTGCGTCTTGGTGCCACAAGCCCGGCAATTAAAGAGGTTAAAGAACTGCAACAATTGCAAACACGGGGGTGCAAGCAGCTGCATCCATTGGCACTTCTTCCGGTTCCACCAGTTGGCCCTTAGGTCATCGATTTGTTCGTTGGAACCCGTTATTGCAGGACCACCGCACTTGTATGCAAACCTATATTTTTTGCAAGCATGCTTCAGCTGTACTTACCTTGTCAATTCATGAAGTCTCGCCCTCATCACAACTCCCCCTCCCCGTGCCAGTGCAACATGCTAGGCGTCTTCATACTTCTCCTGTTCAAGTGTTACCCTGAAACATGGTGGCTCCCGAAGCTACTCAAGTTTTCCACAACATTGGCCTGAAGTGCGAGACACAACAGGCATTGCAACTTGCCACAACGGCACACATGCCAATAGTCTCTAAGTGGTGTCTTGAGACGATATACGGTAACTCATTTCTAGAAGTGCAACGTGCCTCACATACCCTTGCCCATCTAGCCATGTCATGGAAGAAGGTGAAGGAATTTGTGTGAGCCCGTTCATTCGATTCATGCTACTGGTTCTTTGAATACCCACAACGAGCGTATACCATGGTGTAGTATCATTTAGAATCACTGAGAGAGCACGAGTCGATACTTGATGCAAGGCAGACTGCAAAGTGAAAAGATAATCATTCTAGGGACTCAGGCTCTAGGCTGTACCACAAGCATTTATGCAAGAGCCCTGGGAACTGCGACCACCAAACTAGCCGCGCATGTGGGCTGTGAGGGTCAACCCACATGTACCACTTAGCCCGGATGGGTCTCCCATTAGCGACAGAGTGCAGAAGTAACAACAAGTACAAGTTTTGGCACGAAGAAAACATGAATGCATGGAGGTTGCAAAGTGTGGCACAGGTAAAGATGTAGTCCAAGCCAACCAAGTGCAAGCCTCACAAGGGTGCTCAATGGATGGATGGATGGATGGATGAATCCTCTCACCGTTCCACCCTCAAGCACGTTGGTTGATCAAGAACAAGAGTGTGGGAAGCAAAGGTGATCAGATACCACATAATACCGCGGGCAAACGTGCGCTCAGTGATGTGGGGTATTGGCTGTAAGCGATACCCCGGCCGGTGGTGGATTGGGATTGTGCGTCGTTTCTGGGGCACGTACCCGTTGGGAGGCCTTGTGTCATGGGGTACGGGCCACCCGTGTGTTCGCCGACAATGGGCACAGGCCCTGACCTGTGCGTTGCTGCACTGTGTGCACAGACGCTATACGTGTGTGTGGAGGGGGGGGGGTAGAGGAGGTTCACATGGGATGCTTAGCCACGCGGCTCACTTGAGGCTCGCCGCGTAGCACAGACACCATGTGTAGGCATCACAATCCACAATTTGGTGTGCATTACTTGTGTGCCGTTGTTTGTCGTTTGCCTTATCTGGGAGACGTGTAAACATTAGCGAAAGCAAAAAGTTGAGCACAAAGGACATGTATGTCATATATGTTGTGTCTACAGGTGTGGACCAGTGAAAACCTTTTGTTTTGCTCTTTGGCGCGTGTCTCCTTTGACAACTCCGTCTATGTGGAATGGCATCGCTGCAGCAGTTAATTCGCAAATACAAAAACAGATCCAAAGTCCTGTTGTTGGGGATAAGTTGTCCCACTACAGGTTTCCAAAACCAAAGGTAATGGCACACAACAAAATGTGGCAAAGATGAGCAAAGTAGAACACCAAGATCACAATTGAAAGCCGAGCATGGCACAAGCTTGTTCCTCACAAGGGGCATTTCAAGTGCGTACACAATGAATACCACAGTACTTGAGGATCATGGGCTCAATTAACAATCAATGAAAGCATGTATCATGTTGGGCATGGGCCCATGGAGCACCTTCATATCACTTTTGGGCCGAGCCGTGATCCAAAGGCCAACTACAAAGTGCTGCCCAACCAGACACAGACCCAAAGCTTGAACCCCCGTCAACCACGACCCAAACCAAGCCAGGTGTCAGTCTTACCATGTTATGGGCTCTCAGACGAGAATTCCGGGTTGCACCCGCTTTGGGGGCATCCTTCTAGTTTTTTTGCTGCATGGTCCCCAGGGTTACCAGGTGAGGCCACCTGTTTAGGGGGTGTCAGGTATGTGGCATGATTCAGTCAATGTGATGTGGGGCTGCCCTCATGGTTTGTGGTCATGGTGCAGGTGCTGGCCGGGGGGAAGGGGGTTTAGCTGGCCAGGGGGGTTTGGGGGAAAGGAAGGGCGGGTTGGGGTTGCGAAGGTCAACCTATTAGGCATGGTGGTTACATATTTGCGCCTCATTACACCAGTGAGCCTTTAGGTATAGCTCCATCTGTGCATCATCAACATTGGTGTTCGGCTGCCATGGACAAAATTCTCCTTCGCCTTTGGTGCCAATGGTCATGTCAGCCTCAAACGTGGCCAAGCCTGGTGACCTTTGAATACTAAGTGTGGCTGAACGCCCAAGGATGGCGGCGGCGGGGAGGGGAGGGAGGGAGGAGTCCATTTCCCAAAACCAAGGAGGTGGTCCCCTGGTGGTGTTGGGGCACACATGTAGGCCCACAACAAAGATTTTCTGGAAACCCTCCCTGACTCCCACCAACCGGCATACTCATTCAGCATTTATGGCATCCCCCCCCCCCCCCAAGGGGGCCTTTGGCAACTTTTAATTTGCTCATGAGTCCATATCATATAGACTGAGGAGTCACACCACCCCACCCCCACACCCATGTCCTTGGCTTCCCTGTTGCTGACACCACAATAAAGAGAAGAGTGCTTGTATTGATGCATTTCATCCAAATTCCACACAGACACTGTGACGAGTGTGGGGAGGCTCTGATGATGCCCTCGAACTTCTCCTCTGTGGCCACGGGGATCACCCCAGGGCCTGGGGCCCCTGTGCAGTTTGGCACTCAACGTTCAGAGGGCCAGGCGAAAGTTGGGTATGCCACCTCATGAGGGATCGTTCATGGGATTCACGTAGGTCCCCCTTACAGGCTGCGGAGGAGATCATACGTCTCCATTGGGACGCAAAAGTGCCACCAGGCAGGGGTACATATAATCTCTCTCCATTCTGTGTGGTTGGCGGGAGGGGTTTTTGCACCATGAGATTGACATGGGAGTGCCAATTACGGAATGCCATGCTAAGACTCTGCCTAAGGGGTGCTACAGAGACGCTTCTGTTTATTTTTGTCTCACCATCACCCAACTCGGCACGCCTTGTAGGATGTTGAATTCGTTCGTGGTGGAACCGGGCTCGGTGATGTGCCTGTGCCATTCAAACTGGTTGGGAACACCCTCATCAAACCCCCATTCCCCGCCCCCAGGTCCAAACAATATCTATTTGCTCAGTGTCATCACCATTGTCCTGCTCTTCGGCACCAAGCTCAACAGGCTTTGTTTTCCGGTGCGATATGCACCCGTGGTTACCCAAGTCGTCAGCACCGATTTCATGGGGAATGCTGCGTTTTGGTCAGGCCAGGCCAGGCCAGGCCAGGTAGCTCCCAATGAGTACAGCAAGAAAACTGTGCATATTCTAAGCACACTGTTGTGTGTTGTGGCCATTGTTGGGGTTCAAGGTGCCAAATTTTTTCGTTGTCATTGTGCTCTTGCTTGAAGGAGTCGGAAATCGGCAGCACTCAAATCCAAAGCTTTCTCCCCTTGGAATGGTTTGCTACATAGACCCATGGAAGTGTGGTTTTACACATGCCTTGATGATTGTGCAAGTGCTGCACCAGGGATAGGTGGAGACACACCCCAGGAGGCAGCAGGTATTAGCTGTTCACGTGACTCAACGTTCACCGCAAGGTGTGTCCAAGGCATAAACAAATAAACAATGCCCTTGAGAGCGTCCATTGGACTGAATTTCTAAGGACACTGGGGGTTATTCTTTGATGATCCTGTCGTTCCATGCAGGGTGCCCTTGGAGCCCTCCCCGGTCCTTGGAGCCCTCTCAAGGTGCCAGAGTTTCAGCTCTATAAGGCGTCGCGATTTCACGATCCAACATCCCCCTGGAGCCGCAGTGTCTTGGACGCAGAGCCACACGTGTGCCTCAGGCAAGCTCCTGGCGCCAGTGGGTGTATGGGGGGAGGGAAGGATTGGCAACAACAACCCATCCCCAGCCACCCCTCACCCCAGATTGCGAATTACTCTCCCACGAGGGCAAGGGGGGCCGAGGCGGTCGTCTCTTGCAGCCTCAGCTACAGTGCCTGTGCCATTCCCCTCTTGTGGACAGCCATGCCATGGTCTTTGCCTTATGTGCAGCGAGCGTTATTGTCTTGCTGGCACTTGGGTAAAAGGACTCTGGAGGGAGTGGGCAATGATGTGTTGTGTCCAAAATTCTTTGCTTTACCAGACATGGAGATCTTCCAGCAGCCCAGGGATGATTTACAGGCAGCCGTTTACACAAGCAGTACAGATAGTCAAGTCAGACTGACCTTTTTTGCCAACCACCAACCGGTTGACTCGGAGGCACGTCACTGTTGCACATTGTTTTTGGTGTCTGGCCTGCAGACACATTCAGTTAGGGTGAGAATGCAAGGAATTGATGACGGTTGCCCATGCTGAGAAGAAATTTTGACCTGCCACCATCCCATGGGGTGATTTTGAAGGTGCCGAGAGGGCGGGCGGCTCCATTGGAGTTCTGTTGAACCAACTTCAGAAATGACTCTTCAGGGAGTCTGTTCTAATTCAGTTTGTCTCATCATATGCTTGTCATTCAGCAAAAGCAGACCTCTGAAAGTAGCTTCATTTTCAGCGTTTCAAATGTTGCAACATTACCCCCTGATACCTAGTGCAATGAAGCTGCATTGGCATGATACTGGCTAGTCTGTCTTTGAAGGGCAGGCTGGATGCCCGAAGGGCCTGGGGGTGGGTGGGAAAAATTAAATGGAGACCAACAACGCAGAACAGATCTACTTGCCTGGACGACGACGTGCTTGCAAGGGAGTGGGTATGCAGCTTGACGGAGGGGGGGGGGGTTGAGCCCCCCCCCCCCCCCCGGAGGGCGTTGGGCGGTGGGGGTTTGGACTGGGGCTGAGATGACAGCACCCTTCTGCAACCCAAGTTTCGGGTTGGTAGTTCCAAATTTGACTGACATGCATTACTTCAATGAAACCTCTTCTCGGATTTTTGGGGGGGCGCCACAATACACCTCAACATGATCAGTGCGCACTGGATTTTGAGGGGTATCTGTTTGGATACCATGCCCAACCCACCCAAAACCCCGCCACAGCCTTTTTGGGTCCCCAAAATCTGAGCCCTGATAATGGGGGGAGGGGGGGCTCCAGAAAAAGGGCTCCAAACAACCCCCCGGCACTCCCAATGAACCTTTTGCCCAAAGCCCCAAGTATACCTGTTGCGCTGAATGTTGTCACCTATGATCTGCCGAACCATCTGATAGCATCCACCCCAACCAGCCAGAAATCTGTATTCCTGGGGCAACACTGACTGAGCTTTATTGGCATCACTGCATCTCAGAAATCCGTAAATGGCATAAAGGGTGCAACACGGTTATCGCAATGCCGGCTGCAGGTGGAATTGTCGGTCCACCTGGGTTTTGTGGATCTGTCTAGCTGTGTGTGCCCCAGAACTAGAACCCAGTCTCAAGAACAAAAAATGGCCTGAATGGCCCCTTACTTTGAACCACACTGTTCCATTGTCGGCAGATTCCAATCCACCGTTAGCCGGGGTCGGGTCGTGCAGCGTCAGAGCCCATCCAAATTCGTTGCTCCTGCACAAGGCACAGCCAAGGTCCTTGACCTTGGGCCGGACCTGGGACCCGTTTTAAAAGGCGCGAGACGCGGCAATGGTGATGTGGGTATGTTTGTTGTCCGAGCATTGATAGGTTTGCTGCACATGCTGTGTTTGTCAATGAAACCCCTTCGCAGCTGCTTCTGCTTGCCAGCCATCTGTGTGTATCTGTGTCTGTGCGCGCGGGCGCGTCTGTACCCACCCGGTAGTGGGTGGCATGTGATGCCTTGTGTGCATTGCATGGTGCATTTGTCAGGATTTCTCCATGTGACAGCTGGGATGCTTCAGTGTCACAGTGTTAGAGGGGGCCTGGGGCTTTCCCCGTTGTGTGTTCATGCACAGACGATGACAGGTGGTGTCTGGGAAAGTGTATGGGTCCGAAGTGTTCTGCCTTGGGGTTCTGCATTGTGCGGGCCGAACCAGGAAGGGGCGAGCCAGCCAATTTGGGAGACACGGGGTGTTACGGGTGTGTCCCCTTCTGACGAAGTCAGTCCCTGCTTTGGGCACTCCTAAGACGGCAAGGGTTTGGTAACACGGGCGTGGTTGCCAGCTCGTACCCGACCTCAAGGGGGAGTGGGGGGGGGGGGGGGGGCTCTACGGACCCCAAAATGGTTCTCCGGAACAATGGGTTTTGTGGCCTTCGGAGGGAATCCGCTGAACTAAGCTAAACGAAACCTATGGTGGCGTGTAAGAGTGCTTTGAGCGCCACATTGGGCAAGGCGAGGCACTATACGAATGTCGTTTGTTGCTCCTTGCAGATCCTGCCCTTGAGCTCAGGCTCGGCTCGATGTGGTGGTGCCGTAGTTTCTCCTGTGTAGAGAGCGATGGTGTCTACAGATCAACGTGCACGGAAGTTTTCTGTTCCGGTGTATATATTTCCAGGTACACTGAAGCTAATTACCCTTACCGTGCGGCGCTTGAGGCACGCTTAAGCACTCCCCATGGTTATCCTGTCCCGACACTTTCCCCCCAATTTCCCCCTATCCCCCCCTCCCCCCCTCCCCCCTTTCCCCTCATTTCACCCCAATTCCGCCCATTTTACCTGGGGAGCTTTCACCAATGCACACACACACACACACACACACACTCTGCTGACGCATGCACGACCTGCAAGAGACTTCGGCGCACAGCTGAAGCATGCTGTGCGCTGGGACATCACGCTGATGACCACATAGCACGCAGACCGCAACTGCAACTGTGCCCACTGCATGGCCTGCCACCGTGCCCGAGGTGCACACTCAAGCAAAGGGGAGTGCGCCACTGCTGTCAGCGGGGACACCATAAAGTGTGCACCCCAGTGCCCGCGCGCCGGAAGCGCCCACTTGCTGCACATGCACAACTGCCCCACAAACGACCACGCCTACAAGGGCCTGCACGTATCTCTACGGGTCTGCTGAGGTCCCCACACCAACCCCCCACCCCTCCAGCCCCCAAACGCAGGAGGCCGAAAACACCCCCCCCTCCGTCCCCACCAGCCCCAGTTCCACGGGGGCTGGAGGAGACCGTGGCCGAGGATGTCGCCCGCCCGCTTTTCGTGACGAGGCACGGGAGAGCAAACACCCTGGATACCTAGCCAGCAAAATACAGAGGTTCTGATTCCGCAGAAGGGAGGGAAACAACGTCACAAAGAGGCCTCAGCAGACCTGAGCCAAATGAGGCGTCCAGCCCAACGCTGCACAAGGATCCACCTCTAAAAGTACAGATCACACACACACACACACACACACACACACACACACACACACCAATGCCTTGTTGTCAATCAAAACCTTGTTTTATGACCTTTATGACCCCAAAATTCCCCATTTTTCCATCAAGCATCCAACAGTCCCCACACTTTCCCAAAGCTCCCCCCATTTTAACGAAATCAGCCCATTTCGAGAATAAGTGCACGGTAACGTTACGGAAATGGGTATTTCTGAAGCCTGTGCTTAATCGTATGTTGTGTGTGATGCTTAATGTTTTGCTTTGCAGTCCACATTGCCATTGGGTTGGGAGTTGGGGTCCAATTGCAGGAACTTGACACATTTTCCGGCAATGTCTCTGCTGCAAGTGAGGCAAAGAACGCCAGCCATCCATCTTTCAGGTATGTGCTGGTGGTGACCTTTGTTTGTGCACTTTTATTGAAGCTCATACATCATGAGGGCTTAATCGTACGATTGGTAGATTGCAGCGTGCATGCTGCACATTGCCCCCGCCCTGTTGTAGCCCAACAGTCAAGCACATTGCAATCATGCCACCATGCCACAGGGGGATAGGATTTGCTGCCAATCTTGTTGTCCATTGTTTGCCGTTTGACAGTGAACTGGCAAAAAGTCCACTAAGGTACCCCTTGCATGCTTGATCTGAGTTTAGGGACGACGCAAAGTTCATACACGGCCCAATTCATATTGGTGACGGGTAACAAGTGCACCATTTGTGGGGGGAAGAGGCCCAAAAAGGTAAAAATAGTAACAAAAATAGGGGACAAGGGGGTGTATAGGGGTATACGTTACATGAAAAACGCATGTGTATGTACCACTATATTGCCTCTGTTCCAAGATAATTACCCAAATTGCGCGCCGCAGGTGCCGTAGGCGCTGTAGGATAAGCACCCCCCATGGGGTTGTTAGATCATGCTCCCTTGCATGCTCAAGTGACCAACACATTGTTGTTTGGCCCTTTTGTTGATTATGTGTTGAAGGCTTTGTCAGCCAAGCACAAGGACCCATACAAAAAAGTATACAGCCCCACTATAAATGCTGCAACGGCGAAAGTGTAGAAGTATTTGGCTTTATTGCCTTTAGCTGAGTATGCCTAGATTTTTGACCCACGCCAGAGACGTGTCCTTGACTCCGAGGAAGGCATGTGCACCAATGTTCTTGCCCACAAATGCCTCTTCAGCACAGGTGAGCTTACCTCTACACTTCAAGTGGACTTCAAGTGGATTGGGACGCTTATTGGAAGTTACTTGCCGTGGTTGCAACGGACATTTTTAGCATTTTGGATTCGAGGGAATGTCTGAGACCTTGCCTTTGTTGTACGCGATTGTACGCCGTATCCTGTGCTCCAGCCACCTCTTGTGATGTTGAGTGTTTCTTTTCCTCACTGGAGTGGGTCTATGATGAACGGCAACAAGACATGGAAGAGGAGACGCATTGTGCTGCCGTTTTGCTCCGTTACAATGGCATTGTGAAGTAATCAAATTCAGTTTTGTGTCGCTTTGTGTTGTTGTTGTTCTTGTTCTTGGACAGCCCTCTTTAGGCCATGCCCGGACGTCCGGGTGCTAGTTGCACCAGCAAGCTACAGACAAGTTTCCGTGCCGTAGAAAAAGTAGTCCATTTTTTCCAATCCCCTCCATCCTAGCCCCACAATATTTGTTATGTGCCCCCAGCCCCCTGTAGTTCACCCCCCCCCCCCCTTTCCCCCCCAGTCCCCCCCATTTTCCCCCATTTCCCCCATTTCCCCCCATTTTTCCTAGTGCTGGGTACATTATACGTTGCTGGGTATGTTACCGTCCCTCTGGGCCGGGTATTTCTGAAGCCTATCAGCATAACGTGCACATATGCCAATTTAGAAGCCAATGAACATTGATCATGCACTGGCCATTGTGCCCACCGCATGCTAGAGCAGTGGCCTTAGCTGGGGATGTGGACACAGCGTCAGGTGCCCCAGATCACCAAGCATTACACATCAGTGCTGCTTTTTTGGGCGTTACCCCTCTGGTGTTGCAAGTGGAGTGCGTTCCCTACACTCTTGGCCGGTGTGCTCAGACTGAAGAGAAAGTGTGCCCCCCCCTGCCCCCCGTCCCTTCTTGCTCAACAACCAGCTTGTCCAACCACCCTCTGCCAAGACAGCACTTTTTATCACCACCCTTTCAGCAATCCTTGACCCAGGTTTGTGCACTGATCACCTGCTGGTCAAACAGCGCTTTTTGTCTTCAAATCATGTCTAACAACCAGGATTCAGTCAAACAAGGCCACACTGCTGGTTGTTGCAGATGGAGGGAAAATCTCCCTCCACCACCAGCTGACCATGGTAGTCTCTCGCAAATCTTCTGAGTCACCCCTGTTGGTGGGCGGGGGAACTTGTAGCTGAGACACGCTCCATTTGAGAACCTCCTTCTTAATCCCCCAGTGTCGAACCCTGTCCGGCATTCCTCCGTATCACAGGACCTAGAACAACAGTTCAAAGGAGTTGCAAACACTGTGGAGAGCTTTTCACCCAAGTCACCTTGAAAACCTGCTCAAGACATCAGGGGTCTTGGTATCAACACAGCAATACCTGGAGCTGTTGTGGTGGCACTGACCCGTCGAAGGTCTGCATGCAGTGAATTGCTCTTGTGCCCCTACCGAAGCCCGAAGCCCCACTCTCGTGAACAGGTGGGTATGGCACACCCCTCTGCCCTTGCAAACAGATCACCGGGATATCACCGGGACCTGCCTTTCGGATGGGAGTCCCAGAAGGGGGTAGTGGCGGTCGCAGGTGGTTTCCCAGTGGCACTTGTGGCACTCGTGTGTGTACGTGTGTGTGTGTGTGTGTGTGTGTGTGTGTGTGTGTGTGTGTCCATGTTTTTCCGAAAGGCGCCGAGCCATGACTTTTTGTAAACATTGATGTTGGCTTGACGAGCTATTTTTGACGATCAGTGCTGTGCTTCCGCTGTGCGCTTGATCACACCTCACGCAGTGTGTGTGTGTGTGGGGGGGGGGGTGCGTGTGTCGTGTCTGTGGGGGGGGGGGTGTTACAAAGTGTGTGTGTGTGTGTGTGTGTGTCTGTGTGCAGCCCAGGGCACTTCCAACCATGCTAGTGCAAAGAAGACCACCAGAAGTTCTGCACTTTTTCTGAGCCTCTTTTTGAGCATGATCAGATGCGGTCAGAAATTATCTGGGCAGTCAGAGGCCTGCCTGAGCAAGCAGCCGAGCACTCTGTGTTGCTCGGAATTTGTTCCCCTTGTTTGGGTGTGTGTGTGTGTGTGTTTCTTATGTATATGTTTGTATGTGCACACGTGTGCATATGTGTATGCATGTGTATGTGTGTCTGTGCCTGTGCATGTGTGCGTGCATGCGCATTTGTGTGTGTACATGCTGGCCCTGCGTGTGTGTGATCGGCATCTACTACAGTATGACGTGACACAACCTCCTGTGGATATCCTGCTTTGTGTGGGGGGAGCACAGGTTCCCTGTCTGTGGCAGCCAGCGGATTTTTTCTTGCTCTGTAGGGCCAAGACGGCCAGCAGGACTGCCTTCTGGTGGTGCAGCTTTTGTTCTTGTCTCCTTCTCCATCACAGAATGAAAGATGTCTATGGCAGCTCTGCAGCTCTTGAGGAGTTTTTCTTGTTCCACTGCTTTCCTGCTTTTTTTTTTTTTAATTTTTTTGTCATGGTTCCCATCGTATGTGTGCAAGTGTGCACTTGTGTATGTGTGCATAGTGTGTGTATATCTGTTTCATGTGTGTATATGTGTGTATGTGTATCTGACCTGCACGGGAGGATGCTTGGCCCAGACAGGCCGTGCCTTGGTGGGGGGTGGGGTCGGTCTCAGCTCAGCCCACCAATCCGTGTTCTGCACTATGGCAAGCCCCTGATCACCCTTATCGTCACGCCACCCCCGAATATTTGCCATGCATCTATATTAGCAGTCTAAGGGTACACTACAGTGGTAGGACACTTGGTCAGCACAAATTGGTCTGCTTTGGTGTGGGCCCAAGTGGCGCTGGCCGGTGACTATGGCCGCATGCTGGTGATAAGGGCCCTGCACAAAGCTGTGCGCCACGTATACTGTGCTGTGTGTCGCCATGGGGGTGCAGAGAATACTATGCGCGCAGTCTACGCAATAGCCCACCATCAGACGTGCTCGCAACACACCGTGGTGGCCCGCCTCATTCATTGGCTGCACCGGAACACACAGGGATGCGTCACGTTACACTGTTACACTGACAATGTCATCCCCTACCACTTCCGCCATGAAAATTTTGAGCCTACGTGGTGCGCCAACATGCACTTGTTGCGTGCCTGGTCTGCTCCTTAAAGTTCTTCTGTCTGTGTGTGTGTGTGCGGTTGAGTGGTTGCACCTAACGCTGGTTGTCTTGGGCTGTCGTTAACACGAAATCCTCTATGTATTAATTTTGAGGTCCGTTGATTAGTACACAACTCCTGCGAATAGGTGAGGGCCCAAGGAAAAGATCTGGATTACACCGCAATTGCCGCTCAGGATTGCACGCTACTTTCTCCGTCAACAAGGCCCGTGGTCCCCCCACCCACTGCAAGACGCACACGCAAAGTGGTAGTCGTAGTGGTACAATGATGGAACATCATGACAATATAAACATCATGTCGTTCGGTGGCTTGGTAAAAACAGCCAAAGAAAGGTCCTGCCGTGCCTGCTCTCCTTTTCACCCATATGGCATCGGCAAACTGACATAATCATTTTTTTTTTTCAAAAACAACATACGGATTTAAACAAAGTGGCATTCCCATATTTTATAGCGCCACAACTTCGTGCTGCAACCAAACGACATTTGTTCGAACCAAACACACCTGAAACAAATTTATAGTCTTTCGTGCCCTGGTTACGTTTCGTTTCTACATGTCTATATACTTGTTCCGACTTATATGCGCATTAGCGAAATTATCACAGCAACAACATCCAAGTTGCTCTATACTGCTATGTGCACTTGCACAAATGCTTCTAGTGAAAGCAAATAAATGGAATAAATTTTTTGTACCATTTTCGACATCAGCGCTTTGGCTAGGCTTGGGAAGGTCTCGCTACACTCCACCTCCCCAAGCCCAGGAATGTTTTTTTATTGCGGTCACTAGTCTAGGAAGCTCCACTATTTGTAAATTTTTTTGCTATCAAAGGTTGAACTTGCTATGTTGAAAGCTCCTATCCAAGACCTCTACAACCACCGGTCAAGTCATACCACAGATGTTCACCCTTGGTTTGGATGCAATGAATCAACTCCGTTAGTTGGAGGGGGAGCCATATTTTGGTGACCATGATGTTTGCAAAACTAGGCCTCAAAAATCAGATTCACAAATGATTTTTTCCCCAAAGCAGCAAATGCTCTTTTTGTCCCACCTTTAGTGCTAGCCGACACCAACAGCCTATTGCTTCTAATTGCGTCCTTTTTGGTTTCAACCAGCCTTTCTCATCATCAGGCGGTGGTTCATTCCCGGATCCATGCACCCCAGCTTGCACAATGTACCGCAACGTCCGCAAAACCCCCAACTCACAAACCGCCCTAATTATAGCACTTGACCGGGGGATGGGCCATGCATTCTCAGGTCTATTGGTCCGCCGTACACAGCCATATTCGCGTTGGTCTATGGGCAAACTCTAGGTGACCACAAGATACAAATTTCGAACAATCTCTGTAAAAGTTAACGTCCGTTTGTAACACAAAAAAAGTCTTTCTTGGCATAATTTTTGCAACAAACATTCGGAGCTGCCAAATACTACCCCCCCCCCCCCCGTCATTCTCTTCTACATGTCTCAAGGGTCATTGTGAGCTTCGTTTCAAGGCCTAACTCCACGACATGTCGGAATGCCGCCCAAAATACGCGACTCCGCATCTTGAAAAAAGTGCCAAATGTCAAACCTCCGACGCACAAAACGGCTGCATTTTATACCCGCGCGGACCCGAATACCAACCCGACACGTGCTATGCACCACGAAGGACATTGATGAAAAAGGTTTGAGGGCAGGTGGATCCGGGGCTCCTTGCTGTACCACTTGGGGGGAGACCCATCATCGCCAAAAAACACAGCTTGTTTTCGCTACTAACAACGCGCTCCAAAACCTTCACTTGACAGCCCCCGTTCTATGAACACGCGAAGGCACACACAAAACCGCATGGTACAGATCGAAGGGCAACAATAGGGCTTTGATTTGGTCGGGGGTGCAGCGCCAAATTCCGTAACGTCCACAATTGGAAAAAAAACGCACTTTTTTTTTGCAGAATTTGGTCTCACTCAAAGGTATCTTGGCGCTAATGGGTCGCTTGGGGCTAAATCACCTCGAAGAGAGGTTGTTAGATCAAGCGCAGGCGCGGGCGTCACATACCCCCCCTTTTGGGGGGGGTCATTCGCGTAGCATACCCCAAGGCATGATATTTGATGTCCAACCCTTTGTAAAATCATTATTTTGCCCAATAAGACAATCCCCCAATGGATTTTTTGATTCTGAGGCCTCTATCCCCTAAAACTGGATATCAATTTTTTGGATGGGGGGGGGGGGATGGTGTGGCGGGGGGGGGTGTCAAAAGTTTTCGCTCAGCAGGCTCCAAGCAGTGGGGCCGCAAAGCCACTGTCACATCAAAGCACGGTCGAATGGTAACACAGCCAACTGCAAAATTATAGTTGGGCGGTTCGAATCCCAGTCGGTCGACGGTCTTCGGCGGCGCCGCCCTGCCCTGTTCGCCCGACCGGGATTCGAACCGCCGACCAAAACGTTTGCGGTCGGATGCATTACCATTCGGCCACTACTTGCCCGGAGGACATTGGTTCTCCCCAGTGCTCAGACCCGAGTCTACCGATGACAAAAAACCTGTCTGACTGACTGCTGGCCTGGCTAACTAACTGATTGGCTGACCGTCAGCCTCTCTTCGAGGTGCACTGCCAAAGGCAATAGAATATTTTTTTCTGCGACCCTTGGAGTTGTCCGGAGACGATAGTGCTTGAATGTGGGCTAGATGAGCCACAAGCGCGGCGCCATCCCTGCCGCGTTTCGAAAAATCCGCAATTTTCCAAACAAAAACGCTTCGCCAAACAGGGAAAACAGATCGGTTTTTCAAAATTCCAAATGCTACAAGGATCATTTTTCAATGCCGTTCACAAATCTGCAGTCGGATTCGGATTTCGTCAAAATTCATTTTTCGCGATTTTTTTTTCAAGATCCTAGGATTCTGCGAGAATTTTCAAAAAGGGCTCTAAACTCGTTGTAGGCCTCGGCCTGCCTTCCACCAATGTGGGGTCCCTTGGTCCCCAACGTCATTCTAAGTCTCCTTTCCTGCAGAAAAGTTTGCTGACCTTACACTATTGGCTGTTGACCATCGGGCGCGGCGGGTCCCGAGGAGTTTTCTTTCACCGCTTTTCTTGCTCTGTTTTTGTTTCGCGTGTCTCGATGTGTATGTTTGTGCATGCGTGTGCCAGTGGAACGTAGCCTTATGAGGCTCTAGCAAGGTGTGCATTGAGCATACGGAGCCCCACCATATGCCACCCACACCTCAGTACTGTCGTGAGGAAGACATAAGAGTGTGGGCTTGGAAACCTCTACCCTTGCAAACAATCGGCCAAAAGGTGTTGTCTTGGCGTCACACAGCCCAGTGCTATGCCGTCATACAACCACATGTTGTGCCCTTGTACAGCCCCGTGCTACAAGTGAAGTGTCACGTGAGTGAAAAAAAAAATACAAAAAAATAGACAACATATATATGGCTCATCAGAGCTTTGCCCCCCCCCCCCCCGGTTTGTCTGACTGACAGCTACTGACTGTGATTGTCTGACTAATGTAGTCAGACATGATGTTCTGTTTTCTGTTTCAGACACAGTGTGTGTCTTGAGGTTCAACCAGGTTTGGCATAGAGAATAAAGATGCATTTATGCCTGACTGTGGAGTGCATTACCTCTGGTTTGCATTTGTCTGTATTTTAATTAGGTCACCCCCCCCCCCCGGTTTGCCGCCCCGCCCCCCGGTTTGCACCCCCCCATGGGGGCCCGACACCTGGTCCGGCGCCAAACTTCGTGCCCCCTCGTACCTTGTTTTAGCACGGGTAAACGCCCTGGGCATCCCATTTTCCAGACCGGGGCCCTTGGCCCCCGTCCCAACTATTGGCACTTCGCTTCTACAACAGGCAGACAGTGTCTACAATGGGCAGGCAGTGTCTACTTGGGGCAGACAGTGTCTACAAACTGTCGACCGCCGAGCCCCTATGCACGGGTAAACGATGTTAGCGGACCGTTTTTGGGGAAGGGGGCCTTTGGCCCTCTTCCCAAATATTGCCTCTTCGCGTCTACAACTTGCCGGTGGTGTCTACCGTAGCAGACCGCGTTGAGCAGACAGTTTCTACATGGGGCAGACAGTGTCTACAGACTAAAGACCGCAATTCCCATGGCCGGTAGGTAAACGGATGGGGGACCTGGGTAAACGGGGTGGCATACGTCGGTAAAACATCATATTCTTGCATTTTGGGGGCCTTTGGGCCCAGCCCGGGGGCCCCTTTGGAACCCCATGGGGGGGCCCAAACCAGGGGGGGGGGGGGGCTCTCATATACCATATATTTATACATTTTTTAGTGTTAGTGCGAGTGTCTTTTTCTTTTTGAGTGTCACCGCGAGTGTACCCCCAAAAAGCCCAATGGCTTATTTTCACTTCCAATCCGCTTTTGCGGGCATTCCCGGTTTATTTAGCTGTTTTGGCCCAACCAACTTTGGGCCCAGTTCTGATTCTGACCCCGGTCTGAAGCGTTGGGGATCCCCTAGGCGGCAGCGGCTATGTAGCCACTGGCCCCACTTGTGGGCCACTTTTGATTCTTTCCCCCGTTGTGACGTGTTGGGGACCCTCCAGGCGGCAGGGGTTATGTAACCACCCGGCTCACTTCTGATTCTGCCCCCTGCTCTGAAGCGTTGGGGACCCCCAAGGGGGCAGAGGCCACGTCGGCGGCAGGGGTCACTTGGCTCCTCAACCCCTTCCTCTCCTATTCCCTCCCCTTGTCAAACCCAATAGATGTTAACCAACCAACTAATTTGTTGTACGCCCGCTACTTGCGGTGTATCCAATGCCCACCCATTGGTCTCCCCTCCCATCCCTGTTATCATCCATCTGCGCCACGGCTCCATTGCCTTGCCAATGCTTGGGGGTGAGTTTGCCTCATTACACCTCTCCAAGTAGCAATGGCGGTCAGATTGGATTTTTTTTCATTAGCACTCGCATTGACACTCAAAAGAAATCAAAACTGGGGGTGCACTTGCGTTGACACTCAAAATATATGCATTATTTTTTTTCCTGAGTGCCACGCGAGTGACTCGCGTGACACTTGTCAACACCCCCCGTGCTTACGCCCTCACGCAACCCCTACCATGGTCCTACACAGCCCCATGCTGTCCCTTCAAACAGCCTCATGCTATGCCCTCATACAGCTGTGATATGCCCTCATACAGCCAAATGTTGTCGCCTTCATACAGTCCCATACTATGCCCTCATACAACCCCATGTCAGGCCCTCGTACAGCCCTGTGTCATGCCCTCATATTGCTGATTCCAAAAATACCGCGGTCACTTGTCTGAGATTTGGGGTCCGGTCCCCATCCCGCATTTTAGATCGTAAATTGTCAACAGAGGGGGTGCGGGGCACGGGGGCTCTTATGTACATCTCTGGTATGATGCAGGATGTTTAACCCCTTGTACAATCATCATTCAAGAATCCAAAAGTGTCCCCCAAGGGAATTTTTGATTTTGAGACCACTGTATAACCCCCCCCCCCCTTTTCAGCGGAAAACCCAGTATCCAGGGGGAGGGGGGTCAAAACTAGGCCTATTGCGGCCACTGTGCATTCACCCGCACCCAGGTCACGTTCGGATTTTATCTTCTCTATGGACGCCTAACCACTGGTGGGGCTCCTGGGTCCTATCTCGGGGTACCCCAATCAGCCCCCTGGCGAGGACCCACCAGTGGGGGATTTTACATTGCGATATCAGGCCAACATGGGTTAGCTGAAAAACGAACGGCAAAAGCATTTGCAGTGGAACCCTGCTTAGGGGTCTTTGTAGGTGCAGGTGCATGAAATGTGAAATGAAATAACAATGCATCCTCGCCTGTACTGTTTTTTGTATGGCAACCAAGTTGAGTCTTCATGCTTCTTCCTTCTTGCTTCTCAGGTTGGATGCTCCATCAAAAGCAACCACATGCTGTAGCCGCAGACAGTGGAAGTAGCAGGCACCACCTAGTTGCTGAATGAATGGCCACAGTTGTGCTTAGCGCTTCTGGTCCCACATGGTGCTTTTCTACTTCGAGCCGCTGTGAATACTTGCAACCACCATCCAGACCTAACCATTTCCATAAGTGCATAAATCCTCGAGCTGTCTAACCGCCACTAACCTCCCCGAACGATGAAACCAACCCTCACCAGCGGCATTTGGGGTGCGCTCCGGACCGGCAGCATCGGTGCTGTGGTCTTTGCAACCTATTCTTTGACTTGAAGGTCCATAGCACAGTGTTTGTTTGTCCTGTGTGCTTGAAATGTACGTTTTAGACACGTTTCCTCGAGCATGCCACAGGACAGGCTGGCACGATTGCGTGAAGAGGTTGCCTTGCTTGTTTGGTCCCTTTTCATAAGCTAGAATGGGCGGTTTGTATACCCAATGCTGCAACATACCCAGTTCATTGCCACACCTGTGAAACCGCTTTTGGAGAGTGTTTCAGTGATCTCTGACTGCACAGCTGCACCACAGCCCAGCAAACCAAACGCCCAGACATTGATTGCAATGCCATGGCTCTGCGATTCACCAACCAGCCTGGAACCAAACTGAAGGACATGATGCCATTCTACACTGCTCACCTGTTCAATTTGGGTGCCTTTTGGACAGATTTCTGGTGCAGGCCCCTCTTGTTGATCTGCAGGTCATATCCGGGTACCGCCTTGTCTGACGGCTTCCCTAATTTCGGACGTGCTTGCACAAGGGTGCTGCAAACCTTGGGACAGGTTTCTTTTCCTCTACATGTAGAATTCATGCCGCAGCTGTTTCCGATGGAGGGCATGACCACTCCTGCCTCCGCAGATGCTTTCAGGAGGTATGGCCCACGACAAGAGATGGTCCGTCCTTCCATGATCAGCCAAAGGGCAGGCTGAGGCAACACCGTTTTAGCACAAGCCAGGACTATGTCATGTCTCATGTGTGTGCCCGGGGCCATGCAGGTCCCCTGGATACATTCAGCATAGGTCTCGCAAGTGCTGACTTCTTCGAAAATTGGTTTGCTAACGCCTGGCACGTGTGTTCTTTAAGCAGTGTTGCGGGCTGCCGAGATGACGCCTAGTGTTTCAACTTGGCAGCAGTTGGAACATCCAAGCCCTTTGGACCCGTTTCGGCCCGCCAGAAGTGAACCTTGAAAACGGACCACTTGGGCCACAACGGCTTTGGTTCTGCTCATTGTTGATGAGACTCAAGACTATGCTCTGCCTTTGCTGCGCCCCAGGTGGTGTTTTGTCAGGAGACACAATAAGTCTAAAGTGCATCATCTCCACAGTAGCCTAGTGGATTTGTTCCCATACTACGACAGACTGTGTCGAAAAAACGACTCTGTAGGAACAAATGCCGCCCCTGGTGGATGAGATTTGGTGGTCCAAAAGATTGTCACCACGCAGTCGTTATCCCCACTTCCCCTATTTTGTGACACATTACACCTATAGCATGCCTTGTCAAATATATCATTTAATCCCAAGTACAGCGGCGAAGCCAACCAAGAATATGGTGATGTTCATGGCTTCAATTATGCAAGGGTGAAGCACCTCTTTCCCCACTTGTGGCAATGGAGGAACGTGTGGATGAGCTGCAGTATTGACCTGCTGTATGGACCTGCAGATTCTAATCGTGTAGCCCTGAAGCCCAACACTGTAGCCCTATAGCCCTGCAGTCCTACCGCCCAATTGACCTGTAGTTGTGTAGCCGTACCATGGCCCCTGATGTGCTATACTGACGTTTGTACTGAAAGCAGCATAAGACTGTTAGGGGGGGTTTGTGCAAACCGCGGCACACCTCTCATTTTTGGGGGCTAGGGCCAGTACTGGGTTGTTTCAAGGGGAACTACAGAATGAATGTGCAGTGCATGCAAGGGCAAGGGCTAGGGAAGGTCGGGGGGAAGTACCATGTGTCCTGGCGGACCATGTGTCCTGATGTGCTCTTGAGAATCCCTCCGATCCAAGGGTAGTATGTACACGACATGGCAACACCCCCATGTTACCAGACCAAGGACTGGATGGCGGAGCTCACCAATGCCATTAGTTGATGCGCTCTCTGCACAGGGCCCCCCTGGGCCTGTGACAAGGGCTGTGCGTATCATGTCTGCTGTGCCGTGACCAGGGCATCACCGATCACCATCCCCTTCGTTCTCGCGCCGTGCTTCCTGATGACGTTCAAGAGAAGGTGCACGGTGTTGCCCCGTGGGCCTGTGTTCTCTCCGGAAATGTGACATGGGCTTCACTGTCACGACGGCGCACGCTTTGGGACATGATGCCCCCCCCACCCCACTCGGCCTGGGCCATCACCGCCAGCCAACCCCCCCCCCCCTTTGCCCCTGTTGTCCGCCAAAGAAGAGCAGGTGAAGCGGGCATCGAGGAGTATTTTCGGGGCCTCGTTGCCCCTCACTCATCCCCCCCCCCCTGCAGATGCTGTGGGCCAGGAAGGGGGCACAGGCTCCGCAATGAATTTGACTGCTCTTAGTGTTTGTCATAGTTGGCCATCTTCCAAAACTTCTCTGCCGGTATCTAAGTGTCTGCAGTGCAATATTTGAAGCATGATGCTATATCATATAGTATGTACAGTATCTACAGGATCTATAGTCTCTGCAGTACCTACAGTACCCATGGTGTCGGAGCTATGTATAGTGGCTACACAGTATCTACAGTATCTGAGGTAGCTATGGCATGAATGTGGTATCTGCAGTTTCTACACTATTTGTAGTATCGGTAGTGCCTATGATATCTCTACTGTGTACAATGTCTACACTGCTATCTATCTACTACAGTATCTGCAGTATTTACTATCTCCAGTATCCACAGTATCTACAGCATGTCCCATGGCTACTTTGTCTACACTATCTACAGCATTTTGGAGTATCTACATTATGTACAGTTTCACCAGCATATACCATATTTACAACACCTGCAATATCTACAGTATCGTACAGCATTTGCATTGTGTACAGAGCATATGTACCATGCATTTTTATGAATCGGTGCTGTCAATGTACACCAAACCACTCTTCTTGTAGATCGCAGAACTGTAGGGCACAGGTGGCTGGGCTGATGTGTGCTGGGCTTGGCTGGGCTGGGCAAGACAGGGCAAAGCAGGGAGGGCTGGATTGCTGGGCAGCGCATGGCAGGGCAGGTAGAGGCAGCACAGCACAAGGCAGGAGGGCTCTGCAGAAGGTATGGGATAGCACATTTGATCCTTTTGTCTTCCGAACAACGCCTTGCAGTTTGGTCGCTATTATGGTCTGCACGAAGGGTTCAGCCACTGTTGGCTTGGTCCTCCGCCGCTTTTCAAGCGCTTGTTTGCCTCCCATGCGTTGTTTTGCCGTCGGTAGTGCGCGATTTTACCGTCGATTTTGCGTTGTTTTCTCGTTGGTTTTGCATTGTTTTGCCTTCGGTATTGCGCTGTTTTGCCGTCGGTTTTGCGTTGTTTCCCCGTCTGTTTTGCGCTGTTTTGCCGAAGGCTGCAAATGAAGAAGTGATATTGCTTTACTGTTATTGCAGTTAAGTGATTGTGCAAGTTTTACAGTCAAGGACCTCTCCAAACAGAGTGCTGTATCTGAGTTAGGCTTGTTCACCTTACATGCCTGTCTTTACTCCGGTTGCCGAAATGAGTTTATTTCTATTGATGACGTGCATTTCATTGGAATTTGTGTGAAAACGGGTTTAGAAAGGGTGTTTAGTTAAGTTTGAGGGGTTTGGCCCACGCATTGGGGGTGTTGCCTGGACCGTGCGCGTGCCAAGAATTATTTAGGGGATTGTTTGTTCCCTGGATCCACAATACCTGAATCAGAGTTGCCCTCCTGGGCTGCCTGGGCTACCTGTGTACTACCACCGTTCCACTGGGGAGAGGGTGCCAGCAAGAGCTGCAAGGGGCAGAAATTAGGATTCTGGGACCTGTGACAAGCATCAGACTAAAAATTAAAAATTCCTGGTATGTGAGCAAGCGCCACAGGGTGCAGAAATTGGGACCCTGGGTGTGGTTCTGTGGGGGACGTTCAACGGGGTAACAGTTGGGTAAACATTCCAAAAAGATTGAACAGTGCGCGCACCGTGCAACAACACCCCCATTGTACACACAACTGCTTTGCAACGATGTTGCTGTGCTCCGCTTCTTCACCGCTTCTACTCCTTTATTGGTGGTGGTTGGACTACAATAATGGGGAATCACCTAGGGACGAGTGCATTCATTCCTCTTTGCTCTGGAGTTGGTGGTCTGAAAGATTGTCACCTTACAATCGCAATCCCCACTTTGTTGTGATACCCTACACCCATGGCATGCCCATATGCTCAAATGCCGGGTCCTTGTTTGATGTGGATAGCAAGAAGCTGCCAGCAAGAGGTAGTGGTAGTTCTGTATTAGTGTATAAGGGATTCAGCTGGGGAGGAATCTTAGTCATGCGTCGACTGATGGTTACCATAGTGATGAGGAAGACCTTGGGGTGGTGGATGCAGGTTGGGTGGCGAAGGGGTTTAGGAAGTTGGGTAGGGTGAGGTTGGCAAATGAGTTGTGGAATCAGCATTAATGGATCTGCAACACTTAGGGGGTGGCAGAGAGTAAGCGGGTGGGGTATGAGGTCCGGGGGGCTGCATGCTCCGGGTCTGTTGTGCACCTGTTCCCTGTAACTCCCATTTGCACACACTACAGTGGGCGCGATGGTCTTTTTCCTGCTTCTTATCGCATATGGACTCCTGTGGATCGTGCCACCCCTCTTCCAAGTGCTGCACGGGTGCCATCGCAGAAGTGCAGCCGCCACTGCAGTGCAGCCGCCAAAGGCGCTGCAGCTTCTCAAGGCGCTGCAGCTTCTCAAACTGCTACTCAGTGCTCACACTGTTTCAATGAGCATGTCTGCCGTCAGCTCATATCTTTCCAGTGATTATTTTGAGCTCGTGATCGCCGCGGTCCTGCTGGTCCTGAGCCTCGTCGTGCTTGGGTCCCTCTGGTGGACCCCATCCCCCATCAGCCTGCGGTGCCGGGCCTTCGTCGCCGCCGTCACGTTCGTGGCCTGGCCTGCCTTTCTCTTCGCGAAGGAAGCGGCATTGCCTCAGCTCCTCGGCGTCGTCGTTGCGCATGGCCTGGCCTCGTTCGTGACCGCGATGATGCGCTGTCCCCCGATGTACTGCGTGCTGCTCACCCTCGGGGCCATTGTCGTGCCCGCCTTCTTCGGTCTGGATGGCGCCCCCCCCGCCAACACCCCGTACCCTGCGCTGAAGGCCCTGACCGTGCTGATCCTGCCGGTCCTGCTCTTGGGCAGCAGTGCGTGCCACTACGTGCGGGGCCTCCACACGAGGCTGGAGTCCTTGAGCGCCGATGAGCAGGCCATCCGAGAGGACCTCGTCTACGTGCTAACGTGCCTCAGGCTCACCAAAGACGCGATGGCGGACGCGGCGCCTGATGACTTGTTGGAGGCCATCCTGGCGCTGCGGGCCCCAGTCTCGCAATTCCCGTGCCACGGCGACCGCCGCGGTGACGCAGGGATCGTGGACTCCCTCCCCTGGCCCTCCGTCTTCAACTTGGCGGAGCTCCTGACCGCCGTTGCCGAGCAGGCGGCGGGCGTCCGCATCTTGCTGCACACGACGTTCTCAGAGACGGATATGTTCTCGGGCCCCAAACGCCAGATACAGCAGGCGTTGGCGATCCTGATCGGGAATGCCACCCGGGCCAAGCGCGCCGGCACCGTGATGCTGTCCGCAGACTGCGCAATCTCCACTGGCACGACGGACCCCGTGGCTGTCACAGGTCCACAAACCCGATACAGCAGCGAGCTGCAGAGTGGCCGTCGGTTTCCCCCCAAACGCCGTCGGTTACCCTCCGCCCGCCCCCCTTTGCAATTTGCCCCCAACTTCCTCTTTTGGGGTCAATTAATTGTCTAATTTTGCGAAATTTCAGCCGTTCTTGTGGCTTGTGGGTGCAAATCACCTCGAAGAGAGGTTGTTAGATCAAGCGCAGGCGCAGGCGTTGTATACCCCCCTTTTTGGGGTTGTTCGCGCAGCATACCCCACTTTGTGGTATCGGATGTCCGACCCCTTGGTCTCATCCTCATTTTGGGACAGAACATGATCCTCCAATGAATTTTTTGATTTTGATCCCCCCTGCCCCCCCCCGTTACCCGGGTACCCCTTTTTGGGAGGGCGGGGGGGTGTCAAAACTTCTTTGCATATTGCGGCCGCTGTGTGTGGCTTTGGACCTGGGTCCTGACAACTTTTTTCTTGTATGTGGACCCCCTAACCCATGGCGGGGTCCCGGGTCCAAACTCCAGGTACCCCCGGCCCGCCCCCCTGTGGGCCCGTGTAGCCAGGGCCATGGGCCCTGAAACCCCCAATATTGCTGTTTGTAGGCGGTTCAGTGGCACCTGATGTGCGCACAAAGTGCATAAGCAGCTTACCACCCCCTACAGCTCAAAAATGGAAACCACCACGCAGAGGTCGTTAGATCAAAGCCAGGTGGGCCTGCACATAGGGGAAAACACCACATACCCCCTGGTTTTGGGCCTTGTTGGGCCTATTCGGGTACCCTACCCTGAGAGTTTATTTGTTGGTAAATTGTAAAATCATTATTTTGTCTGATAAACACATCCCCCAACGAGTTTGTGGTCCAGACCCCGCTAGACCCCCTGCCCCTCCCATTTGAAATCCACTTTTTCGAGGCGTCATGAGGGGTGGGGGGGGGGGCGTCAAAAATGTTGAAAAAATGACACCCGCCTTTTTTATGTTGAAAATCATGAATCTTTTGTTTTTTTTCGAATTTGAGCCGAAAAACTGTTTTCAGGTACCAACCCCATGGGGTTTGTAGGAACAGAGTGGGACGGGCGCTTATGCAGTTTATGCACTTTTCAGCCATTTTTGCTTTCTCGGCGGTTTTGGCGACCTTGGCAGGCCCGTGGTACCCACTCCGAGGGGTGCAAGCAGGGATGTTGTGACAGTATATGCTTACTAGGATACAAAAGGACGCAGCCTATAACCTTCCCCAGGGCTGGTCATGGCTCATGTAAAAGATGTAAAATAATTGTTTCTGCTAATCATGGCGACATGTGTGCATGGAGTTTTTCACCCTGTACAACTCAAGAATCGAAGTTTCCGAAACTTAGTTTTTTGATATCGTGGCCACTCACAATGATCACCCAAGCTATGTGAAGCATGTTCTAGGTAGTATTCATGTGGTTTTCACCCCATTTGGGTATTTGGTGTGGGAGGTCTCCCAATGGACTGGTACACAACCTGCTTCTGTAGTTTTCACACTGTACATGTCAAAAATCGAAGTTTGCGAAACTTACTTTGTGGATATCTTGGCCACTCACAATGGCCATCCAAGCTATGCAAAGCATGTTTTAGGCAGCATTTATGTGTTTTTTCCGGGTCTTCGGTGTGTGTGTCACTTGGGTGTGCATTGCTCGGGGTAGATTCTCCAATAGAATTTTTCGGAACTTTTTTTTGTTATTGTTGTTTTTGTTAACCATTCACAATGATCAAATATCCTATGTAAAGCATGTTTTAGACTCTTTTTTCTGCGTTTTTCACCCTATTTGGGTGTTTGGACGGGGGCAAGGGGCTGGGGCACCACCTGTTGATGCAGCGTTCCACCCTTTGCAACTTAAAATGGAAATTTCCGAAAACAATTTTTCTGATATTGTGACCATTCACAATGATCAAATATCCTATTTAAAGCATGTTTAAGACCCTCTTCATGTGTCCTCCCCCCTATTAGGGTGTTTGGACGGGGGCAAGGGGCTGGGGCACAACCTGCTTATGCAGCTTTCCACCCTCTACAGCTCAAAAATGGAAATTTCCGAAACCAATTTTTTTTTGATATTCTGACCATCCTTGAGTTGGGGTGATGGACTCCCAGAATTCAGTGTGGCCCCTTGAGTTGGGGTGATGGGGGCAAGAATGGGAGCTGAATGATGAGGAGGTAGCAGCGGTGGACTTACAGGTGGCTGCTAGCCCTAATGAAGTGTCCTCTGCAGTTCACCTAGGTTGTTCTGGGATAAGTATTCAACCACAACAGAGTTCCAACACCCATGGGGCAAAAAAAAATGCTGAGCAGGCGTCCTCATCCACGCCATACCCTTCCCTGAGGGTAAGGAAGCTGCAACCCTGACAGTAGCAATGGCGGAGTACTGACTTCACCAAGTAGAAGCCTTCCTTAGCCATTTCTTCGGTGTTCCTGTCATAGAGAGTTTCTTTCCAGAGAAAGCCTAAGGATTGGCGCTATTTCAGAGTCTCACCCTCGAGACTCACTCCCTTCTCCTTTCATGTCTTTGACCTATGGTGGATTGTGGCAAGCATTGGGCTGTGTGTGTAGGGGCACACCCTAGGCTTTCCACATTTTGCATGATGGCTTATGTGAAGGGAAGGTAGCTTGCATTTGTCTTCAAATAGGCTACTTTGGGTGACCTAAATTTAGGGGTGTTTGGAAGGGGTGTGCCCAGGGGCTCTTCGAGGAGAACCTAGTCTAAAAGTAGCGCGCAGTGCACACGCGGTGCAAGGACTCCCCCAAAATATCCTATCTAAAGCATGTTTAAGACCCTCTTTATGCATTTTTTAGGCCTCTTGTTGAGAACGTGCACGTGGTGAGGTTGCCTAGCTGAGCTACAACTTTCTCGTCTCTTGCTTTGACGCTTCTGTGTCCCCCTTTTCCTTCGCCTGTGCGCCTTGAGCACGATGGGTGACCCCGAGGGGGTGGCCACCCAGTTGGCTACCCTCCTACGGCGCCCCCCGGTCCTTACGGCCATAGGTGCGGTGCGCGCTCCCTTCCTAGCGGGCGCGCAGCCCGCGAACATCGACGAGGGGGCGGTGTGCAACCGTTTCCGCTCCGAGGGGAGAAAAGTGGGCAGCGGGCCCGCCCAGCCCCCCCCCCCCCCCTTCTACCGCCGAGCAAGCGATGATCGCTTTGCTGCAGCGTCAGATTGCGTCCCTTGAGGGCGTCATCAACACACCCCGCCGTGAGCTCACAGAATTGCGGGGCGAACCAGCCCCAGCCCAGAACCTAGCTGCCCCAGGGCGCCGGCTGCCGCGACGATGACAACAACAACCGCTCCAGCAAAGAAAGCGGCCTCCACAGCCCGGGCGGCGTCCGGCTGGCAGCTGGCGGGAGGGCCCCCGGAACACCCAGGCGCAGCAATCTTCGGCGCCGCCCGAGCGCCCGGCGCCCCCTCCCTCGCCTCCCCGGTCCCCCGTGTGGAGAGCCCATGCATGGGCACCAAGCTTTTGAAGGCCCTTGTGGTCCATGGGGCATCGTGGTATTGGCACTGCAGCTCCACCAATCGGGACTACATCCTGGCCATTGCCTTTTAGTACCAGTGCCTTTGGCACCCTTGCACCACATGCACAAACACACACACATGCACACATGTGCACGCACAGGCACACACATGCACATGCACACCCCCTCCATTGGGGGCCCTTGCTCATGGGTTGGCGCATGGGCATGCGGGTCTGCAAGGGGTAGAAGCATGACGGCTGTCCACAGTCTTCGTGTAGTGCTAAGAGGGAGGAAAGGCCACAACGGTTGGAATGTCCAAACACTGCTGCAGTGTGGGCTGAGCTGCAGATGTGGCCAACGGCACCAATGGTTGAAGCGTGCCGCAGCACCTGTTTTTGGGGCCCGTTGGTGGGGATTTGAAAGCATGCTGCAGCATGCCACAGCACACTGAAAATTGGGTTGCAATTTTTTTGGGAAAAAAGTCTTGGACCGAAATATCAATTCCATCTCTGAGCAGTCATTTGGCAAAGATGGCCTGTACTCTAGTGGCCAAATGGTGCATCTGTGATTGAGAGGTCTATGGTTCAATTCTTGTGATTGGCGACGTGCAGCAAACTAGGTACGTCAGCGGTCAACGGAGCTTGGAGCACCGCAACGGGTGCATTTGCCGGTTGGGGCACCTCCCCGTCACCCCTTCGCTTCCTCGCAGCCCGGCTGGGCACACGAGGACATGAAAGTAACCCGGGGCAACATCGTCCTCAGGGGGGTGGGGGGCGTCGAGGAGGGGTCTACCCCCCCCCCCTAGACACCGCCGGGTGGTGCGAGCTATGCCTCGGCGACACAGTCCGCGCCTTGGGGATCCCGCTCGGGCGCGGTTCGGGTGGTGGCGGCCGCTAGTCGCGCCAAGGCAATGCCCCCGCCGGTGCAGCCCACAACGGCTACCCTCTAGGCCTTGCTGCCCTCAACGACGGCGGTGCAGCCGCACCGCCTCTACAAGGGTGAGTCCCGGGACACGATCCGGGAATGGGGCATCACCCAGGTCACCCCTAGGCGCCACCCGGCGGAGTGGAGGCAGCCCTCGTAGGAGGGAACCCTGCGGTGCGTGGTCCTAGTGGGATGCCTGGTCCATGAGGCCCACCTGGCGGCTGTGGCCGCCATCACGGCGCACAACGGCGCCGAGCGGGTCACTGCGCTGGTGCACGTCCAGGGGGGCAGCAAGGCGGCCCCCACCGTGGAGACCCTGCTGCAGGCCCTCCGCCGCTCCAAGACCAGCCTCGCGATACCAGGAACATCTCTGCAGGGCGTGGTTCGGACCGAGCGCCAACCCTGGGAAACGGCAAACGCGGAGGTGGTGGACCCCCCCCCCCCCCCCCCGGGGCACGTGCTGCACCTAGTCTGGGAGTGCCTCCCGGAGGAAGATAAGCGGGAGACGGCCGAGCTCCTAAATGTGGACCCCGCGCCGCTGGACCCCTTGCCGTCCACGGTTCGTATCGGATGTGTCCTAAACCCGGCAATCCTAGCGGAAGCCAACCTGTGTCGGCTCCATGTTGGCTCGTTCAGCAAGGACCACGGCGGACCAAGGCGGCACCTCAAGCCGCTGATGGGGGTGGCCCTGCCGCACCCCCTGCCCATGCAGGCGGCGCTGCGAGGGTCGAAGGTGGAGGTCTCTCCAGACCTCCTGACAGAGGTGACGCCGTTGGTCTTGCATGCCAGCGGCAAAGCCCGGGGTGTCCACTTCCGCCCGTGGATTGTCACTGGCTCCGTCTGCCAGCACCCCGCGTACGTGTTGTGGTACAAGCAGCCACCAGATCGTTGCGGACCCTCCCCGGAGGTTTGGAAGACGCTGGCCGAGGATCAGGAGCTCCAGACGCTCTTCGCGGGGCTGGTGGACGGAGGGGCGCTTGGCAACGTGGGGGTGCGCCTCTTGGGGGCCAAGCTAGTGAGCCTTGCGGTGGTGGCGCACATCGCCAACCTGCTGGGCGCGCCAGCCCCATCCTAGACCACCTCCATTCGAGTCCGGGGCTACCCGGCACAACTGGGTTTGGCGGTGGACGATTATACGTAGCTCCAACGCTACGCCAAGGAGGCCTTTGGGTCGGACGTGAACATCCGCGTCCACCGCTGCACCTAGCTGGCCCACAGCACCCTCAACTGGCCGGTCTTTGACCTGGAGCTGGAGGGGGTGCCTGAGGATTGTCAGGCCGTCCGGCTGGGAGCCCCCGACACCCGCCTCCCTGACCGCCTCTGGGAGTGGACAACCCACAGCTCCCGCCGGGGGCAGTACCAACCGGTGGGCCCGAGGGCCCGAATGACGCGCCCGGAGGGGTCGGGCGGAGGATGGTAGCCCGCAGCGGCAATGGAGGCCCCGGACCACACGGGTGACTTGGCCATGGCCAACGCGGAGTCGGCAGTGATCAACGTGGATGAGGAGGCCGAGGACATCATTTAATGTTCTTAGCCCTTCACGTCCTGACCCTCTGTCTGTGGTTGGCAGCCTGCCCACATTGGCCAGTGCCGGTGCCGGTGACGCCGGAAAGAGTGGGAATGGGGGGGGTAGCACCACAAGCAGGCCCCCTGGTGCCTCACCGGTCACGCCCGGAGCTGGTGGATGTGGTACTGGCGGCGGTTCCTGCACCGGCAGCCTTCCCCCTAGGGCGGCCTCGGGCACCGGACTCTTTCCCCGGCAGGAGGGTGTCTATACGCCCACAGCCCACGAGGGCGCCCCAGGGTGAGGTAATGGCCCTGAGTCTCTCTGGGGGGGGGGGGGGGGGGTTCAGGCCTAGGCGGTGGCAGGGGGGCCCACTGCAGAGTGGGGCTGTGGCGGGGTGGCAGGGGACCTAGCTGCCGCACCGGGAACACGTCAAGGGGCTCCTCCCCCCTCCCCCCCCCCGGGTGGGACTGCGATAGAGGACTAGGAGAACAGGGCGTGCCACCTAATGAGGGAGCTGCTTAGGGGGGGGCGCGGGGCAATTGGGCCCAAACTAGGCCGGTGACCTTCGCCGCCTCCTTGGCCCTGGTGGTGCGGGCCCCTACGGCCCAGGAGTTGCAGCTGACCTGCAGGCATGCGATGCTACCCCCACTCTAGCCTCTTCCTTCGTACCCTCTGACCCCCGGCAGTGGCATCCATGGGTGGGCCGAGGACTCCCCACCCCCCCTCCTTGAGCCGGGGTGATAACGATTGTGCCCCCTCCCCCCCCCCCTCCCTGAGAGGGTGGGGTCGGAGCCCCCCCCCCCCCCCTTCCTGCTGCTGCGGCGCGGTGACGTGCACCCCCACCCGAGGCCGCTGCGTGTGGCGCATGCCAACGTCATGTCCCTGCGCATGCACTGGCACACGGTTGCCGAGTGGCAGGCGGACGTGGTCCTCCTCTCCAAAACCCGCCTGACGGCAGTCGCCCAACAAGTGATGCGCGCCTAGGTAGGGGTGTCGAGGTGGTAGGCCTTCTGGGGTGCTCCCCTGCAAACCCCGGGGGGGGGGGGGGCATCTGGGACGCGCCGGCCAAGGGGGTGGGCATCCTTGTGCGCCAAGGCATCGCGGCGAGACAGGTACTCCCGCCCAAAGGGGCACCCCACGACGAGGCGGACTCGCTGGCCCAGGCCCTGTGGCACCCCACCCGGTGGTGCCATGTCCTAGTGGGCCTTGGACGGGGGTCGGAGTCCTTGCACGCCCAGGCGGCTTACGGCGTCTCCTCGCAGCCGGCCCTCAACCGGGCCTTCTGAGACCAAGCCCCCCAGTACGTGGCGCAACACTGGGCGGCCCCTCAGCTGGTGGGAGGGAACCTCAACTTTGACCTCAACCACCTGCTACGGGCCCCGCCACCCATCCTGGCGGCCCTCCTTGTCCGCCGCCTGGTGGACGCGGACCTCGAGCTGGCGTCGGCCGCCGGGCGGGCCCCCCTCTGCTCGTACCAAGGACCGGAGGGCACGCGCCCCTCGCGCATCAACGGGCTGCTGGTCGACACGCGGCTGGTGGCGTTACTCCGCACGGCAAAGGTGCTCCCGCGCGGGGCCATACCGGGCCACACCCCGGTTCGCTTCAACCTACACCTAAGGGGGGCCTCCCAACGCGTGGTGCTGGGACGTACCGGGGCAAGAGTGCCCGCTGCATCTTGTGTAGGAGCCCCTCCGCCAGGTCCAGCACCGGATACGGGACACCCTCCGCTGCCATTCCTCGCGCCATCTAGAGGCGTGGTGCCCAGTCACCTTCGGGGGTCTGGGGGACGGGGCCGATGGCCCTGCTTGCCGCGCGGCGATGCGGGTCGCCTCCACGGAGCTGGAGAAGTCGCTGCTACGCGGCCTCATGGCGGGGGCCTTGTGGACGGCGGCGCAGGTGTCCTGCCATGGGATGCGAACCCGTTCGGCGTGCACCCATTGCAGGGGTGTGCGGCCGCCAAACCGCTGGCGGCACTGGCGGGGAAAGTTCGTCTGGTGGTGGCGGGGAAATTTCCCATAATTCCTTAAGGCTATAATGGGCTTGTTGAAGAGTTGCTGGCTGTCCCGTCACATTGGTGGAATTATGGGGAATTATGGGGAATTATGGGGGAATAATGGGGAATTATGGGGAATTATGGGGGAATTATGGGGAATTATGGGGAATAATTGGGGAATTATGGGAAATTTTGGGGGAATTATGGGGAATTATGGTGGGGAACACTGGAGGGATCTTGTTACTTCCTAGTGCACTCTGGATTGATGGTGTTCATTCAATAAGCGGGGGGGGGGGGGGCAATGCGGTCGCCAGGATTGGCAAAAAATGCGGAAAAATGTGTAAAAAATGCGGAAAATGCGGCAAAAAATGCGATAGAAAATGCGGTTTTGTTAGAACGGCGTATGCCCCCCGAAACCCCTATGTTTATCAAGACGCATGTTGATCTGTTGACGCCATCGCTCCATCAATGTGAAGACTATGGCCCCGGCTCAACATGCAAAGCGTGGTAGGGAAGTCTCATCCTTCTATTGTGGTTCAGTGACATGCGGTCCCCACAATCACGGGGGCGCTCCCAGCCAAGGTTCGGCCCCAAGGGGTGTTTCGGCCCCAAGGGGTCTTTAACCGTTAAAAAGCTTCACGCAAAAATTTGTTTTCGCAAAGGGTAAAAAAAAAAACCATTTCTGGCCACATGTGATGGTGTGGTCACAGAAAACGGGATATTCACAAAACAAACCGCAAAAAAACAATTTTTCCATTTTTGGGGGGGCAAAAACAAATGTTTGCTTAATTCCTAATTTGCTAAATATTAATTGCTTTTCAGCTTCGCAAAAAATTGGTACTTTAAAATTTGATTGGTAGCCGTCAGTTGGCTGTCTTTTTTTCTTGGTTCAAACTGTTGTTGCTTGTTCAACCTCCCGATGCTGTTGAGGTTTACGGGTCGACACAGAATGCTGTGCTCCTCAGGCGATGCCACGCAGCTGCGGTTGTGCGGGATGGGGGTGGGTGCTCTGGTGCCCCGGCAGCGAGTTGAAGCGCTGGTCGGGGCCGTCAACAGGCAGTGCCCCGGCATGGCGGCTGGGGAGGAGGCCACGACGTTGTGGATCTGCAATCGGATGGCGGGCGCGATGGGGGGAACGATGGAGATGGTGTCGACCGGGCCCGGCCCGGACCCGGCGTTCACCGTCTCCCTGGAGCTGCCGTGCCGGTGGCATCCATCGGTGTCAGGCAAGACCTCCATGTCCAGTCTGAACTTGGGGCTCATCCTCTCGCACTCCGCCCACAGCCTCGGCTGCAGCAACTCCCCGAGCTGGGGTTCACCGGGGGTCCCCCGCTGCCCCCCGAAAGAGGCCCCACAGCTGCTTTCTGGGGGAGAGGACGTCGGCATGACGCCGAGGGCTACACAGGGCTCCGTCGCCACAGGGCAGCCCCAGGAGCCGCCCTCATCGACCAATGCGCCGCTGTGCCGAAGCCCGTCCCCGGGGAGCGCTCCGACAAAGCCCAGCCTGTCGCCCGTGCCGAGCGCCTTCCTGAATCTGAAGGCAGTCGTCCGGACGGTGGAGGGCCTGTGCTCGCGATCCCTCTCGCACTTGTCGCTCGGCCGCGCGGCGACGCCCGAGCGCACCGCCGGGGAGGCCGACACGCTGTCGTGGGCGTCCGCGGCGACCGCGGAGGCCGCCCCGGAGAGAGACGCGCCGTCCCCGGAGCCCGGGGCCGGTGCCGATCCCGCGGTGGACGTCGACCCCCCGTGCCCCCCACGGCCCGCCGCACGCGCCCACCGGCCGGCGCGGGGGGGGGACGGGGAGGCCCGCGTCGCCGGTCTGGGCCTCCGCCAAGCGCATCTTTTGAGCGGCAAAGAGTCGGTGACGCCGGCGGCAGCCCCCCTGCGCCCCGCGGACGGCCCCAGTTCCCCCGGACATCAGAGTCGGGGGGAGCCGTCGATGGAACGCAGCTGCACCCTCGTCTCGGTGTTCCAGCCACAGTCGAGGCAGCCCCCGGGCGGCGAGGACGCCGTGTGCCACTCGCAGTCCGCGCCCACCGCGCTCGCGCTCCGCGCGCCGCGCGCGCGCGCCGCGAGCCCCGGCGCAGGCGACCGTCCGCGGGCGGACCCCTCGCCCTATCCCGAGGACGTCGCCTTCCTGTCCCGGACGCAGCCCGAGCTGCTCTTCGTCTCCGGTGACCTGGCGAGCATGAAGGGCATGCGCGCGGCCTGCCGGGCCCTGGGCATTGCCGTGGTGTACTTCGCCGCCAGCGCTACGACCGCCCTCGAGACCTTCCAGCGCCACCCCGGCATCGCGGCCGTGGTCCTGGACCAGGGGGACCAGCGGCTCCCGCAGCGCATGGAACTGGCCCACCGGCTGCGGCAGCTGGCGCCCGACCGGCGGCTGCTGATCGTGGCGCTGGTGCAGGTCCTGGACGGGGGCCTGCTGCGGCGGCTGTCGGAATGGCCCCCCAGTCTCGTGGACCAGTGGCTGTCCAGCCCCTTGCGCGCGCGGCGGATGGGGCAGATCATGCGGGCGTTCTTTGCGGCGGACGCTGGCCTTGCTCCGGTCCCGGGGATGCGGGACCCCTTGGAGGCCCTGTTGCTGACCAGTCTGCCCCATCGCCCGTACTCGGACCGGGCGCCGCGGCCGTTGGGCCAGACAGACTTGGCGGCGGACGTACCGCCGTGGCAGGCGACGAAGGGGTGAGGGGGGTCGCGCGTTCACCCGCTGGGGTGCGGTTGGGGCGCTTGGGTCATCAAAGAAAGAGGGCCAGGTCCCATGGACCCCTGTCTTCTGTGCAGGAACCACGAGACAACCCGCCGCCCGTCACTGCAGCGCCGGATGCCCGTGGCATCGCTGATGAGGCGTTTGTGGCGCTCGCGCTGCGGTACACCCCACAAGGCCCCGTACGGGGGGCGAGAGGGCGGGGGGTATGCGGGCCGGTGTCTCACTCCACGGCCTGCGTTGTGCACCCTCCCAGCCAGGCCGCCTGACGGGGTCTGCATGCGGTCCAATTCCCAATATGCGCTTGCAGTGTCCCCCCCCCCCCTTTGCAATCTCCCCCCCGCTTGCAAGGTCCCCCCGAGGGGGAGACCGTCGCGCGCTGTGGGGGGAGATTGCAAGGGGGGGGGATGCACAGCAAGCGCATATTAGTGATTGTACCCCATTGCTAGAGCTTTGATGCCCTCGGATCGGCAGTCACACCATTTGGCCATAGATACACTCAGAGTGTGGTTCCTTGCTTCAGGCTCAATGCGTTGATGCTCACAGATTGTGATTTTGTCTTCCCAGCGCTGTCCTGAGATTGTAGTCGTCTCCTTTCTCTGGCTCTCTGTGTATGATATGGGCCTTTCCGAGTTCCCAGCGCTGGCCTGAGATTGTACCCTTCTGCCTTCTGTGATTCTGAAAATGTGATATTTGACTTTCTGAGTGATGCTTTGCAGTGATGCTTTGCAGTGATGCAATCCTCAGCATGGGTGTGCGCATACCCACACAAGTGTGCGTTCCATTGCATTTCTTCGTCCCCGGCCCATCTGAGCACATGAGACATAGAGGGTGCCGCCCGCGCACCGCGCGCACCGTGCAGGCTGCGGTATTCAAGTGTCCCGCGCTTTATGCCATGCTGCACAACACAGCCCCAGGACTTGGAACGGAGTGAGTGGGTGGCGTGCAGCGCGCATGCGCATCAGGGCTCATGGATGCGGCCAAACGCACGTGCCCTGGTGCACCATGTGCACTGCGCGCACCGCGCGGGCGGCACCCTCATATGCCTGTGCCCCTAAATATGTATTCCCTCTCTGCACACGTAACATATGCCACACACGACCACTTGCACGCACATGGGCTGTCTGCATGACTGCATGTCTGCATGACTTATCCCCTTTTCTGCTGTGCTCCTCTCGTCTGCTCTGCGCTGCTCTGCGGTGCTCTACTGGTTCTTAACCACATCAAAAGCTACTATTCATGGTACCCAGTGATGGGTATAAGAACAGGTCAATTTTTTTTGGTGGGGTTGGGGGGAGGGGTTGGGCTATCTGTCACTCAGTGACAGATGGGGATATGAAGTGGGAAGAGTGACAAGAATTTTGGCGCAGATGTGGAAAATGGGGCGCCCAAGGCGCCGGAAATTTATTTTGTGGCCTGCCGAATGGGGAAAATATTTTTTTTCTTCCCCATGTGCCTATACTCAAATGCTCAGATTTTTGTGGAGAATTCAAATTTGGGTGAAGAACACGAAAAAAAAATTCGGCCTTTGGCTGCTGGCCCATCCATCTGTCATGTGTCACCTGTCACTCGAGGGGGGGGAGGGGGGGTTGCGGGGGGGGGGGGGAACACTGGCAACACTGTCTCAGTGTCACAATTTCGCGAGAACGTTAATGTAGCGGCGAAAGGTCCGTCGGCAAAAACGGAAATGTCCCGTGTCTGCGATGCCCTGTCTCAGTGTTGGAACCTGCCTGTCCACTGCGACTGCCTAAGCAGAGGTGACGTGTGCAATGGCAGTTGTGTGAGGCAGAGTTTACGTATCCTGGGTGTCACCATGCATGCCGGGTCGTCTGTGGTGTGTTTTTCCACGCCATCAGCGCTAAATGACACATGGCAACTCAAATGGGGACCCTCGTTACACAGTCCGTGGGCAGTGAGCGCAGGACACCTGTCCAACATTTTTACAGGCTCTCTGGTAAACTCGCTACCATTCAATTTCTCATGGGCATGTTTGCTGCTGAGTATTAGTGCATGGATGCAGTTAGCATGCTTGTGTGACCATACAAGAGCCACTGTTTTATGTGCCATGAAAGGCGCCATTCACAGAGTGTGCAGCAGAGGCCCCTGGTGTGTTGATGCCACTATTTCTTGGGCAGTGCTGCAGGCGCATCACTTGCCAACGACACCTCGTTGTACAGCAGGCCTGTTGCAGACCTGGCTTAAACGGGAAGCCTTTTGGCATGATGGGATGTATGTGTCATGGCATGCCCCGCACGGTGGTGATTGCTCTGCGACCTGTGCACCTTGGGATGCAGATTTTGATGTCCTGGCATACATATAACTAGGCAGAGCACCAGAAAACAGATGACCGGGGGGGGGGTATGTGAGTGAATCAGCACAGAATCAGCAAGGCATGCATCACATATCAATGAGTTGCTTATTATTCTGGTGCATGCCTGGCGGCCGTTGTTACCGCTGCAGCATTGGAAGGTTGTACCTCGGTAGTGCTGTGCGTTGCCGTGATTAGTCAATAAAGAAAGAGTCATGGTGTCATTCGACACTATGGTCTCTGTAGGTGAAAGCAAACGGACGACTATCAACTGTACCTGGAATGCGACTCATTGCTGTTCTTCCAGACCGAAAGGCTCCTATGGTACCACGGATGAGGCTTTTGTTTTGATCTTGCACGTCTGCTTGTCCCCACCAGACCGCAACTCAAACGACTCCATACGGGGGGGGGCACCAGACCCATCACTGGTGGTACCCCGCATGATCGGCCTATTTTCTTGCTGTTTCCTCAGGCAGTCTCTTTGGTGTTTTGCCGTGATGCCACCCTGCCCTGCCCAAACGCATGCATTTCCTACGCCTAACGCTGCATTTGAGGTCATGAGTGGGGCGAAGAAACTGTCAGCTGCCTTTTCTTTTGGGAGGGGAACAACGGCGGAGGCCTTTTGAGTGCCCTCCCAAGCCGCTACCAACCCTCCTGCCAGACCCTCAGACAAGGTTGCAGCTGAAGTTGTTGAACTATTTCTTGTGTAATATCAGCAGTTGCTTCATCGCAGAACCAGGGTATACACGGTGTTAGCAGTGGCATTCAACGTTGCTATCAATTGGGTGCTGGCGGATGGGTATGTCATTTTTTTTCCCTCCTCGGAAAGGTTTCCATCGGCCCGTTTTTCTAACACAGGTCCATGCATGCGCTCTTGTGGCACTATGGCCAGTGCTGATGCTTGCTGCAGTGCAGCCGAAAAGAACGTTTTCCTGACTCATATTTTTCTCGGCCGTATGAATCGTAGCCCATTGGACAGTCCCGGAGCCATATCCCCGTTATCCCCCCACCCCCCCCCCCCCTGTGCAAGCACTGCCTTGTCTAAGCATGGGGACCCATCTGACCATCGTTTTTCTGGGTTTCGCTGACCACAGCCTTTGTGGTCAGAAATGTAACGTGATGCGGTTGTGTGCTGGGTGTCGAGCAGGGGTGGATATGATAGTGACGACATTACCAAGGGGGGGGGGGGGGGATGCCAAACTAGGAGGCAGTGATGACGCAATAACGATGACGATTGCTCTCTTTTGGATTTACATTTTGGCAAAATGTGTGAAGAATGATTGGACTGTCTGGACTGTCAGCATTGGATGCACCAACCCCTGTGCAATGAAGTGTGCCATGTTTCTTGTTGCGCAGAGTTGATCAGTGCCTCAGTAGTATATGCATGGGCACATGCTTTGAATGTCCTTGGTTCAAGTCCTTGGCAGCAAGTGCTGTAGCTTTTTTCTTTTGGCCACCAGCCCTCTCGTGAAACTGCTGGTTCAGCCAGACCGGTTCATCGTCATCGTCATCGTCATCGTCATCGTCATCGTCATCGTCATCGTCATCGTCATCGTCATCGTCATCGTCATCGTCATCGTCATCATCATCGGAGGGGGGGGGGGGGTGCTGGAGGGGGGGGACAACCCCCCCTCACTATATCCACCCTTGGTGTCGAGGGAAAGAGGGGCTGGGTCATGCCTGCAGCAATTCCTCCTGCTCACAACCACATTCTGCCCGGCGCTGCACCCCAATGCTGTTTGTCTGGGTGTGGTGAGGGATGGGCAGGTTTTTGTTGCATACATTCCTTCCGCACCGTACCTTCCGCGCACATGCGTGGCCGTGTCTAGGCACGGGAGGCCTGTTTGACCGTCGTTTTCCTGGCTTGCCGCGTGCTTGCGCGGTGGGGGGGGCGGGATTGGACACCTCTCCACCTCGACACACGGGAACACCCTACGCCTGTGAAGCAATTTAGCCTAGGTGACGGGGTGCCCTCAGATCTCTCGGTTCTGATTGTTGGCTGATTTGGTGCTCAGGGATTGTGACTTTGTCGACTCCGCACTGTGCTGCTGCTGTGCCGTTCTGCGTTGTGTGATATTTTGGTGTCATGCCTTTCTCAGTGATGCTTTACCATGCATTAGGCATGCATGTGTGCATGGTTGCCTCCAACTGGGCCTCATAGTTCAGTTTGTAATATTGCACGGCAATCCAGCCTGCGTTGTGCACCTCCCACAGGCCGCCCGATGGGGTTCTCACGGATCCAGGGGTTCTGTTTTCTTAATTTGTTGAGGCTCGGGGATCCCGACCTTGTCGCCTCAGCACAGCTGTAATATTGTACCGTGCTGCTCTTTGTGGTGTCGTCGTGTCCTCATTGATGGTGAAGGGTTGTGTTACAATGATTAGATCAGCAGGAAGAGGGGCAACCCCCTGCCCCCTGGTCCTCACCCCGGACCCCCTGCAGCACCGCCAGCAGTGAATGATTCTCCTTTTCCATACCTCACCGCCCTCCTCCCTCCCCAGGACCCGCCAGGCCTACAGGGACAAGTTGGTAACGGAGTTGGCAGCTCTGTCACAGTCTGGTGCGGTAGTAATGTTTTTTTTTCCCGCCGATGGATCCGCCAAATGGGTCAAAGGGTGGATGCAGGCAGGGTTTGGCATATGGTTGGAGGGACAGCCGTCGCGATATTGGGCTCATGCGCCCATCCATGAACGCCACAGTGTGAGCAGGGCAGAACTGCCGGGGTTGCTACGGGTGGTGACCGCGCCCAAGCCGAAGGAGTGCCTGGTGGTGATGCTCGATTCACAGTTTGTTGACAAGGGGAAGATGGAATGGTCGCTGAAATGGCTGCGCCACGGCTGGAGGACGGTTTCCATGGAGGTCGGGCACAGAGATCTGTGGGAAGCCATTTTGTTGGAAAGGGAGGCGGCGGGGGGGGGGGGGGGTGTTGACGCAGTGTAGTCGCGGTGGGTACCGGTGCACTCGGGGTGCCTGGCAATCAGCAGGTGGACCAAATTGTCGAGCAGGGGCGGAAGGCACATCCAAACAACGAGCCACCCCAAAAGTGGCCCTGCATGTGCAAAATGTCCTCCCCCGGACGAGAGGCAGGGGATTCAGGAGGTACCAGATCCTCCAGTGATGTGGAGCCTGCATGACGAGAAATGCATAACAGTGACAATGACTACCAGTGTAGTAAAGATGTGATGAGTGACAGGAAGGCGCCGTCAAGCGCCCCCACAAATGTGCACAGTGCGCCATCAGGTGAATGTCAGCAAGGCGCCGTTAGGCACCGTCATGGCTGACACCGGAACTCTTACTGACCCTACGTTGCACACCACACCTCTGTAGGAGACATAGCGGTTAGTCACACTGCATGAATTAGCGAACCTTTATACCCCCCCCCCCACCCCTTGTCCAGTAAGCGCCCTTGTAATCTGTGTCGGCGCCTAATGAGGGTGCCGCCTGCGCACCGCGCGCACCGTGCAGGCTGCGGTATTCAAATGTCCCGCCCTTTATGCCATGCTGCACAACACAGCCCCAGGACTTGGAATGGAGTGAGTGGGTGGCGTGCAGCGCACATGCGCATCAGGGCTCATGGATGCGGCCAAACGCACGTGCCCTGGTGCACCATGTGCACTGCGCGCACCGCGCGGGCGGCACCCTCAATGGCGCCTTGCTGGACAGCATGAACAATATCTCTGACGGCGCCTTGCTGTACATTTCGGACCATGTGTGTCGCGGCTCCACCGCGTGATATTTGCAGTACTGTTGGAATAGCAGAGTGATTCTGGAGGGTGACGGCCATGGTCGTTCTATGGCCAGTAAGCGCCCTTGTCTAGTAAGCGGGGGGGGGGGGGGGCAAGGGAACCATCACTTTCCATTTCCCAAATTTTCTGTCAAAGTGGGATATTTAGGTTCTTCTGTGTGTTTGCTGGTTGGACGAGGTACTGTTGTTGGTGCATTGCTGTGTATTTCAAATTTCTTGCATGGTAGGCAATCTGTTGCATATATAGTCTGCCCTGTGCTAACATGGGCTTGTCCAAACACAGCGACCCAGTGGGGCCGCCCGCCCTCCCGCCCACCGGCAGCGGGAAACAGGACGTCAAGAGCCCCCCCCCCCCCTTGACTGCGTGGGCTCTGGCGTGTGCGGCCACATTGCCTGGCAATGCAGGGGCCGGCACCGTAGGGGGTGAGCCATATCCGCCAGGACCGTGAAAAAGGGGTGCGCCTGCAGCGCCATACGGCACCTGCCCCGAGGGGGTTCAGCGAGCGCCACCGATCATGGCCCCACAGCTGCCCTGCCGCCGGGTGGCGCCGCAGCGGGTGCACTGCTTGGCCGAGGCCTTGCGCCCCCTCTTCCAACGGAGGGACCGCGCCCCGCCACCTGCGCGGGCGGGGCACACTTTTGGGTCTGTTTTAGAACCATCGTTTTTGCAGATCCAATGCCAAGAGAATGTTGTTTGTAATTTTGTTGGGGATGCAGGAGCGGTCAATTTGGTGTTGCTGTAATTTCATGTGCTCTTGTGTTCTGGTGTGTATGCTGGCCTGCTGGGCACTTTTTTTTTTTTGTAATCATGTACAATTCTCTTTTTACTGCTGGACTGCCTGTCACAGACGAGCCGTACACGAACAATGAGTCTGTGAGTACTCGAGTTTTAGATCCCTCTACACAAGGTGAGTGGTGTATCCGCATTGTGTATGTCCCCCCCCCCCCCCCCGTGTCCAGGAACCACCTTGCGCAAGAACCAACCCCTGGTTCCGCGGTCGAATTCTCGCATCACTTTTTTACCAGGGTAGTGGGTTTTTCATGTTTCTGGTGGATGTAGGACAGCTATTCAGGTGTGCAGGACATCATTTCATGTGTGTTACTACGGGTCCCCCCATCAGGGGGGACCCTATCAGTCACTCACAGGCACACATACCCCTTAAACCCCTCCCCCCTGCTCTCGACCCCTTCCCCGAAGCAACCAGCCCCTGGCAAGAAACAAACAAAGTCAGTTAAACACAGGGGGCCACTGACAGCAGCACTTTGCAAATTTTATTTTTTCATTTTTGGCGAACCATCCTTTCTTAGTTAAACAGGTGCTGTTTGGTGTTCATTTGTCAACGTGGTTGACTGTGGGAAAGGAGAGGGCACAGGGGGGGGGGGGGAGCTGTACTTTACAAAAGACATTGTGACAGTTTTGTTCCTCAATTTCGGAAACCCAAGCTTGACCCTCCCCCAGCTAGGTAAGCCAGCCCCTTAGCCAGCCCAAAAGGCAAGCATGTCTGGCTCTTCAAATCGCGTGCAGGGCGGGCACTAGAGAGCGCCCCCTCTTTCCTTGTATATGAGCTATGGGTCTGTATGGAGCTATGGGTCGCCCTGTGCCCTGTCTAACAGGGATCCAGTGTATCATATATTTGAGTCGCCCAATTCCCAAGAACTATCTTGAGCGCTGGTGAACATTTCGAGTCAGCCCAAATTGCGTGCAAGGTGGGCAAAGGGTTGTATTCGGTGCCTGTCAATCAGAATGCAAGCAACTGATTTGTGCACACGAGGGAAAATGCTTTGTATTGTCGTGTTTTGAGGGTTGGGATTGGGTTATGTCTGCAAGGTGTGCTCTGTGGTAAGTGTCATACGCAAACCCAGTCTTGTCCAAACACCATGACTCCGTGTTTCCGCACTTGTACCCCCTGAACCAGAATCTGGCCCCTGTTAGTGCAAGGGAGGGTACCCTCCTACCATGTGCAAAGCTCCGAATTCAGACTCATGAACTGTTGCAAGTTGAATGATCGTTGCTCCCTCCCCCCACCCTGGAACGCCCTCACTCCAAGTGTCCCCTTCCACTGCTGGGCCTGCATAGAGCCGTCAAGTTGCAAGGGGTGCGAGCAAATGCTCGTTTGCGACCGGCCACGCGGGAGGCACATGTGGGCGTGTCCATGCACCCGGGGAGGAAGTGCAAGCGGAAGGATCACGGGGCAGATGGACCGGTAGACTGGGAATAGGAAGCCGAAGCAATAGGGGACCAGAAGGCAGTCATCTGTTTGAAGACGGTAAAACGGGGGCATGTTTGCCCCGTGCGCGCCTTGCGCGCTACTTTTGTTATGAACTTCCGAGATTCAGTCTCCCATTTCACCATTACCCAATGAAGCCTAGGGCTGGGAATGTGACGACTATTGTGTTGGGGAGTGACCGCAAATGGGGCTTCCATCAACAAGCGGGTCCAAAGGAACTTCCGGAGGGACATCAATTGCGGGAATTGATGGGGATGGTGGTGGAGACTCGAGACTTAAGATACCAAAGGAGATGGAGCATCGATGATTGACGACCCGCACACCACCTTGATTATACTCCAATTCCACATGCCCATCGTGCAAACGGCCAACCACCTTCGCAGGTGCCCGAAGCCCAATAGACGTGGTGTAAAACAATTTCTCCCAAATGCTGAACTCCATAACAAACAGCAAAAGCGGTCCGAGGATATGAGGGGCAAAAACTGATGCTCCGTAGCAAACACACTAAATGTATCCGGGCCTGCTTGCTGGAAGCGGTGCCCTGCCCGTGTACGCCCTGCCTCTTACTGGATGCCATAGTCTCTGATCCCACATGGTGAGACGTTCAGCCAAAAGAAGACACCGAGAGAAAAGATGATGGCACATAGATGGGGGGGGGGGGGGGGCAGGGGCCACAATGTTCTGTTCCCTGTGTACACTGTTGCATGATGGTGTATGTCCTCCCCGCCTAGTGTACCTACCTGTGATACTTGCCCTTCTTCTACTTGCGGGCTAGCCACCCCTGCCTATCGCTAACGTCGGTGCTATAATCACCTTCTTCCTAGCCTATATGGCAGTGCTCTCCTCCATGGGGGCTCGGTCAGGGGTCTCGCTCCAGCACCCCCGACGACGACCCATGGGTAGGAACCTAATTGACAAGGAGGACATTGACGACGGGAGGCTCATGTCAAGTCAGGATTGAAAAAATGCGGGATCAGGCACCCCACTTGTCGTGCCCGGTCCTCATGTGTAGTTGCAGTGTGAGGAGACGTCCGCCCGGCTTCCAACTCCTCAAAAGTGAAGTCCGGGGACAGCGTGCGATCAAAGTGTGTTGACTGTGGGGCTGTTTGTGCTGCTTGGTACACATAGATGCACCTTGTAGCCCTAAAAAACATCAACTTGGCCAAACTAGGGGACAATAGGTAAGGGAAAGGGGCCGGTCCATACCCCCAACCGGAAAGCGGCAAGTCCATGAGGAGAAGCCATCACAAATCGCCCCATCCCACCACCCACCCACTCACCCATCCGAGGGGTAGAATCCACCCCCAAATCACGGGTAGAAATCGGAAGTCGCCCAAAAAGTTGCCGTGTGCATGCCATGCCCGCGCCCTGCGCACTAACGCTCCCTTATAATTGGTTGTCAAGAGTCACACATAGCACCGGTACAGGAGGCGGCGGTTTGGTGGATACAAATCACCAAGCAACTGCTCACAAAATGGCAGAACAACATAAAGGAGGGAACTGAACGTTCGAGTTGGAAGGTGGTACAACAGTGGTGCTTTCTCCATACTGCTAAAATAGAGGTCGAGGCCATCTTGGTGAGTATCGTTGGAAGGCAAGGGAGCTCAAAAATTTTCATGCAACCCGCTTGCAGCAGGAATTTGAAGGAGTGTACAAAAGGATAGAACTAGGAAATGTGCGATGGGCCCACATGAGACAATGGATGTCCACTAGTAAGGAGCAATCATGGAAAACATGGGCCGAAAAGGCACATTACGCGTGTCGGACGTTGGGGAAATGGGTGTTACACGAAGCAAAAGGAGAGAATACACCATATATATCCCAACAAACCGTAGGGGGAATAGAAATGCTTTCCACTGGGCGACAGTGGCACCCACACAATACTATGCGATACCGCTGGGGCCTAGCTCGTGCAAGATGGCCAAGATTTACAAGAACGAGATAGGTTTGTGGTGTATGAGATGCCCGGGTAGTGTGTGGCCGGTCTGTGGCATGACGAGTTCAGGATGAACTCTATCTACTGGCAATGGGTGTGTGATGCCACAAGTCACGTGGTGAGTCATGAAGATGTGTGGGGTATGTCCCCCAAGAAAGCGCGAGAGGAGCTCTCATTAAAGATAAACAAATCGGACGTGCCTGAAAGTGGGGCTGGTGGATCGGTGATGTTCTAGGGCATGTATGAAATGTAGCTTCGGCGTTGGACCACAGCAATGCGGGGGGGCCACCCCAACAATGGCAAAGCCGAGGACCACAACTTGACACCCTGTGTCAAGGTTGTGTGCCCCTTTCGTCCACCAGCTTGGTGCGGTGACAACGTGCCAATCATCGGTTCTTTAAGGCGGCGGAGGATAATTTTTGTGGTGATTGGATGCATGCACGTGGACGCTACAATGGCTGATAGTTGGCCGTGTCACGCAGATCTCCTTTCTTGTACAACAGGGAGATGCACGTTTCCGCCCACTCCTGCGGCATACATCCTTGGTCCCATGCCTCCATTCTCCACCAGCTCCATCTGTAAGTCCCATGACATGCCTGGCAAGTAGTCTACCAGGCGCATATTTTCCCCACTCCTCTACACTGCACCATTTCATCACAAATTTGTGGGCAAGATATCTAGATCCATCACACCAACCATCACTAGGATGTCGGTATTGTTGTTGCTCAGTTAGCATTAGTTATGTGCAGGGACTTTGCTGTAGTATTTTTGGCCAGTGGTATCCACAGATCCACATCGCACGCCCCAAGGTACGGTTCATAGGTAGCGCAATCCGATGCTGCTTGGTTGTCCAACACAACATCATCCTCCTCGAAAGCTAAGCAGGATGCCGGATACATCCCCATTCATTGTGCCGTGTACAGGGTTGCGGACCTTGCACTATGCCAATCACATGTAGTGGTCCACGGTGTACGCCGAATCCCGCTCGGCAGCATGCCGTGGCCCCCCCTTGCCCCGTAGGGTTGCCCGTAGGGTTGCCTGTGTAGCTGCTGCCCGTATACCAGGTGGACGCCCCGGGCCGCTGCCTGTTCGTGAACACTTCGAACCCACCCACAAATGTTTTGTGTTACCCGTCCGGGAGCGTACCTCCTTCCGAGGCGTACCAACATGGTTTCGTGAGACCATACCACATAGCTACTTCCTCTTGTCCTACCGGGGCCATTTGTTGATGTGCGGACTACCTGCTTACATTAGCCTCTGTGGTCCCCTTTGGGCTAACCCAATGTCTCTATCAATTAGTGCTCCCCACAAGACTGTACCTTGAGTAGCGGTTCCTCACCTACGCGCCTCAGCTACAAGACTACTTGCTTAACAACTGGTAGTGCAAGATGACACTACCAACGTGGGGAGGCGAGACCACCCGCGACAGCTTTTTCCTATGAGTCCATGCTTGGGCACGCCCACGGTTCTGATGCAGCCAGGCGGGACGAATCCCTACCTAGGTTGGAGTACTATAATATTCTTGAGTGTGTTTGCCCGGTCTATGTTGACAAGAGACAGGGTGATGTGATGTAGATTCACAAGCAGGCATGCAACACGCAGTGCCGCCAGTCCGCAAGAGAGTAGGGCAAATATCAAAGGTAGGTGCGCAGGACAAGGAGGACACAACCCACCATTCCACAGTGTTGTACATATGGAGCAAGCTAGGGGCCTTGGTTGGCTAAGTGAGTGCCAGCATTGCAAGCCGAAACCCACAGCTGTGCCGAGCACAACATGAACAATGGATGCACCTGAGTACTTTGTGTGCCGTCGATCCTAGCTTGAGGGGCTACAGTAGCCTAAAAAACCTTGTGATTCGGCCAGGTTTGGCATTTGTGCCCTCTCTATCGGTCCGATACAGGTTGGCTTGTATCGGTACCACCGCATGCACATGGTAGTGAATTTCCGCCACAATCTCCCCATGCCTCACGAACCAGGGGCGGCACCGCGGTGTCCCACTAGTGGCTGGCCGTGTGGTACGCAGCTTTCCGGCGACGGGCCCAAAGACTTGCTCCCACGGAGAAATGGCTTGTCGGGCAATGCCACTACAACCTCAAAAAAGGGCAGCTGCACGGAGGTGCCAGGAAGCAAGGCTACACCAAAACGCGACCGACGGCGAGAGGAACGACGGCCGATCGACCGGGTATTGTTGCGACCATACTGTTGCGACCATACACCTCGCAGCGGGCATGTTCCGTCATCAAGGCGCTGCCAACTCTGTCTCCCGAACGAGTTGCGCGGGCACAAAAGTTTGTGGATACGGGAATGCATCTCACAATGTTCCAGGAACCACTTCGTCTCGTGGAGGCCGGTGACAAGAGATCTGTATGTGGTAGCAGGATGTCTCCTGCAGATGGCGCAAATCTTGATCCGAGGAGCCCTGGCGAGAATTGTGGCTATGAGGGGACACAGAGTGCCGGTAGCTTGCTCATGGAACCCATTTGTCTGCTGGTGCGAAAAACACTCAGCCGGGCCCAGACGAATGTACGGTTGTGGTTCATCAATAGTGCCTGCGTCAAAATGTACGCCGCCCACCGCATTTAGCAACGGTCCCCAATTGTATTGATGGCCGTCATGAGGGGCTTGTGCCACAGGGTACTTGCCCACATTGTGACCTTGGAATCCATGTTCCGAAGCTCCTTGGCGCTAGCGGGGATTGCTGCGGGTGCACACCTAAGCCACCTCAAACTAGGACACCAGAAATACCGCACTTGGGTAACCAGGGTGACTTACCGACTACAAGACAAGGAACGATGATTGACCATGGCCATGTGCAACACATTGCAGCTCAACTGCGCGAGCCGACATTGGACAATGCATAGGTGGCAGAGGAAGGTGCTCGCGGGGGCAGTGGCCCGCGTGGACGAATGGACTCGCTTGCATGCACAATGGCCATAGGCCCTGCGTGAGGAGCAGCGTTTGCTCCTGTCCACCAAGAAGCGCCGAGCCACCGACTGTGGTTACCCCTCACCGGCGACAGTCTAAAACAACGGCGCACAACACACGATGGGGGACTGTGTGTAGTCCTACTCACCGACCTGGACGCCGGTACACCCTAGGAGGTGCAGCTAACGGGCTCCCCCAGGCACATGATGTGAAACTGCAGCCCACACACATCATCGGGACACATGACACGAACCAATTGTGCAATGCCTGAGATATGCAAATACTACTTGGTGTATGTTTGCGGCGATATGCGTGCCACCCAGACTGCATGGGGGGAGGTGCAAGTGCAGGTACGGTATCCTTCATTCAGAGTATTTTTCTGTGGAACATGCAAAGGTGAACCAGAGCATGCCAAAACAAATACCGCTAGGGGATTGGGTATGCACAAGATGTCATCACTGCAACTACGCACGGCAGACCAAATGCCGCATCTGTAAGGTGGCAGACGCAGCGGTCATGGCTCCAAGAGATTAGCTTTATCGGTTGTGCGATAACCACAATCCGGCGAGGAGAAAGTACCGCAACCGGTGCCAGCACCCCCGCGAAGCGGCAGCGAGCGCGCAATCAATGGGAGACTCCACGGCGGCCACGGTATCCGCACCCAGGACCTCAACATGCCAGGAATTTCCACAAAAAAGCCAACGGACTGCCCATGATGCGCCGGAACTAGCGCCAAAGACACCGAAGACGCCGATCACGGACAGGATCTACCCGTATGCATGCCAATGCATCAAGTGCAGTGCCGCTGCCGCAGGGCAGGCGGCCCCCCCGGTGGCTGCCGTTGCCGCTAGGCAGGCAGCCCCTCCAACGGCTGCCATTGACGCAAGAAAGGCAGCCCCTCCAATGCAGCAGAAAGCCTCGCCGAGCAGGGACTTCGTGCGTACCAAATCGTGTCCAGCGAGATGGGCTAGTAAGTGCTTGAATGCCAGAGCACACAGGATGATGAATATGAGGATGTGTGGGTTCCTCATCTCAGAGCCATGGTGCCAGTGGACCGTGCATACACTTGCCCACTAGTGATCCAGACGCCCGTGCAACTTGGGAGGGGCGGCTGGTAGGCTCCGCAAGCAATGGACGTAAGATAGGGGCGTGCCTACACTGACTTGATGCAGGAAAACACACCGGTTGTGCAACGTAGGTGGCTCTAGCTGCAGCACCTGTGCGTAGGCTGACTCGTGGTGGCAGGCAGCACATGTCAGGGGCCCGTGTATGCTCTTACCCACCAAGGGTCTAGGCGACCTAGGAGGGGCGACTGACGGACCTCCCAAGCACAGAATGCAAGGCAGGACCTGTCTCCAGTGACGTAACACACGGACACAGACTGGTTGCTCTAGCTACAACGCCTGTGCAAGTGTTGACATGTGACCGCAAACCTTACGCAACATGGGCTTTCCGTTATAAATTGACTAATTGGGTAACTGATGCCCGTGGCAGACCTCGTGTGCACTGACATGGCAACCGACACGTGTTGTCAACTGTCCCCACAAATGTCCATTTGTGGATGCATAACGTGCGTGAAGTCTGTGGCTATGGTTTCAGCGCTTGTATATACGCTACTTAGGCCATCGGCTAAGCGCGTCTTCCTTGTCCATAGCTCCTCTGCGAACTCTAAACTCATGTGGCGTAGGAACCCCTGTACGCTGTATTGAAGTTCTGATGGAGGCTGTCGGTTGCAGGGACAGCAACATTGTCTGTCTTGACCGTAGTTATGAACTGCAGGTTGCTCCCTTTGCACTGTGCAGTCTGTTTTTCATTTTTACATGAGCAGACAGGCCCGGTCGGAGGCACCCCGCGACTATGGGTGCCTTTCTCATGCCGTGGGGGCGTCAACAGCTCGCCAACGTGGAGAAGTGGTCAGGGACGACAACAACCAGACCAGCCGACTGGGATATCAGGGTGAGGAGGAAGCCGGGGTACCCCACAGTGGATCTCGTGATGACAATGGTGAGGTGTTCGTGGGCAGTGACGATGGCAGCCTGCCTCCAGCAGAGCCCAGTGGAGACGTTCAAGGGAGACAGCGGGGGTGCGAATGCGACAAGTACAAGGAGGAGCACGGTGCAGGTGTGCCCTGTGGGCCCCTCGCGGCGGGACAAGCCGGTGCAGCCTGCGTGGAGGGCCGGCCTGGGGATCAACCTTACGGTGATGGCAGTAGAGGAGTCACTGGGTCAGACGACTACCCCGCCCCGACCAAGAACAGTCACGGCGACGGCCGGCGGTGGCAGCGATGCAGCCCAGGCAGGAGCACACCAGAGCTGGGTACCCACGTGCCCGGTGCCTTCCCCGCGGCGGCAAACGCCGGCGGTTCCCGCGAAGCAGGCCGACCGGGTGATGGAATCCACTGTGACGACAGTGAGAGGCTCACTAGGTCTGGCCCCCCTCGATCCCGGTCCGGTGGCGACGGCTGCTGGCAAGGGCGGGGGTGCAGCGGCGGCAGGAGAGCAGTGGAGCTAGGTTTGCAGGACAGTGGTGACCACACAGCGGCGACACACGCCGGTGTTTCCCGCGAAGCAAGACGACCGGGTGATGGAATCCACTGTGACGACAGTGCGAGGCTCACTAGGTCTGCCCCCCCTCGATCCCGGTCCGGTGGCGACGGCTGCTGGCAAGGGCGGGGGTGCAGCGGCGGCAGGAGCACAGCAGAGCTGGGTACGGGGGTGGTCGATGGCCCTTAGGAGGCGACACTCGCACAGGGAGCGGTGGTGCACACTAACCAAGGGGATGACCTACGCCCTTGCTCGCCAAGTGCGATGCGTGCCCGTTTGGGCGGGGTCAGGCAACCCCATGAGTGCGCCAGCGGCAAAAGTGAGGTTGGACCGGGCGTGGACGTGTCCGGTAGCCCCCCTGTTGCGGGGGAAAATGATTTTGAGAAAGAGGACTGTGCGGATGTTGAAGAGCTCGTCGAAAGGTGGCAAGATCAAGAGGAGGGTTGGGACTCGGACGCGGTACTCGATGAGTGGGACAGTGTGAGGACGGGTGACGGCTTCACTGAGGTGCACGCAACAGTGTTCTTCCCAGAAAGTGCGGACGATCGGCCACTGGACCCGGAAGGGCAATTATTGGTATGGGATCGCCACGTTCTGCTGCGGGACCTGCTAGGGGCTGTACACCAGGTACCGGTGCACATGGACAGGGACTACAGGCAGTTTGCAGCATGGTGTCCTGATCAGCTTGAGAACGTCATCTTCATTGCGGGGGCTACAGTGTTGCTCAACAACGTGAGCCTGCGAGACCTTGGTGTCGTGCCTGGTATGCTGCTGGAGATGAGAGCCCGACTGACGGGGGGGGCTGGGGACTCGCATCCGATGGCGGCGCTGGCCATCTTCCGTGTGCAGAAGTACGAAACCTGGAGGGAGTACCTGGCGGGCTCCCCGATGACAGCAGGAGCGCTGACATGCGCCATAGAAAAGATGATAGGCCGGTTTGCAGGAGACTTGCCCTCTCTGTTGACGAACGTCGGCGTCACGTGCCCAGGACTGGAGCTAGAGCATATGTGGACGTTGCTGGGATGCTTTGAGACGTATGCGGGCGCCCCGTTGGATTTCTCCGTGATGCGGTACGTGCAGGTTCGCCGTGAAGAGTACCATGATGCAGAGGACTGGGATGCGTTGCAGGAGGCCCGCAGAGAATATGACGAGGTCGAGCATCAGGTCCGGGTAGAGGGAGCAAACAAAAAAGAACAAGATGAGCACATGCGTGAGCTTGATAGTAGCGACAAAGAAGAAGAGGAGAGCCCGTACGAGGTCCTGAACCTGGAGAACGTGCGGAAAATCAGGAAGCGGCCGGGTGCACCCAAATGGACAGTAAGGCTCAGCAAGGCCCTTCGAGACTACCTACAGCAGCCAGAGAGAGCGGAAGAGCATAGCCTGGCGAATGCCATATGGGAAGTTATGCGGAAGATGGATCGCCAAGGGAGTGCCTACTTGAAGGAAGAATGGAAGAAAAAGCACAAGAAAGAAAAGAAGAGGCGACGCAAGGAGCGCAAGAAGGCGAAGAAGGCGGGCCACAAAAGCAAGAAAGGCAAAGGACGCAAGTCAAGAGATACTGACTCCTCCAGCGGCAGCTCCAGCGATTCCAGCACCAGCTCGGACAGTTCGTCGTCCTCCCAGTCAAGTGGCAGAAGTGGACGCCAGAGGGCCACGCAACCAGCGAGCGCCGGACGCAAAGGAAAGGTGGAGATCCGGGTCGTGGACGGGCGGCGGGAGTTTTGGTCTAAGAAAAGCCAGCGGTGGATCGACTGTACCAACCCGCCAGAGGTGCCATGCCACAAGTGTGGTCAACGGCACTGGCACCACGAGGCGGAGGCCTTTGGCTGTGGGGCCTGACTACGGGAGCATGGGGGGGCGCGTTGGATGAGGTGGACAGGGGGGGTCGGGCACTCCGCGAGGCCATACAGCAGTACCTGGATGCCATACAGTCAGAGCCTGGACACTCCTGGCTGTCAGCGGCAGCGCATGCCCTGGAGGAGAGCACGAGGAAGGGATACGCAGCAGCCCTTCAACGGCTGCGGAAGCGCAGTCGGGAGCAGTTTGGGGCGAGCTCACGCCAGGTTCTGGAGTTGGAGATCAAGGAAATGGTGGCAAGTGAGAACGCAAAGGGGAACCTCAAAAAGTTACTGTCCGCCTGCAGGCAGTTGGACAAGTTACGGCTTCATCCTAGGATTGTGGAAACCGGGGACTGGCAGGTGGTCAAGTGGTTGGCAAAGAGGCGGGTACGTGGCGAATCAGCCCTGGTACGCTGGGCGCCGATGGAATTGTTCGTCTTGCTGGCAGAGCAGATTGTGGACCTGGAAAGCGCCGAAATCGTGGCGCTGGCCTGCATCAGCGTGGCGTGCCTACTGCGGGTGGGAGAAGCGGCCACAGTGCGCACCAGTACACGTGGAGACGTCCGTTTCAACGGCGAAAAAGGGCGGCCAGGCATCTGGGATGTGGAGGTCGGACCATGGACAAAGTGGTGGGTGCTGTTCCTCTGGGAAATCCGACGACTCAAACACGGGCGTGCCGACTTGCCCTTTTCCTTCCAGGACGCGGCGGAATTGCAGGCGGGATGGAAAAGGATTGTTGGAGGCTCAGACTTCGAAGGGTACAGGTGGCATGCACTGCGTAGGTGTGGAGCGGCGGTCCTGTGGTTCTGGGGCGCCCGCATCCAGACGGTCATGCTCGCAGGAGGGTGGGTCACTCCCAGTGTCGCCAAGGATTACTGCCACCCGACGCACGCATGGTCTTGCGAAAGGCGGATGCACCTCCCGGTTCCGGTGGACTGGTTGGGGGGGGTGGACAGGCGGAGCGTTCCCGTACAGGTCAGAAGAACGACCTGTGGACGACAGTCTGTGGGCAAGATGGGTCCGAGCGGATCTGCGAGACGCTGCACCTCAGCGATGCCCTGGGGCTCAGGCGAGTGCAGTCGGCACAAAGAGACGGAAGAGAAGCAAATCCCTGGAGCCCACGAGTGCCACCCGCACAGAGTACGACAGCGAGTCCAGCAGCGAAGGAGAATACCGGTTCATGGAGTGTGACCGGTGACGTGTGGGGTGGCTTCGGAGGGCAGGTGGAGACTGATGCGACTGCCGGATGTCCCGCATAAGCAGGAAGGCCTTGTGGCGGGGGGGCTGATGGCACTGGGTAGGCTGGCGGCTACTATTGACCCGCGCAGGGGGTTGGCAAGACTGACGCAGGCCCTGGAGACCATCTCGGAGGAGGGCCTCAGTCAGGCGTCGGAAGAGTTGTACTATGATGATGACGAGCTGGAGCCGGTGAGCCTGCAGCTTGCCAAGCGGGGGATTGGAGAAGTGGGCAAGGTTAGAATGGCCGATACCATATGGCGGCGTTGCGTACCGAAGGACCTGCTGCGTACGTACCAGGCATGGGATCGGAAATATGCCAGTGGTATTCCAATGGTGGACAGCCCAGCCGTGGGTGACATGCTCAACGCTATTCGCGACGCGGGACCTTTGAAGAAGTGCAGCGAGGCCCGGGGTACCAGCAAAGCAAGGGTCATTCCTAAGAACTCGCAGAAGTGTGCGCTCATTTTTGCATGTGTTGGTCTGAACGACGCAGACTGGCGTAAGCCGCCCAAATTCCGTTTGCCCCAGGTAGAGGAGGTGACTCGCCTGATGGCGGATGCAGGTCATAAGGCCTTTTTGGGGAAAATAGATCTCAGCAATTGTTTTTGGTCTATTCGCATGCCGTACAAGTGGTGTAGGGTTTTCCGTGTGAACACACCCCAGGGGTGTTTCCGCTGGCTGACTCTGCCCTTTGGGTGGAAGTACTCGCCTGTACTTTGCCAGAGACTTGTATCCGCGCTAGTCAGGAGGGCCCTGCGGGACTTACGGGCGCGGGGGGTCACTTACCTAGACGATGTTCTTGTGTCTGCAGTGGGTAGGTGCCGTCTGCGCGTTGCTGCGCGCCGCATGAGCCGAGTCTTGGGCAAGGCGGGGTTCCTGATTAGCCCCAAGAGTGTAATTGAGCCCGTCTGGACCTTGGATTTTATTGGGAAGCAGTTTTCCGCCGCTGCTATGACAGTGGAGAATAAGCCAGGGATTATTGGTGGCGTTGTGGCTCTCTGGCTTTTGGGCATTGTCCAGAACAGGCTGAGCGCGCGGATGGCTGCGCGGCTGTTAGGCAAGCTTGAGTGGGCTGTGAGGCCAAATGCTGGGCTGGCCCCTTTTGTTGCAGGGGGTCACTGTTGGAAGTTGAGCGATTTTTGTGATTTTCGTAAGGGCATGCGTAGGGCACTGATGACTGCCATTGCCTTTGCCCTGACCCCGCAGTGCTTTGCCCCTTGGCCCTGGTTGCCTCAGATTCCAGCGGCACAGTGTGTCTTTTTCACTGACGCCGCCGAGCGAAGTAAGACGGGCAGGTACAGGATTGGGATTGTCAGGGAGGGCCGGCGATGGCTCAGCCGTAAGGCGCCCAAGTGGATCGGTACTGTACAGCAGGCAGATCTGTATGCAGCAGTTTATGCGCTGCGCTTGGGTTGCTATATGCGCTTGCCTTATGTTATAATTGCCACTGACAGCGGTGTTGGTAGGGCACAGATTTTAGGCATGCGCGGGGGTATTTTTTTGCGTAGCCAGCAGCCACTTCTCCGACAGTTGTTCTGGCTCAGGAGCTGGAATGATCGCCCTATGGGTGTTTTCAGGGTAAGCACGGATTTGAATCCTGCCGACCCGCCTAGTAGGCTGGGATCCTTTCGCACGCACAGTGATGTTACTGACAGTGTTAAGCGCCGGCAGGCAGCTTGGAAAGGTGAGCCGAATCGTTTTACTTGTCTTGAATTTCTCCCGAGGTTTGCTTGGCGTTTGCGTTGACCCTCGCATTCGCTCGTATAAGGGTTGGTAGCTTGGTCTGCATGTGGAATGCAATGCCTGTTCGTCCTGTGCTTGCTTTTGTTGCTGCATTTGTCTGCCCTGCGAACGACAGCCGGTTTGAACCCTTGTACGTTGTATTGAAGTTTTGATGGAGGCTGTCGGTTGCAGGGAAAGCAGCATTATCTGTCTTGACCGTAGTTATGAACTGCAGGTTGCTCCCTTTGCACTGTGCAGTCTGTTTTTCATTTTTACATGAGCAGACAGGCCCGCCCACCCACCCGGAGATGTTGTCTTTTCCGTGCGTACACTGGCACGGAGCGTCGCACCCAGGCAGTCTGGGATATTTGACGTTGGCAGCTTGGTCTGCATGTGGAATGCAATGCCTGTTCGTCCTGTGCTTGCTTTTGTTGCTGCATTTGTCTGCCCTGTGAACGACAGCCGGTTTGAACAAAGAAACAATCGAGTCGCTAGAGAATGCAGCGACCAAAACAAGGGGTCACTGTCAATGAGTGACAAGGATGTGTGGCATGGACAAGTTGCCGGCTGGGGATTGTGGTGCACGAACCTGAGTAGGATAAGAAGTATGAGAGTGACAGCGACGCCTGAAGAATAAGAAGACTACAGGGACGGGGTTAACGCCGGAAGAGTAGCGGGAGGCACGCACAAGTGTAGGACATCATACAAGCGTACCGTACCACGAAGGAGTAGTGGTGACCCCGATGCCACAAGGTAGAAGCAGGAGGGAAAGAAGAGCGGTGGTGGTAGCGTCAATACAAGAATGAGAGGAGAAGGATTAAGAGTAAGAGCATAATGGTGCAAAGAAGTGAGAGGAGCAGACCCCGGTAGGGGAGGAGACGGGGAGAGAGACGGGTGATTGAAAAGGGGAGCGGTTTCTTATCTGTTTATCTTGTACAATATCTTAATCCATATCTCTCGGGGACATTCATAACCTTCCAACTTTGTGGGTTTTGGCACTTTTCGGTAGTTTCTGCAACTTTTGCTTCCGCGTGCAAACATGTCGTCACCGGGGGGGGGGGGGGGATGTGTATACTTTTTGAAATCTGCATGAAAACACTGTTTCAGAAATGTATGGGTTTGGGGGGGAGGGCTTGACATTTTTCAGCACAGCACGACACATGGGACGGTGCACACAAACACGGCACTGCACCGTTCAACCATTTTTATTCAGAATCACTGTCATCGTCAGCATTCCTTTTTTCAGGCAGGGCAGGGACCCCATTAGGGCAGACATCCCCCTGTTTGTGGACAGGGACATATTTCTTCCATTTTTGCCAATCCACCAACCTCCGTGCCTTCACTGGCACCCAACCCTCGTTAAGGGGCATGGCCCACTGGCCATCGGTTGTGAGGTCCACGTTTCGTTGTTTGAGCAACCCCACCTTGCGCCAGGGAATCGCCTCACTGTATCCTGATTTCAGCCAAACATAACCAGGATGGAGCTGCAGATTCACTGGGTCAGGTGTGCTGCCAAAATCCAGCCATTTCACTTTTATGTACTTACAATTATGGTATGCCCCTCACATAGCGAGGGTCGCACACAAGCGGTGCAAGCACCCGGGCAAGGCAGCGTCAGAACTAATGCCAAACTATTTCATCGCCAAAAAAAATGCTCATTTGCATTTACATTTACATTTACTCGTTTTCATTGTTGTTACTATTGTCTAATACAATTCTCTTTCTATGTTTGTTTGTGTCCGTCTTTCTGTGTTTGGTAGCCTGTCTACTGACGCTGACACGGCCCTGTCGATTGGACTGCACAGCTATGCAGTCCCATTGACAAATGTAGGGACCAGTGTATCATCCAAGAATTGTCTTGAGTACCCTGCTTTGAACAAGCTTTAGCCAGCCCAAAAAATTTTGGGAAAAAAAGATTTGCTTCTAGTTAATATCTGGTACAGCAAACATGTTCAAAATGTTCAACACTGAAGAACTGCATACAGACAGCAGCAGTGAGGGCACAGCAAGATGGCCAATGTTGACAATCAATTTAGATTGAAAAAGTGCTGATATCACTTGCCCGTACAAGGACAGCCTGCAACATGACTCACCCCCTTTTCTGCTGTGCTCCTCTCGTCTGCTCTTGTCTGCTTGACACTCCTCTGTGCTCCTTTCCTTATTCTTCAGCCACATCACAACTTACCCTTCCTAGTAACCCGCATGATTGGCCCATTTTCTTATTGTTCCTCAAGGCAGTCTCTTTGTTGTTTTGGGTGATGCCACCCTGCCCTGCCCAAATGCATGCATTTCCTACGTCCAACATTGCACTTGAGGTCACAAGCAGGGCGAGGGAACGGCCAGATGCATTTTCTTTTGGGAGGGGAACAACGGTGGATGCCCTCCAAGTGCCCTCCCAAACTGCTGCCAATGTTCCTTTCACACTCTCATGCAAGGTTGCAGCCAAGCCTGCAGTAAACCCTGTTGAACTATTGCTTTTAAGATATGGGCAGTTGCTTCATTGCAGAATGAGGGTGTACATGATATTAGCAGTGGCATTCAGTGGGGATGTGCAGGCAAGAATACCACCGACCCATGACCCTAACCCAAGGGTTGCTGTTGTAGTGTTAGGGTCACAGAGTTGGGGGAACCGCTAAGGTTTTATAACCCTACCCCTTTTAGCAAGCAAAAAGCCAGCGGCAAGCAAGCAAGCGCACGTAAAATGGGGAAAATCAGAACTCCATCGTGGTGGCTGGGATTTGGCTGAAATTTTGGTGGATAATACCTATGAGTGTGAAGTGCAATCACACAAAGTTTGAGCAAGAATCTTGACCATGGCCGCCAGGAATGGGCGTTGCAAGTGGCGAGCCCAAGTTTCAAAATCTTTTCAAAATGAACAAAACATGCCGGTCTGGGGGTGTTTGGGGTGTCCAGGATGTACGTGGAGGGGGTCATTTGCATTGAAACCAATGGAGATGATGAATCAACACCTTGGGGCACTCACTCTTCAACAGCTTTTGCACACAACTAGTGGGATCAACGACCCCTTTTGGAAGGGGTCAAAATACCACAAAATTAGCCTTGAAAGTGTGCTTTTTTGCATACCCTTTCTAGTCCCACCCTCCTTCGCTGTGTTAGACTGTCATGTATTGCCTGGGGCATCCTTGTGGTGATAAACAATGATGAACGGGAACACGTGCAAGCTGTGCCATGCCCCGCTTTTGCAAGTGTATCATATGAGTCAGATACCTGCGTTTGAAGAATTGTCTTGAGTATTCAGCGTTGAATACTTCGAAGAATGGTGCAACGCACACAGGGGCTTGGGAAGGGTTAGCAGGGGTCCTGTGTGGGTGAAAAAGTGGTCTAGATCAATTATTGTATGTGGGATTACGGTGGATCGCGCACGAGGCCTTGTGCAAGCCTGGGAACCTCCTCTGAGTCTGCAAGAGGGGGGGCAGGGGGTTTGGTGTGAGACCTATGCCTTCGCTTCCCGTGTGTCTGTCTGTTGCACGGCAGAAATGCAGAGTCACACATCCTTCGCCCCCGCAACCCACCATGACACCGTGGAGCCCTTGTGTTCCGGCTGGCAGAGCTCGTACAGCACCGACACCCACACCGACCGCCTCAGCAGCAATCGTCCGTCCGCAGCGCAGTACAGCCTGGGAGCTGGTGCTCTGCTCGCCTGCGCCGCAGCGGTGTGCCTGTTCGCAACGGCCTCCAGAGCGCAGGTCCTGGCGGTCGGGCCCCCGAGCACGGCACGGATGAGCCCCGCAACAAGCGTGGCTGCCCCCGCGACGCCCCTGGGGCGGCAGGTCAGGCACCGGGTGTCTGCGGCAGTGCAACGGGACGCGGCAGCAGCGCCTTTGCAGCCGCGAGCGGAGAGGGCGCCGACCCCCGACGTCCTCCCAGCGACCCGCCCGCACTCCGACTGGGGATTCGCGACCAGCTGCCTGGCGTTCCTCGCGGTGCCCGTGGCTGCCGTGTGCTATGCTCGACGGATGGTGGCCAAGAGCAAAGCCTCTGGGGCTGTGGACCTGTTCTCCGTCGGATCGGCGAGTGAATATTCGCTCGTGCCTGTCGCGGGGGCCGCCGCAGACCTCGTGTCGTTGCGGGGCCGGAGCGGGTGCCACGTCGATGTGTTCGCGGGCGCGCCTGCGCGCCGCATGGCCCTGTGCAGCGGCCCCGACGTGCAGCGCCACGTGCGCTTCGCGGTGTTCGCGCTCTTCGAGCGCTTCACGGAGAAGGCGGTCCGAGTCCTCATTCTGGCGCAGGAAGAGGCCCGGCGCAGCCGCCACAACCACATCGGCTCCGAGCAGCTGCTGCTCGGGATCATCGTCGAGGGCACGGGTATGGCGGGGAGTGCGGGATTCGGAGTGCAAGAAGCTCTTGTGGGTGTATGCAGGGCTGGGAGGTACCCGGATCCGATGTACCTCCCGGTGCATTATAGATGGGGGAAAACGGGGAATTACGGGGCAAAACCGGGGAAACACGGGGGAAACACAGGGAGGTCTGGGTGCATGACTGGGTGTACCGTAAGGTTGTTGCCGGGTACATCCCAGCACTGTGTATGTACCCGAAAGTTGGCCACTGTTGGTAGTAGTGATGTCATACCCTTTTTTTCTTCGCCCTTTCAAGCCCTTGGTGGGGCTAAACCTTGCAACATACTTCTAAAACATGTTTTTCTGAGTTTCCCACCCCAAAGTTGTTGGAGGGGTCCCCTGCCGGGTCTGTGGTAACACTTAGTAAAAACAATTTTTTTCAGATTCTCATTCAATTAAGTTTCAAAACTCAGTAAAAAAAACACATTTTGTCACTAAGTTTTTCCTCTGTGGGTGGGTTTTTTACTAAGTAATTTACTTGGTAGAAACAAAAAAATTTTTCTACTAAGTACAAAACTTAGTAAAAAAACTTCTTCCGAGTTTTTCCAAGTTCCTTGGTAAAATGGGGGGGGAGGAACTTAATAACACTTTCTATTTTTACTAGTAAACATAAATTTTTTTAAAAAAATTTTGTTTACTAAGTTTTGCCTCGTTTCTACCAGGTTTTACCACATTTTGCTAAGTTTTACCTTGTCTTATACTAAGTCTTACCAAATACCCCACCCAAAGCCCAACCACTGCACGGTGGATATGTCAGTGGAGATACGCAATGATGGTATATTCAACGTATGCATGTCCATAGGGCTGGCGGCCCGGATGTTGAAGTCGTACGGCATGGACCTGAAGACGGCCCGCGACGCCGCGAGTGCGGTCCTCGGCCCCGGGCAGGACGAGGTTGGAACGGAGATCCCCTTCACCCCCCGGGCGAAGAAGGTCCTCGACAACGCCAACCGCCAGGCCGCCGCCCTGGGGCACGGCTACATCGGGACGGAGCACTTGCTGCTGGCGCTGCTGGAGGAGGAGGGGGGCGTGGCGTTGCGGGTGTTCGAGAGCGCGAAGATCGACCGGGCGCGCGCGCGGCAGGAGATGCTGGAGGCCGTCTCGGACGCGGGCCAGGCCGACGGAGACAAGAGGTTAGGGGAAGGGGGTGTAGGGGAATGGCCGGCGACAATCGGAGGGGTGTCCCCCTGCCCCCCGCGGGCCGCGCGCCACCACGCGCAGGCGCGGGCCCGAATGAGCGGCGTGGTGCATGCGACGCACCGGGGAGGGGAAAATGAGGAAGAGGCAAAATTTGGAATGGCAAAATTCGGCACAACAGAAGTGTGCCAAATTATGCCGTGGTATTTGAAGGTCCGGAGCCATTTTTCTAGGTGTCGCTTTGAGCTCTCTTGGCATGCACAATGGAAACAGTCTCTAGGAAGTAAGAGCAACCCTCCAAGCCACCATCTAGAAGCTGTAGGAAATAACAGCAACCAACCAAAGGCCCGTAGAAGACAACCACCCACCATTCACAGTCTTCGATTGTTGTTGTACCACAACCCGGGAATTTGTACCAAATTTTGCAGCGGCACTTCAGAGTTGGTGGCAAACTTTCTCTGCACCAAGTTTGCCATTCCAAATTTCGCACGTTTCTAATTTCCCCCTCCGCGGTCAGCGTGTGACGGCGACTGCGCATAGCCAGTAGCCTCCAATACCGCAGGGCAATCCCCCTACCATTCAATGCCCGCATCCCCGCCTCCTCCTCCATTCTTACGAGCATTGGGACTTGAAGAAATGTCGTCCGCAAATAGTGGGTTGCGGTGGGGGCGGGTTCGTCGGAGAGCCCCCCTCGTCAGAACGCAAGTGGTGCGGGTGCAGTACAGGCTGCTCATGCCCAGCCAGCCCAAAGTCCTTCCGGTGCCTTGCTTAGTGGTGCGCGCGTACATGCGCGGAGGTGTGGCGCGCACTGTGGTAACCTGTCCACAGGGGTGGGAGCGTTAGCGCACTGGGCGCGCACTGGGCGCGCACTGGGCATCTTTTTGGACCCATTCCCCGCCTGTGACCATTTTTGGCACCCTCCGTGCTTTGCCTCACCCTGTATCCACCCCAAACAGTCCACAAATTGAGTGGCCCCTTGAGTTGGGGGTATGGACTCATCATCCACAAATTTCTGTGGCCCCGTGAGTTGGGGATATGGAGAGGAGGAGATTGGAGTGTCTTCTTGCTGTGTTTAAGAATTTGCCCCACCCTTTGCATTCAGCAGTGGGGATGTGTCAGTGGATGACAAGGAGCCAAGCGCTGATCTTCCATTATTCCAGGGTGGCGAAGGAGAGGAGGGTGCAGTGTGGTGAATGATTTGTACAGGGGCCTAGAAGTACACACTGGTGAAAAACCACAAATGTTGAATGATACAAAAACAGTTGCCAAGGTGAGCTCGATAAGCATCACAAAGCTGCAGGCGGTACAGAGCATGCGTCCAAACGATGCTTCAAGCAGGTGCACAGCCCAGAAAATGCATACACAAAAGTTTTTGTGAAATTTCGGTGATATTTGAGTCGTCCCCCCCCCCTGCGGGCATGCCGTTGCCCCCCGCCCCCCGGCCCTCCTGGAACGAAGAATCATGGCCCCCCTTGTCGCTGCCCCCCACCCCCCTTCGGAAGTAAGAAGCATGGCCTGGGCCAACGACATGGAGGGGGGCAGCCCGCAGCCCAGATGGGCTGTTTGCGCAACAGGAGCTGGAGCCCATCAGGGGCAGACCAGCCGTGAGGGAGAAAAGGACATATGGTGGACGGCCGGGACAACGCGTGGAGGAACAGGGCACCTGGGCCTCACGCACACAGCGAGGCAGGCTATGGACGGCCTGTGGACAGAGGCGCGTGGACGGCAAAAGCAATCAAACGACCCCGGCAACAACCAGCACATCCTCAATACGCCAACTATCGGGCGCCGCTGACGCGCAAACGGCACACCATGCCACATTCAGCATAGCCCCAACACACCAAATACTGGGCTCCGCGAACGCGGAAACGACACCAGCAAGAGCACCGGCCGCAGCGGCGGACAGAAAGCAACAACCCGACGCAACATGCGAAGGGAAGAACGGGTGACTGTCCAGGGCCCCGTAAAGGAACAACAACCAAACGGAATGTCACACAGGGGGATGGTATGGACGTACAGCCTGGCGTTGATCCACGTACGATCTCTGAACAGCATGCCCTTGCAAAGGTATGGTATGGCATGCAACCACACTGACGGTGCCTTCAAATGATCTGCGGCCTCCTCCTCCACTCTGAAGCATTATGCAGGTCATGAATGTTGCAGAGGTAAAGAAATGGGTGTGACGGCCTGCAGCCACAGGACAACATGTATCATGCCGTTTGTTGTGCTGCACCAATGCCTTTCGCCCCCTCCCCCCCGGCTCGTACTCCATAAAAGCAGTGGGTTCTCGCTCCGACAGTGCGTTTCATTTCTGACACAAATTTACATCGTCTTTCATTCCCACTCCTCTTTGAAGTTATGCGCCTTTCAGCAGTTGCAATCCAGTAGCTCTTGGGGGGTGGCGGTAACCTTTCTTGGCAGGCAGCCTCCCCAGTAGCCGGACTTGGTTTCTTGGCCATGTCGAAAGGGTACGGCAAGGTGGAAACTTGTCCCAAGGATATGATCATTGCTGAACCTGGCCCGCTGGTGCATTTGCATGCCCAATCATCGGACAGACATCACTACTCGGGTGCTCAGGGCAGCCCAAAGCAGCCGATACTTGAAAGTACGGTTACGCTCGACAGGGTCAGTCTACCGAAGGTTCCCCCTACACCTTCGCTTAGCTCAGCCTCATTAGGTCTCACCCCCCGCTCCTGCCTTCCAACAGCCCCGGGTCGGAGCCAAAGGCCGCGGCTGCGGGCGGTGCCCAGAAGCCCAAAGCGGAGGGGAAGGGGGAGACCAGCGTCCTCCAGGAGTTCAGTGTGGACCTCACGGAGCGGGCGCGGAACGGGGAGCTGGACCCCATCGTGGGGCGCCACGACGAGATCGAGCGGGTCATCCAGATCCTCGGCCGCCGCACGAAGAACAACCCCTGCCTGATCGGGGAGCCCGGGGTCGGGAAGACGGCGATCGCGGAGGGGCTGGCGCAGATGATCGCGGAGGGCAGCGTCCCCGACAACCTCCGGAACAAGCAGGTGCCATGCAATGCCACGGTGATCTTGAGGGTCGCCTGCTGCAATTGTGATACCTGTGGACCAGATTTGAAGAGGCACAGAAACATTCTGAGCCACCCTGCAGAAGTGTTGCTCCTTGGGGCCTCAGGAGGTTTGGTTGCGGCACCGATATTCTCCCGCAATTTTCCCACAATTTTCCCGCAATTTCCCGCAATTTTTCCTGCAATTTGCCGCAATTTTCCGCAGTTTCCGCAATTTCCGCAATGTCCCGGAATTTTTCGCAATTTTTCGGCAATTTTTCGCAATTTTCCGCAACAATTTGCTGCAATTTTCCGCAGTTTTTCGCAATTTCCGCGATTTCCCGCAATTTTTCGCAGATGGATTTGACGCTCCCTGACCGCAATCCCCCCCCCCCCCTGCAGGTGGCCCAACTGGACCTGTCGCTCCTGATAGCGGGGACGAAGTTCCGAGGCGAGTTCGAGGAGCGGCTGAAGAACGTGCTGGACGAGGTTAAGGAGAGCAACAACGTCATCCTCGTGATTGATGAGGTGCACACGCTGGTGGGCGCCGGGGCTTCGGAAGGGGCCATCGACGCCGCCAACATCATGAAGCCCGGCCTGGCCCGTGGGGAGTATCAGGTCTGATGGTGCCTTGTTGGTTTTGTGCGTATTTTTTTCTTTGTTGTTTTGTTTTCTTTGGGGTTTTGCATTTTCGTTTTTGTATGTTAAATTCTTTTTTGTAATTTTGCTCTGCTATGTCTGCGTTGTGTTTTTGATTTCTGTTTTAGTTCCTTTTTTCTTGTTTTGTGTCTTTTCTTTTTGTTGTGTGTGTTTGTGTTTTGTTGTTTGTTTGTTTGTTTGGTGCTTTTGTCTGATCTGGTCTTCGCTTTGTTGTTTGTCTTTTGTTTGTGCATCAGGTACTCGGCGCCACGACCCTCTCTGAGTACCGCCAGTACATCGAGAAGGACGCAGCACTGGAGCGACGGTTTCAACCCGCGCTGGTGCCCGAGCCCAGCATCGAGGAGGCCATCGAGATTCTGTCGGGGCTGAAGCACAAGTACGAGGCACACCACAAGCTGCAGTACACCACCGACGCCGTGGAGGCGGCCGTCCGGCTGTCTGCGCAGTACATCAACGACAGATTCCTCCCCGACAAGGCCGTTGATTTGTTGGACGAGGCTGGCTCGTGCCAGCGCTTGGCTCACTCTCGGCGCAGTGCTGTGGCGTCAGAGCTGGAGCAGCTTCAGGCGCAGGTGGAAAAGCTGAAGGAAAAGAAGTCGGTCGCGCTGCGTGCGGACGACTTCGCTCGCTCTGCCGATCTGCTGGCGCAGATCGAAGACATTGAGATGCAGGTCGAAGGGTCGATTGTCAATGCTGTGTATGGTCATAATAATTTTGCTATTGACAATAGCAGCAATGCACCTGGGCACTTTGGTCACCATTATTATTGCTGCTGCTGCTCCTCCTGCTGCTGCTGTCGTTGTTGTTCTGGTTGTTGCTGTTATTGTTGTTGTTGATGTTAGTGTTGTCGTTGATGGTGTTGTTCTTACTATCATTGTGCTCGTCGTCGTCGTCGTCGTCGTCGTCGGTTGTGTCGTGTCAATGTTGTCGTTCTCATTGTTGTTGGTGGTGGTGGTGGTGGTGGTGGTGGTGGTGGTGGTGGTGGTGTTGTTGTCGTGATCAATCATCATCGTCATCATCATCATCATCATCATCATCATCATCATCATCATCATCATCATCATCATCATCATCATCATCATCATCATCATCATCATCATCATCATCATCATAGTATTGTTATTATTATTATTGTTATTATTATTATTATTATTGTCATTATTATTATCATTACTATTATTGGTGTTGCTGCAGCTGCAGCTGCTCCAGCTGCAGCTGAGGCTCCTACTGCGGTTGTGGTTGTGGTTGTGGTGGTGGTAGTTGGGATTCCAATTGTCGTTGCTGTATTTGTTATATTTGTTGTTGTTGCTGTTGTCGTTGTTGTTGTTGTTGTTGGATGCAAGCAACTCTGCAGTCCTCCTGATCCTCCTCCTCCACCTCGCTCCTCCTCCTCCTCCTCCTCTTTTTGTGCCTCTTTACATTTTTTTCATGGTCCATTTGTCGTGTAAAAGCATTGGCTGGGGATTGACAAACCAGATTTGCGCGCAGAGTGAGAAGCCTGACCTTCCAGAACCATCAACCCTGAAACAGGCCGAGAATGGCCATGTTTTTTTTAGCACCCAACTGGCTGTGAGTGGGAGCTACGGTGTGGAATATGGCTCATTCCTTTTATGGCCCATCATTTTTAACAAAGGATGGCTGCATTGGAAAACATTTACCTGGATAATCATCTTTTGGCCCTGAAACAGGTAGCAAATTGGCCCTTTTTTTAACCCCTGAAACTGCCCTGGCATGGAACCACGACCTGGAATATGGCTTCCTCCTTCCTCAATTGCATTCCGTTTATGTCCCAATCATGGTGGCAAAGGAACTGCTCCATTTGGAAGCGCGGACTCGGTGCAACAGTGTCCATCATGAATTCTCAGGACAATTGGCCCCAAATCCGGACCGAAAATGACTTTGTTTTGAAACTTCTTTGGCCAGGCCGTGGCGCCATGGCTCAGAATATGGCTCCTTCATTGCCATTTGCATCCCTTGTGTCCCAATCAATGTGATAAAATGAATCGCCCCAATTGGAAGCACCAGCTTGGTGCAATATTGTCCATCCTGAATTCTCAGAACAATTGGCCCAAGCTGCGGTGGCTCTTTTTTTGCTGCTCATTTGGCTGTAGTTTTGAGCCAAGTTCAGAATACGGCGCCATTGCCCATTTGGATTCCTTTTATGTCCCAAACATCGTTGAACAAGAATGGCTCCATCAGTGGGAGGGTGGCTCTGCGGCCAGTGACACCATACAGAGTTATGCAAACCTCCCCTCCTTTTAGCCATGGCCGGGCCGTTCTTTTTCCGGCAGGTAGGGACAACAACCCATCTTTTTAGTGGAGCCGGTTTTTATGCCGAGTGACTGTACTTGGCAAGCAGCTTCCCCAGTAGCCGGACTTGGTTTCTTGGCCATGTCGAAAGGGTGCAGCAAGTGGAAACTTGTCCCAAAGATATGATCATTGCTGAACCTGGCCCACTGGTGCATTTGCATGCCCAATCATCTGACAGACATCACTACTCGGGTGCTCAGGGCAGCCCAAAGCAGCCGATACTTGAAAGTACGGTTACGCCACCAAGGGAGAACCCCCCATGCTTTCGGTTGGCTGATTTTTTCACCAAACAGCATCGTTTTGCGCTTTGCAGAAGCCCCCGCCCCCTCCTTGGAAGCACCGGCATCCTCTTTCAGCCCGTATGGCACACACCCATTGACTGTCTTTTCCAGGAGGGGGGCCTACCCCTCCCATCGCACATTTCCCCACAACCAGCGGAGCCCTTCAAGGGCAGCCATCAGAGCCAGTGCACGCCTGGAAAACTAAACGTCCAGCGGCGTTGAATGAACCATTTCTTTGCTGGAGTGGGCTATATCGCACCACAGATCACAACAGCAGACCCAATGCTGATCAGACCCCTCCTCTGGGCCTGCTGACCCTCTGTGTGGGAGACCCATCTGGTCAACCATTCCATTTGCATTGGCAGATCATATGGAATAAGAATGGTTTGATTTCAAATAATATGGTGGAGGAATAATTTTGCAGAGGTCTTGTTGTTGTTGTTGTTGTTGTTGTTGTTGTTGTTGTTGTTGTTGTTGTTGTTGTTGTTGTTGTTGTTGTTGTTGCGGAATTATTCTTATGACGGGATTTTAATTTTTTTTGTGATTATTACACTCGCACTCCAAGTGACAACCCGGTTGCACCCTCGTTGACACATTTCACCAGGTAGAGGCAATGACCGGCGGCCACGCCGTGGAGAAGACCTCGAACGGCGAGCTGCTGGTCACGGCGGAGAACATCGCAGACATTGTGTCCCGGTGGACCGGCATTCCCGTGGAGAAGGTCACCAAGGACGAGGGCATGATGCTGATGAATCTCGAGGAGCACCTGCACGAGAAGGTGGTGGGCCAGGAGGAGGCCGTTAGCGGGATCGCCCGCGCGCTGCGCCGCGCGCGCGCCGGCATGAAGGACCCGAACCGGCCCATCGCCAGCATGTTCTTCCTGGGCCCCACGGGCGTGGGGAAAACGCAGCTGGCGAAGGCCCTGGCCGCCCAGGTTGTGGTTGTGGTTGTGGTGGTTGTGGTTCTGATTGTTGGTGTTGTTGTATTTAGTGTATTTGTGGTGTTGTATGCGTTGTATTTGTTGTCTTTGCTGTTGTTGTATTTGTTGTTGTTGTTGTTTTTGTGGTGGTTGTTGTGTTGTTGTTGTTGTTGTTGCCGTTGTTGTTGTTGTTGTTGTTGTTGTTGTTGTTGTTGTTGTTGTTGTTGTTGATGTTGTTGTTGTTGTTGTTGTTGTTGTTGCCGTTGTTGTTGTTGTTGTTGTTGTTGTTGTTGTTGTTGTTGTTGTTGTTGTTGTTATTGTTGTTGTTGTTGTTGTTGTTGTTGTTGCCGTTGTTGTTGTTGTTGTTGTTGTTGTTGTTGTTGTTGTTGTTGTTGTTGTTGTTGTTGTTGTTGTTGTTGTTGTTGTTGTTGTTGCCGTTGTTGTTGTTGTTGTTGTTGTTGTTGTTGTTGTTGTTGTTGTTGTTGTTGTTGTTGTTGCCGTTGTTGTTGTTGTTGTTGTTGTTGTTGTTGTTGTTGTTGTTGTTGTTGTTGTTGTTGTTGTTGTTGTTGTTGCCGTTGTTGTTGTTGTTGCCGTTGTTGTTGTTGTTGTTGTTGTTGTTGTTGTTGTTGTTGTTGTTGCCGTTGTTGTTGTTGTTGTTGTTGTTGTTGTTGTTGTTGTTGTTGTTGTTGTTGTTATTGTTGTTGTTGTTGTTGTTGTTGTTGTTGTTGTTGTTGTTGTTGTTGTTGTTGTTGTTGTTGTTGTTGTTGTTGGATGCAAGGCAATTCTGTCAAGTCCTCCCGATCCTCCTCCTCCGCCTCCTCCTCCTCCTCCTTCTCCGCTTTACTTGCCCCCTTTGCATTTTTTTCATGGTCCATGTGTCCTGTAGTACTTCGGCGCCCCGGACGCCATGGTCCGGCTCGACATGTCCGAGTTCATGGAGCGGCACACCGTCTCAAAGCTCATCGGGTCCCCTCCGGGGTACGTGGGCTACGACGAAGGCGGCCAGCTGACCGAAGTGGTGCGCAAGAAGCCGTACTCTCTGCTGCTGTTCGATGAGATCGAGAAGGCCCACCCCGACGTATTCAACATGATGCTGCAGATTCTGGAGGATGGGCGCCTGACCGATTCCCAGGGGCGCACCGTCAACTTCAAGAACACGATGGTCATCATGACGTCCAATGTCGGGAGCCAGGTGAGCAGCCACTCCCCGCGGAAAGGGGGCGGGGGGGGGGGGGGGGCAGAGAGCCACTCTGTTCAATAGGGGTCAGCCTCCAGGAGGCCCCGTCTACATCGATGAGAAATCTTTCAGCGCCGTGCAATTGCTGTTGCTGCTCCTGCTTCTTCATGGGACCTGGCAAGGATGTATTAGAACGGATGCCAACCATAGGAGGACCCCCCCCCCGGACATGCGCTGCAGGGTTGCTGTTTTCATAACGTTGTAAAGCATGTGTTTGGCATTTATTGGCCTTCGGGGAATCACGGAGTTACAGTCGGAGAGATATTTATGACATCGCATACGGAACTCTCCTTGATCTCCATGTTGGAGCTTGTACTCTAGCTAGCAAGGGAAGCGTTTTGGAAATTTCGGTGTGTGGTGAAGGAGGGGGCGATTGCCTCAATGGACCTGTTTTCATCGATGTGGATTGAAGTGCTGTCAAGATGGCGTCGGAGTGCGGGAATGGTCAGTCGTCGGCGGACACCAAGCTGTTTTTGTTGGCGCTACGACAGCTGCTGGAAACGCAGTGTTGCCTCCGAAGGTTCAGCGGGGTATTGTAATCTCTCCAACTACAGGGGGGTGCTTGTGTATGGAACATGAGGAAGCAGAGGTGCAGGTGGAAAGGCGCAAAGTAGTGCCAGAATTGGTTCAGTCAGTGACTGAACAAATTTCTTTGGCGGCGTCGGAGGGGTTTTTGCTGGTGTACACCGATCGATCCTCACTTACGTACACCGATGGAAGCGCACTTAGTCCAGGAAGCCGCCGAGAGTTGAGGGGTTTGCCCCCCTTTTAGATGTTAGTGTCGAGGTGCAGGTTTCAGAGCTGTTGGATGGGGAGGAACGGCAAACAAATCATGCAGCCGAGCTGGTGGCGTCCATTAGGGTGCTGCGCCTTTTTTGAGCCACGGCTGTCATGTGTAAAGTGTGTGCTCTTATGGACCCAGAGTGGGTTTCTGGGGGCCACAGGCAAGGCGTTGAAGTGGCAGGCCAATGGTTGGGCCGGGTCCAAGGGGCCGTTGTCCAATGTGGGCCTGTGGGTGGAGTTGTTGGGGTTGTTGTACCCCATGGGTGACAGGGCCCCCTGGATCAGGGCGCCGGCCCACATGGGCTTCGAGGGTAACAAGATTGCCACCAATTTGGCGGTGGCGGGCATGTGCCAAAGCCCGAAGTGGGAGGTGGTGAGCGGGATGGTGGTGCGCCCACCTCTAGTTGGCTTGGTACGGCCACCAGAACAGGGGTCACCCTCAGTCTCTTCCTGTGAGGGTGATATGGTGTCGCTATCAGAATTTGGGGTCAAGTTGGGTGGGCTGGATAGTTTAGATGAGGCAAAGGGTTCGTCAGGGTGTAGTGGCTCCAATGCGGCGTCAGGATATGCCCCTGGGTAGGATGCTCTGTACTCAGGGTGGGTATCCGGGTATTTAGATGGTGAGGGGTCGAGGCCGAGTACGGATGTGAGTGATGCGGCGGGATACTGGAGGCGTAAATGTGCACAAACGCTGCTGGGGCTAGAGCGTTTAGGTGAGCGGAGTTGAATGGTATGGCTTAGCGGTAGTACACCTCAACTCCGGCAACTGGGTTCGAACCTCAGTACGCAGCGCTTGATCCGGCGGCCCGCGATCTTCTTTTGCCCGCCGGTTGGGTCCTGCTCCCAACCCAGTGGAACCCGTGAATACCGAACCCACGGCGTGCCAGTGCCAGTGCCAGTGCCAGTGCCAGTGCCAGTGCCAGTGCAGCTATATGGGTTGTGGTTGGGGCCTCTGGTTTTCCAACCGGCAGCATCCATTTACTGTTCAGCGTCTTCGTAGTACAGTGGCTACACACCCCGGCGCGAGGCCTACTGGGGTGGGATTGAGCCCTGGATCGTGCGCATGGTGTTGTGGTTGATGAAAAACTCGCTACCGTCAGCGAGTAGTAGCTGCCCCCAACCGGTGGCAGGTCGTGTTTTATTTGATTTTCAGTATTCGGTTTGAGTCTGACCGGTATTGTGGGGGTAGTAGGGGCTGATCCGCGAAGCCCATGCCATGTCTGAACAGGGGACAGGGGAGGGGGAAGGTAGCAGCTGAGCCAGATGGCCCAAGAAACATTCCATAGCCGTGTAAGAGTGGTGACCTCAAGGCAACATTCGGTGCTGCTCTGGTTTGCGCTGCGGGAGCAGCAACGCAAAACACTTCGTGATTGCGGAACAGTTGCACAGTGTTGAACTGATTGAGTCTGGCATGACGGGTATTTCAAAACCTGGCATCATGCCCCCCCCCCCCCCCCAGACCAAAGTGACCATCGTGGGCAAAAGCGAAATTTACAATTGGGAAAATCTGGTTGGGCCGTTTTTGGTACACAAAGTTCTGGGTCCCAGACGCCCCCCCCCCCCCCCCTTTCTTCTCCTCTGATACATCCCTGCAGGTGATCTCCCAGGGCGGCGGCAAGCTGGGGTTCTCCGCCCCGGAGGAGTCCGAAGAGGAGCAGACCTACCAGTCGCTGAAGGGGCAGGTGATGGAGTCCATGAAGGTGGCGTTCAAGCCGGAGTTCCTGAACCGCATCGACGAGATCGTGGTGTTCAAGCAGCTGACGAAGCCCCAAGTCAAGCGTGTGGCGGGGATCATGCTGAAGGAGGTGTACGGGCGGATGGCCGCCCGGGGCATCGCGATGACGGTGAGCGAGCGGTTCCAGGACAAGCTGGTGGAGCAGGGCTTCCACCCGCTCTACGGCGCCCGCCCCCTGCGCCGCGCCATCAACACGATGCTGGAGGACGCCCTGTCCGAGTGCGCGCTGCGCGGGGACGTCGCGGAGGGCGACAGCATCGAGGTGGACGTGAACGACGAGGGCGACGTCGTCGTGATCGGGGACGGGGGCGTGGTGCTCAGCACCCGGCCGACCCCAACGTTCACCGCCGGGATCGCGTGAGCGGGTCCCCGGGCTGCGTGGGCCGTGCGGCCCACACCATCGGCGACGAGATGTCCTGCCTCAGTCCTCTGCGCGGGGGAGTGGAGGCCGTAGGGGTCATGCGTGGGTATTGCTGCGAGGCCCTCCGGTGCAACTCGCCCTCGGCCAACGCAGAGCCTCTGCCATTCCCGGTCGCCTCCACCCCCCCGGCCACCGCCTCAACGCCCCGCCCCCCCCCACTCCGTCGGGGCAGCCTCGGCGACCCACCCGCCAAGGCGACGCCCCCGGCTGTGGCCCCGCTCCGAGCGCGCGTCGCAGACCCGTGCCGCGTGTGCGGCATGTTCGTCGTCGTCCCCGTGCCGGAGCGGCCCGCCGGTGCCCCGCCGGCAGACCTCCAGATTTGCCTCGTCGCGCCGCACCGGACCTCCGGGTCTGCAAATCCTTTGCGGGAGCCCTGTGCCGAGGCCCACGTTCCGTGGCCTGCGGGCGGCAGTCGGCCCTGAAAGTTGTGTGTATTTCTACGTGCGTCCCGATGGGAGACGCCGATGAGCACTGGTCCGTTTGTTGTTCCCCTCGACCGGGGGCTTCAAGGAGGTCCGGGGCTGATCGTCAACCGACGCCCGTTCCCATCGTTTGCGGCGCGTACCACCGCCACCAGCCGCGCGGACGGCGCCGGCGGTTCATTTGAAGGGTACGTCGATGCAATCCTCGCTCGAGAGCTTGAGCCGCGGGGTGCGCGCCGTGCGGTGTGCGGTGGTGCTGGGGATGAGGCGCCTCCAACGTGATTCTGGGGGAGGTATCCCACACGATGGAGGCGTGGACCCCCACCCCCCCTCCGAGAATACCCCCTGAGGGCGCATAGAGGGCGCATAGAGGGCGCATAGAGGGCGCATAGAGGGCGCATAGAGGGCGCATAGTGGGCGCATAGTGGGCACATAGAGGGCGCATAGTGGGCGCATAGAGGGCGCATAGTGGGCGGAGAGAGGGCGCATAGAGGGCGGAGAGAGGGCGCATAGAGGGCGCATAGAGGGCGCATAGAGGGCACAGAGTGGGCGCATAGAGGGCGCATAGAGGGCGCATAGAGGGCGTATAGAGGGCGCATAGAGGGCGCATAGAGGGCGGAGAGAGGGCGCATAGAGGGCGCATAGAGGGCGCATAGAGGGCGGAGAGAGGGCGCATAGAGGGCGCGTAGAGGGCGGAGAGAGGGCGCATAGAGGGCGCATAGAGGGCGCATAGAGGGCGCATAGACGGCGCATAGAGGGCGGATAGAGGGCGCATAGTGGGCGCATAGAGGGCGGAGAGAGGGCGCATAGAGGGCACAGGGTGGGCGCATAGAGGGCGGATAGAGGGCGCATAGAGGGCGGAGAGAGGGCGCATAGAGGGCGCATAGAGGGCGCATAGTGGGCGGAGAGAGGGCGCATAGAGGGCGCATAGTGGGCACATAGAGGGCGCATAGAGGGCGCATAGAGGGCGGAGAGAGGGCGCATAGGGGGCGCATAGTGGGCGCATAGTGGGCGGAGAGAGGGCGCATAGAGGGCGCATAGAGGGCGCATAGTGGGCGCATAGAGGGCGCATAGAGGGCGGAGAGAGGGCGCATAGGGGGCGCATAGTGGGCGCATAGAGGGCGCATAGAGGGCGGATAGTGGGCGCATAGTGGGTGCATAGTGGGCGCATAGTGGGCGGAGAGAGGGCGCATAGAGGGCACAGAGTGGGCGCATAGAGGGCGCACAGAGGGCGCATAGAGGGCGCAGAGTGGGCGCATAGAGGGCGCATAGAGGGCGGAGAGAGGGCGCATAGAGGGCACAGAGTGGGCGCATAGAGGGCGGAGAGAGGGCGGAGAGAGGGCGCATAGTGGGCGCATAGAGGGCGCATAGAGGGCGCATAGAGGGCGCATAAAAGGCGCATAGAGGGCGGAGAGAGGGCGCATAGAGGGCGCATAAAAGGCGCATAGAGGGCGCATAGAGGGCGCATAGAGGGCGCATAGAGGGCGCATAGTGGGCGGAGAGAGGGCGCATAGAGGGCGCATAGTGGGCGCATGGAGGGCGCATAGAGGGCGCATAGTGGGCGCATAGAGGGCGGAGAGAGGGCGCATAGAGGGCACATAGAGGGCGCATAGAGGGCGGAGAGAGGGCGCATAGAGGGCGCATAGAGGGCACAGAGTGGGCGCACAGAGGGCGGAGAGAGGGCGGAGAGAGGGCGCATAGAGACCGCATAGTGGGCGCATAGAGGGCGCATAGAGGGCGCATAGAGGGCGGAGAGAGGGCTCATAGAGGGCGCATAGTGGGCGCATAAAAGGCGCATAGAGGGCGCATAGAGGGCGGAGAGAGGGCGCATAGAGGGCGCATAGTGGGCGCATAGAGGGCGCATAGAGGGCGGAGAGAGGGCGCATAGTGGGCGCATAGTGGGCGCATAGTGGGCGCATGGAGGGGGCATAGAGGGCGCGTAGAGGGCGCATAGAGGGCGCATAGAGGGCGCATAGAGGGCGCATAGTGGGCACATAGAGGGCGCATAGAGGGCGCATAGAGGGCGCATAGAGGGCGGAGAGAGGGCGCATACAAGGCGCATAGAGGGCGGAGAGAGGGCGCATAGAGGGCGGAGAGAGGGCGCATAGAGGGCGCATAGAGGGCGCATAGAGGGCGCATAGTGGGCGCATAAAAGGCGCATAGAGGGCGCATAGAGGGCGGAGAGAGGGCGCATAGAGGGCGCATAGTGGGCGCATAGTGGGCGCATAGAGGGCGGAGAGAGGGCGCATAGAGGGCGGAGAGAGGGCGCATAGTGGGCGCATAGTGGGCGCATGGAGGGCGCATAGAGGGCGCATAGAGGGCGGAGAGAGGGCGGAGAGAGGGCGCATAGTGGGCGCATAGTGGGCGCATAGTGGGCGCATGGAGGGGGCATAGAGGGCGCGTAGACGGCGCATAGAGGGCGCATAGAGGGCGCATAGAGGGCGCATAGTGGGCACATAGAGGGCGCATAGAGGGCGCATAGAGGGCGGAGAGAGGGCGCATACAAGGCGCATAGAGGGCGGAGAGAGGGCGCATAGAGGGCGGAGAGAGGGCGCATAGAGGGCGCATAGAGGGCGCATAGAGGGCGCATAGTGGGCGCATAAAAGGCGCATAGAGGGCGCATAGAGGGCGGAGAGAGGGCGCATAGAGGGCGCATAGTGGGCGCATAGTGGGCGCATAGAGGGCGGAGAGAGGGCGCATAGAGGGCGGAGAGAGGGCGCATAGTGGGCGCATAGTGGGCGCATGGAGGGCGCATAGAGGGCGCATAGAGGGCGGAGAGAGGGCGGAGAGAGGGCGCATAGAGACCGCATAGTGGGCGCATAGAGGGCGCATAGAGGGCGCATAGAGGGCGGAGAGAGGGCTCATAGAGGGCGCATAGTGGGCGCATAAAAGGCGCATAGAGGGCGCATAGAGGGCGGAGAGAGGGCGCATAGAGGGCGCATAGTGGGCGCATAGAGGGCGCATAGAGGGCGGAGAGAGGGCGCATAGTGGGCGCATAGTGGGCGCATAGTGGGCGCATGGAGGGGGCATAGAGGGCGCGTAGAGGGCGCATAGAGGGCGCATAGAGGGCGCATAGAGGGCGCATAGTGGGCACATAGAGGGCGCATAGAGGGCGCATAGAGGGCGCATAGAGGGCGGAGAGAGGGCGCATACAAGGCGCATAGAGGGCGGAGAGAGGGCGCATAGAGGGCGGAGAGAGGGCGCATAGAGGGCGCATAGAGGGCGCATAGAGGGCGCATAGTGGGCGCATAAAAGGCGCATAGAGGGCGCATAGAGGGCGGAGAGAGGGCGCATAGAGGGCGCATAGTGGGCGCATAGTGGGCGCATAGAGGGCGGAGAGAGGGCGCATAGAGGGCGGAGAGAGGGCGCATAGTGGGCGCATAGTGGGCGCATGGAGGGCGCATAGAGGGCGCATAGAGGGCGGAGAGAGGGCGGAGAGAGGGCGCATAGTGGGCGCATAGTGGGCGCATAGTGGGCGCATGGAGGGGGCATAGAGGGCGCGTAGACGGCGCATAGAGGGCGCATAGAGGGCGCATAGAGGGCGCATAGTGGGCACATAGAGGGCGCATAGAGGGCGCATAGAGGGCGGAGAGAGGGCGCATACAAGGCGCATAGAGGGCGGAGAGAGGGCGCATAGAGGGCGGAGAGAGGGCGCATAGAGGGCGCATAGAGGGCGCATAGAGGGCGCATAGTGGGCGCATAAAAGGCGCATAGAGGGCGCATAGAGGGCGGAGAGAGGGCGCATAGAGGGCGCATAGTGGGCGCATAGTGGGCGCATAGAGGGCGGAGAGAGGGCGCATAGAGGGCGGAGAGAGGGCGCATAGTGGGCGCATAGTGGGCGCATGGAGGGCGCATAGAGGGCGCATAGAGGGCGGAGAGAGGGCGCATAGAGGGCGCATAGAGGGCGCATAGAGGGCGCATAGTGGGCACATAGAGGGCGCATAGAGGCTGCATAGAGGGCGCATAGAGGGCGGAGAGAGGGCGCATAGAGGGCGCATAGAGGGCGCATACAAGGCGCATAGAGGGCGGAGAGAGGGCTCATAGAGGGCGCATAGTGGGCGCATAAAAGGCGCATAGAGGGCGCATAGAGGGCGGAGAGAGGGCGCATAGAGGGCGCATAGTGGGCGCATAGAGGGCGCATAGAGGGCGGAGAGAGGGCGCATAGTGGGCGCATAGTGGGCGCATAGTGGGCGCATGGAGGGGGCATAGAGGGCGCGTAGAGGGCGCATAGAGGGCGCATAGAGGGCGCATAGAGGGCGCATAGTGGGCACATAGAGGGCGCATAGAGGGCGCATAGAGGGCGCATAGAGGGCGGAGAGAGGGCGCATACAAGGCGCATAGAGGGCGGAGAGAGGGCGCATAGAGGGCGGAGAGAGGGCGCATAGAGGGCGCATAGAGGGCGCATAGAGGGCGCATAGTGGGCGCATAAAAGGCGCATAGAGGGCGCATAGAGGGCGGAGAGAGGGCGCATAGAGGGCGCATAGTGGGCGCATAGTGGGCGCATAGAGGGCGGAGAGAGGGCGCATAGAGGGCGGAGAGAGGGCGCATAGTGGGCGCATAGTGGGCGCATGGAGGGCGCATAGAGGGCGCATAGAGGGCGGAGAGAGGGCGGAGAGAGGGCGCATAGTGGGCGCATAGTGGGCGCATAGTGGGCGCATGGAGGGGGCATAGAGGGCGCGTAGACGGCGCATAGAGGGCGCATAGAGGGCGCATAGAGGGCGCATAGTGGGCACATAGAGGGCGCATAGAGGGCGCATAGAGGGCGGAGAGAGGGCGCATACAAGGCGCATAGAGGGCGGAGAGAGGGCGCATAGAGGGCGGAGAGAGGGCGCATAGAGGGCGCATAGAGGGCGCATAGAGGGCGCATAGTGGGCGCATAAAAGGCGCATAGAGGGCGCATAGAGGGCGGAGAGAGGGCGCATAGAGGGCGCATAGTGGGCGCATAGTGGGCGCATAGAGGGCGGAGAGAGGGCGCATAGAGGGCGGAGAGAGGGCGCATAGTGGGCGCATAGTGGGCGCATGGAGGGCGCATAGAGGGCGCATAGAGGGCGGAGAGAGGGCGCATAGAGGGCGCATAGAGGGCGCATAGAGGGCGCATAGTGGGCACATAGAGGGCGCATAGAGGCTGCATAGAGGGCGCATAGAGGGCGGAGAGAGGGCGCATAGAGGGCGCATAGAGGGCGCATACAAGGCGCATAGAGGGCGGAGAGAGGGCTCATAGAGGGCGCATAGTGGGCGCATAAAAGGCGCATAGAGGGCGCATAGAGGGCGGAGAGAGGGCGCATAGAGGGCGCATAGTGGGCGCATAGAGGGCGCATAGAGGGCGGAGAGAGGGCGCATAGTGGGCGCATAGTGGGCGCATAGTGGGCGCATGGAGGGGGCATAGAGGGCGCGTAGAGGGCGCATAGAGGGCGCATAGAGGGCGCATAGAGGGCGCATAGTGGGCACATAGAGGGCGCATAGAGGGCGCATAGAGGGCGCATAGAGGGCGGAGAGAGGGCGCATACAAGGCGCATAGAGGGCGGAGAGAGGGCGCATAGAGGGCGGAGAGAGGGCGCATAGAGGGCGCATAGAGGGCGCATAGAGGGCGCATAGTGGGCGCATAAAAGGCGCATAGAGGGCGCATAGAGGGCGGAGAGAGGGCGCATAGAGGGCGCATAGTGGGCGCATAGTGGGCGCATAGAGGGCGGAGAGAGGGCGCATAGAGGGCGCATAGTGGGCGCATAGTGGGCGCATGGAGGGCGCATAGAGGGCGCATAGAGGGCGGAGAGAGGGCGGAGAGAGGGCGCATAGTGGGCGCATAGTGGGCGCATAGTGGGCGCATGGAGGGGGCATAGAGGGCGCGTAGACGGCGCATAGAGGGCGCATAGAGGGCGCATAGAGGGCGCATAGTGGGCACATAGAGGGCGCATAGAGGGCGCATAGAGGGCGGAGAGAGGGCGCATACAAGGCGCATAGAGGGCGGAGAGAGGGCGCATAGAGGGCGGAGAGAGGGCGCATAGAGGGCGCATAGAGGGCGCATAGAGGGCGCATAGTGGGCGCATAAAAGGCGCATAGAGGGCGCATAGAGGGCGGAGAGAGGGCGCATAGAGGGCGCATAGTGGGCGCATAGTGGGCGCATAGAGGGCGGAGAGAGGGCGCATAGAGGGCGGAGAGAGGGCGCATAGTGGGCGCATAGTGGGCGCATGGAGGGCGCATAGAGGGCGCATAGAGGGCGGAGAGAGGGCGCATAGAGGGCGCATAGAGGGCGCATAGAGGGCGCATAGTGGGCACATAGAGGGCGCATAGAGGCTGCATAGAGGGCGCATAGAGGGCGGAGAGAGGGCGCATAGAGGGCGCATAGAGGGCGCATACAAGGCGCATAGAGGGCGGAGAGAGGGCTCATAGAGGGCGCATAGTGGGCGCATAAAAGGCGCATAGAGGGCGCATAGAGGGCGGAGAGAGGGCGCATAGAGGGCGCATAGTGGGCGCATAGAGGGCGCATAGAGGGCGGAGAGAGGGCGCATAGTGGGCGCATAGTGGGCGCATAGTGGGCGCATGGAGGGGGCATAGAGGGCGCGTAGAGGGCGCATAGAGGGCGCATAGAGGGCGCATAGAGGGCGCATAGTGGGCACATAGAGGGCGCATAGAGGGCGCATAGAGGGCGCATAGAGGGCGGAGAGAGGGCGCATACAAGGCGCATAGAGGGCGGAGAGAGGGCGCATAGAGGGCGGAGAGAGGGCGCATAGAGGGCGCATAGAGGGCGCATAGAGGGCGCATAGTGGGCGCATAAAAGGCGCATAGAGGGCGCATAGAGGGCGGAGAGAGGGCGCATAGAGGGCGCATAGTGGGCGCATAGTGGGCGCATAGAGGGCGGAGAGAGGGCGCATAGAGGGCGGAGAGAGGGCGCATAGTGGGCGCATAGTGGGCGCATGGAGGGCGCATAGAGGGCGCATAGAGGGCGGAGAGAGGGCGGAGAGAGGGCGCATAGTGGGCGCATAGTGGGCGCATAGTGGGCGCATGGAGGGGGCATAGAGGGCGCGTAGACGGCGCATAGAGGGCGCATAGAGGGCGCATAGAGGGCGCATAGTGGGCACATAGAGGGCGCATAGAGGGCGCATAGAGGGCGGAGAGAGGGCGCATACAAGGCGCATAGAGGGCGGAGAGAGGGCGCATAGAGGGCGGAGAGAGGGCGCATAGAGGGCGCATAGAGGGCGCATAGAGGGCGCATAGTGGGCGCATAAAAGGCGCATAGAGGGCGCATAGAGGGCGGAGAGAGGGCGCATAGAGGGCGCATAGTGGGCGCATAGTGGGCGCATAGAGGGCGGAGAGAGGGCGCATAGAGGGCGGAGAGAGGGCGCATAGTGGGCGCATAGTGGGCGCATGGAGGGCGCATAGAGGGCGCATAGAGGGCGGAGAGAGGGCGCATAGAGGGCGCATAGAGGGCGCATAGAGGGCGCATAGTGGGCACATAGAGGGCGCATAGAGGCTGCATAGAGGGCGCATAGAGGGCGGAGAGAGGGCGCATAGAGGGCGCATAGAGGGCGCATACAAGGCGCATAGAGGGCGGAGAGAGGGCGCATAGAGGGCGGAGAGAGGGCGCATAGAGGGCGCATAGAGGGCACAGAGTGGGCGCATAGAGGGCGCATAGTGGGCGCATAGAGGGCGCATAGAGGGCACAGAGTGGGCGCATAGAGGGCGGAGAGAGGGCGGAGAGAGGGCGCATAGAGGGCGCATAGTGGGCGCATAGAGGGCGCATAGAGGGCGCATAGAGGGCGCATAGAGGGCGCAGAGGCTTCGGGAGGTTTGATTACGGAACCGAAATTGTTCCGCAATTTTCCCGCAATTTTTCCGCATTTTTTTTCCGCAATTGGATTTGACGATCCCTGACCGCCATCCCCCCCCCCCCCCTGACTTCGGAAGTGCTGGTTGCACATGGTGCGCAGTGCGCGCGAGAGCTCTCCGTGCCAATCTCACGCCACCAAAACTAGAAAGACAGACAGAGAGAGAGACAGATGTATAACTGCGAAGTCGTGAATGAACGCAATGCTTTGCGCGTTGGCGCGGACAGCGAGTTGCTGCGGCCGGATCGTATTATAAACAGCCCCCGAGATCGTGGGGCCTGTGTGGCAGACAAGGTCCCCCGTGCGTATGGCTCAGGAAGGCGCAGGTTGCAGCTGCGGCTCCCTCGCCTGCTTTGGAATGCCCGAGCCCTATACCTATGGTCCTGCCCTCGCCGTGTTGTATGGAATATGGCGACGGCAGGAGGCCCCAGTGCAGGCGTATCTTCGTTGCCGTCTTTCGTAGCCGTTATAAATAAATTTGCCGGCGTTCCATTGGCTGATATCGGCATTTCTTCGTTTTCTGTGAGCGCGAACAAGTCCCCCGAGGAACGGAACACCGGCTGCCCTGGTCATGGGATACGGACTCAGCCTCTGCTGAAGGCGAAGCAAGGGCGGTCTTCACGGAGCCGATTTCTTGTTTCACTTCTTTTAATTTTCAATTTCTTCTTCTTTTTTTTTTGTTTCAATTTTCGTTTTTTTTTAAAGTTTCAATTTTAGGCTCATTTTCTTTTCTTTGGTTGGTTTTCCACCCAAGACCGCCAGCCAAAGACCGCCGGCTGGCGTTTGACTGACGGGAGTGAGTGGGCGACCGACACAGTTGGCGGTCAACCAACACCTCTTGAAGTCTCTGTGTGACGGAGTTCTGCGTTTTGTTTTGGAATCGAGACCGCCCTCAGCCAGTCCCGTCCCCACCCCAGGGCCCCGGGCCCAGCAGCCCGACTCCAACACCGGTGGTTCCGTCGCGTTGTATTTTACAGTCCCCCAAACAAGTGGTGATGGAATCGTCCGTCCCCTGTCCATTGCGACCTCCTCTGTAGACCTTACCGGGGCGCTCCCACATGCGACGTTTATCCGTTTTAGAAGAGAAAAAGAAATCGCAGGCATACTTCATGTGAGCTACAAAGATGAATTAGACAGAATGCCGGCTTGACAGCAGAATCCCCCGATCACGCACAAAGGCTGCTGTGCGTTCAACCGTGACTAATCATTCGTACATTACTCGCGGCTGACAGTATATAGATATGGGGATTCTGCACTCCAAATGATCCATCTTCTTGCCACGTAAGACTGCGCAGTGGCCCTGCATCCACTGCTCGCTTCAGGATGGATGTCAAAGAGCCTCCAGCTCTTGCAGGGACCTTGGGGTCCTCTAGCTCTAACCAAACCCTGCACCTGGATGTCAGGCTGCATCCAGGATGGGCTTTGCTCCGTACCATGCCCTTACCCTCTAATGCATCATCTGCTCATCCAGTGTTGACAAGGTCCATGAATTGTCATCAACAATATACGGTGCACATTGTGAATGTGATTGTCGTGTTGCATTGCCTTCTGTCACACTTTGGCTTGCGCCTGCCCCACCTCCTGCCCCTGGCCCTGGCCCTTCCCCTGCCCTGCTCCTCCCTGCCCCAGCCATCACCCACGCTATAGAAAACTCGGGTTTCCTCAAGACCCGCAGCCCCCAAGGAGGGATGATCTAGGTCAGGTCCTGGAGTTACTCCCCCCGTGTCCAACGAGTGCCTTGTCCAACGAACACTTCCGTTCGGACCGTATTTTTTTTTTTTGGGACCTAATTAATAAGGGACCGGTTTTATGTACCGGATCAATTGAGTACCGAACGGCGTGCCCGACAAACCCTCCGGTTCGGACCGTATTTTTTTAGGACTTGTTCTCTGGACACAGTGTTGGGGTGGGGGGTACGACTGGGGGGCAGGGGCCAAAGCTCCCCAGTGGGCATAGTAAGACAGCATCAGGTTATTCCAGATCATCTCACAGGCCTCATGAGCTGGTGTTGTATGTCACCAGGGTAATGTCCTGCGGAGCAATTCCTGCTCGAGAGCAACAATGGCACATGGTGTTCAGGCGCATATCTTGTGGAAAGAAGAAGTGCAATGAAAATGATGGTCAACAAGTGAAGTTGGGACAAGGGGCAAATGTGTGTCGTGCTTTTTGCTTCGGGGAGGCCTTGGGGTATCTGGTCACTCGTGCATTGTATCCGGGTTTGTGGTGGTGTTGTGCTTCAAACCCTTCACACAGTGCACATGCCACTTGTGTGCAGTGCAAGTATTCCCCCCTAATAGGGCAATTACCCCCCCCTTGTCCTTCCCCAGGGGGGGGGGGTGGGGGGATCATCACTTGCTCAACCCAAAATTTTTCGTTGCAGCTCACTGTGTTGTTGTGGCAAAACCACCACCCAAGAGTGCTGCCCAAAGCCTTCCAGTGGAAAGTGGTGAGCATGTGCAAGAGTTCAAGGTCAAGTGGAGCAGGACCAAGAAAATTTACACCGAGCTGGTCAAGGAGTAGGTCTCCGTACATTGGCAGCCCTTTGAACGTATCTTATGCTGCATTCTTTCGTTTTATGCTGCAATTTCTGTGCCTGCAAATGTGTGTGTACGGTGGTAGTGCAGTTCCCAAGGGGGGGGGGGGGTGACCGTCTTCCCTGGGGTGGGGAAGGACAGGGGGGGGCGGGTACATGAGATTGCAAGGTGCTTACTACCTCCAGTACCCAGTCTGCTTCATCGGCCTTACCATGATCATACTATTCCGGCATATTTTACAACGACCATGATGTAAAATGCCGCAATTTAAAACACCATAGTTTAAAACGCCAGGTCGTTTCAGGGAGTTGTGGATTTAGCCATAATTTAAAACGGTCAGCTGCCTTTCTCCTTGCCAAAGATGGTTTTGTCATGGAAGCATGTGCAGTTCCATCAAATGTCGTTTTGGAGCTGAAGGGGGGCAGGAAACATCAGCAACGGTCTCCTGAGCATGTGGATCAACTTGTGACAAAGGCACAACACTGGTCCAGGTGCTGCAGCAATGCAGTACAGCTTAACAGCCCCAAAGGATTTTCTCGTTTCGTCAGATACGGTCTGCACTTCGCTGTTCCGATGGTGGAAGGAGGGCAATTTAGGGGAAGTGCAAAGGAAATGGGCCCGCAAGCGGCTGTTTGAAAAAGCCTCTGTTGTCGAACACAAGCACATGTGTGTGATTAACACCTATGTTCATCAACTGGTACTGGGGCGGGCGTGGTGTGACTTTGTTGCACTGTTTGCTGGGTACAGACTCTTCCCATTGGCAACACATTGACATGAGGCTGCATGGGATGAGAAATTGGTGTTCAATGCGTGGTTTGCTAGACAATGAGCAGCAATTTTCTAGCTAAGCAAGCTTCAAACCACTCAGGAAGAGGGTACACACCATGGGGGCGTTTTCTCACAGCGCGCACACAGCGGGCACAGCGCGCACACAGCTCCAATTATTATGTTGTTTATCCTGGAAACACTCCACTCAATTGTGCCTACCACACATCCAAAATCGTCCTATATGCGTAAATTTATGTCCTACAGCAACCAAAACTTGTCCCACAGCCATGAAAAAACAATTCTGCAAAAAGGCCGTGTTAGGAAAAGCACTGTTTGACAAGGGGGTGGTAGATGTGCAAGACATGTGATTGCACAGGGGTGGGGGGTTACTATTCTGGCCCTATTTAAAAAAACGGTCAAATCTAAAACGGGAGTCCCTAGCGTTTTGAATTGTGGAGTTTTGAATTATGGCCAAGCTATGGGCGCATCCTCTGGCCCTTGTTGGGATATTGGAACGTATACCCCCAGGAAGAAAAGTTTTGGACTGTGGCTGCAGTGTGCACGGTCTGGACTAATGACCAGGCCCTGGTCAAACGGCGCTTTTTGGCCTGAAAACTTTGTCCAAGCACCCCCCCTTGGTGAAGGGGTGAAATATTGGTGGTTGTGTAGGGGGGGGGGGGGGGCACTTCGGAGGTTACCCCCACTCGGCCCCAACGGGAATAGTGGCCCTGCCCCGGTAGCCATGGCTGCCAAGCCTCAGGGAGGCAGCGCAGCGCACAACGCAGCGCAGCATGCCGAGCCGGCAGAGGCACACAGCGAAACTTGCCAGCACACGACAGCATGCAGCACACAGTACAGCAGAACAAAGCAAAGTAGTGTACCACAACAATGGCGGCGGACAGCCACACCACCTGCTGCAAGCACCAACACCAGCCCAACACCCAACGCCCAGGGTGGGGCCAGACCTACCACACGGACACTTCACCCACGCGCAGCCACCGCCGCCCGCAAACAAGGCACGCGCGCAAACCTCAAAGGCAGGCCTTGGGGGCTTGGACTCGGCCCCGCCAATGGGTGGGCGGCCCCATCCAAGCGCTTCGGAGGTTACCCGAACTCGGCCCCGACGGGGGAGCGGCCCTGCCCGGGTAGCCGCAGTCACCACGCCTCACTGAGGCAGCGTAGCACGCCGGAGCCGGCAGAGGCACACAATGAAACTCGCCACCACACGATAGCACGCGGCACACAGTACAGCAGAGCAAAGCAAAGTAGTGTACCACAACAACAGCGGCGGATAGCCACGCCACCCGCTGCAAGCACCAACACCAGCCCAACACCCAACACCCAAGGTGGGGGCCAGACCCACCACATGGGCACTTCACCCACACACAGCCACTGCTACCCACAAACAAGGCACGCACGTGGAGCATCACCAAGGGCCCAGGACCCCACACCCCAACGCCAACACGGCACCCACCACACAAACAACAACCAAGGCCACATTTACACACAACATAGAAGGGATGCTTCATCACCATCCCGACCACACCGGGAGGAGAAGGCAACCCAAACCTAAGTAAGGGGGTCGCCCCCTGTGGGGGGTTGGCAGCCGGCTGCGCGGTTGTCCATTGGGCAGCGACCTAAAACATGTAGTGCCCGCGGGTAGCTAAGTTTTGTCACCAGGGCCTAGTGCAGGGGCCTTGGGCACGCTAATGAGACACAACCACCAAACCATTGGTGGTCACTGCACACGACCAACCAAGGGGTGGACTCACACGAGTCCCTAGCTCCGAGGTGTGGACAGCCCCGAGTGAAGTCCTCAAACGGGGAGCCCCTCAGCAGCCCAAAATGCAAAAGAGCAACAACGCATCACATTCACTCCAAAACAACCCCAACAAACACCAGTGACAGGTCGGTTTGTAGATTTGGAGACATGTGCAAAAGTAGCCGGTGCCCCTAGTACCACCCAACTGAAAGTGGGACAACCCGACGGCCACAATGGGAGGCAGGGAGCGACATGCCCCCCCCCCCCCCCCCCGGCGCCGCACACCAGCAGAAAAGCGTGCCAGCAGAAAAAGAAAGAGCCCAAAATTGGGAGGAACGCAAGCAGCAAAGCAACTGGGCACAGAGCCGCCCACACACACGGCAGTGAGACGAGCCCCAACAGGACACACAACAATACACAAGGGAACCATGAGGTGCGAGCACTGCAGCAACCACCAAATGCGGCGCACGCCGAGCGAGCCATCAGCAAACACCCCCCCCCCCTCCCTCTACAAGGTGCCCACATACTCCACAAGGGCGGGGGCTGCGCCCCACGCGCCGGGAGGTGCCCGCCACGGGGATGGCAACACGACCGTGACCAGCCAACCGCGCACAGAACAGTCCACGTCGTACAGAGATGTGAAATTCTCGTACGGGGGGGGGGGGGCAGGTGGGTGGGGCAGAAGTGGGTGCGCGAAAGGGGCACCGAGGAGCGCCACCAGACAGGGGGAGGAGCAACACAAACACACAGAACGCGGGAGCCACAACAGGAGGGACAAGGGCGGGCACAGCAGACAAGGAGGAGGGGCACAGCGAGGCAGGAGAGGCAACCAAAACAGCGGGAACAGGGAACCAGAATGGAGGGGATGGGTGAGCGTGTGCATGGGAGGCAGCGACAACAAAGGGGATGGCCTGGCCAGCCAGCCCCGTCGCTACCGGGTGCCAGGGCAACCCACGCTCAACCGGCATCAGGTGGGGGGTGTCTCCCGCAACCCAGATGGGCTGTTTGCGCAACAGGAGCGGGAACCCATCAGGGGCAAACTAGCCGTGAGGGGGAAAAGGACATATGGTGGACGGCCAGGACAACGCGTGGAGGAATAGGGCACCTGGGCCTCACGCACACAGAACCACAATGAGGCAGGCTATGGACAGCCTGTGGACAGCGGCGCGTGGACAACAAAAACAATCAAACGACCCCAGCAACAACTGGCACATCCTCAATACACCAACTATTGGGCGCCGCTGACGCGCAAACGGCACACCATGCCACATTCAGCATAGCCCCAACACGCCAAATGCTAGGCTCCGCGAACGCGGAAACGACACCAGCAAGAGCACCGGCCTAATGTGGCCTAGCAACCCCCCGCAGCTGCGTAGGGGTTTCGTGCACTGCCTCACTTCTGGGCAGCAGTGGGTAGTACGATGACTCCTGCAGATTGCCACACGGGTGGAGAGCAGTGGGCACTAGGATTCTTTTAGTGCAGTGCCGCAGTGCTAGATTTCTCCCACATGCTGCCTCACTATGAGGACGCAGTGGGTAGTGAGGCACCTTTAGTGCAGTGCCGCACTGTTGGGGAGCAGTGGGCAGAAGGACCCCTGTAGTGCATCGACTAGGGAGCAGTGGGCACTATGACTCTTGCTACACATTGCCACACTCTTGGGGTGCAGTGAGCAGTGGGACTCCTTCGGTACACCGCCAGATTGCTATTGTGGCCTAACAACGATTCTAGCATACAAGGCTGCGTAGGGGTTAGTGAAACTGCGGTGGACAAGGACAGGACTGCCGAGTTTGAGCATTCTATCCGGGTGCATGCCCGTTTTCTTTCACAAAGCAGGCCCATAATAGCTCCTCATTCCCTTGTGGCACCTTTGCTGTATTGAGAGCCCTCACAACAGTGAATGGGTTGTGGCTGCGCTGTGCAACGTGATAGTGGGATCGCAAACACTTGTACCAAGGCCGAATGAGGGCTGCATGCACCTGTGCTTGGGTTGCATTTTAGCTACAAGCCACTGTGCTTTAGTGTGTAGGGCTACATTTGGGGGCGCAAACACCTTTGTTTAGCTGGGGGTCTGGCATCCTCTCTTGCTGGGGCCCCATGTCCCTCTTCCTCCCCGACCGGGCAGGCACATTGGAATAGTATGCGGAAACCATAGGAGGGGTGGGCCGCCGCCGGCACTTGCAAAAATTTCAAAAGCAACTGAGATGGGACATGGGAGGCAGTTTATGCTAAACTGTGGTTGTGCCTAGGCATAGTGGCTTGAGAACATGGTGGGGAAAGGGTATTGTGCTGGCATGGGCATTATATGGGCACTTTTCTAGGCCATCTGTAAAGAGAAAGGCCAATTAAGCAGCAAATAGCTCCCCGCTGTTGTGCCGCTCTACTTCAACGGGTCATGAAGCAACCAACAATTAGCTACTAAATGTCCCCGTGCCACAGACAACTCAAGATAATGATTGTTGTGTTTGCCCGCTCGCATTGATAGGGGTATGGTTTGGGAGCTTTTGAATTCAGGCTTGGGTGTAGACTCTGTCTCAATGCCCAACCCCATGCATCTTGTAGATGGTGCACAAGAGTAGATTAGCACCCTGCCATTCCTGGCCCTGCCCCTGGGCGTGGGAAGAATTCATTTTGCCATGGAGGGTGAGGCCATTCACTGAATGGCTCGAGTTCCATTGGAAGTCTCCCCTAACCTGCGCTGCATGGAGGGGGGGGGGGGTGTTGTGGTTGCTGGCCGGGCCCACTTTGCCGAAGCAGCTCCCCTCCCCTCAAAAGGGCCAAGGCTCCTCCTGAGCCCAGAAAAGCAAATTGGCCCCTCAGCCTTTCCCATGACCCTGACACCCCCTTGGCCACCCCTGAAGTGAGAAAATTTGGTGGCAATGCTGGTGGTCTTTTGGGGGGCCACACACAATAGTGCGTGTGTTGTGGCTGTGTGGCCACGAACAAAACAACAAGTGGTTTGCGGCTGTGGCAGGTGCAAGTGCAAGGACATTTTGTGAGTGTCTCTTCCTGTTCGTCTCTCTTCATGTCGTCAAGCCAATGATGCCATGCAAACACCACGTGACAAACTATACCTTGGGGTCTGCAAAATCCAAGTGGTCGGTGCCCGCAACCTTATGGTCAAGGACAGCAAGGGCGAGCGCCATGTGCATGTGTCACTCATGGTGAGCGGCAACAAGAAGGCGGCCGTCAGGACAAAGTCTGTGAAGGATCAGAATTACACGTGGAACGAGACCTTCACTTTAGATATCACGGATGGGGGGGGGCAGGTGGAGGTGGCCATATGGAGCAGTGGTGGAGCAGGAGGGGGCAAGATCCTTCACCGGGAGGACGACTTTTTCTTGGGGTCGGTGCAGATCGACCTGGGCATTCAGGACCTCCAGGGGAATGATTGGTACACGCTGCAGCCCCGCCTCGGGAACAAAACCGACATAAAGCGGATGCAGAACGCCGGCAGGGCTGACTATGGGCAGCTGCGCCTTGAGTGGGAGTATGAGTACAATCAGGTTGCTGACGTTCTGTTGCGTGCACTACGGGTCGAAGATCCCTCAAAAAGATGGGATCCCAATATGGACTTGGAGGCAGTGGATACGCAGGTGAAAAATATCACAGGGAACATTGGGAGGATTATTGATTACATCGATTGTGTCGAACAGCCTGTTAAATTGGCCAAGCAATTGATCTTGTGGGAGTTTCCCTCGCAGTCCCTACTCGCGTTGCTGATTTTCATACTAATCAACTATTTTAATCTTCTGCTGCCGGCCATTCCCGCTCTTGTCCTGTGGCTCGTGATTCGGAACTACTTCATCCGCATGAAGTGCGGGCCCAACGGGGTGTACTGGAAACTGGTTGAGATTGAGAACCCGTTGGAGGCAAACAGAATGTTGCTGGTCAACAAACTGAAACTCACCAACTTCAAAATGCTGAAGTTCACACGCACCACCAACGAACTCATCGAGCGGCTTGACGTCGTCTCGGATCTCCTGACCTGGAAGAAGATGTCCAACACAAGCCGCCTCATCAAGGGACTAATTCTTCTCGTGGTTTATCTGACTTTACTGCCCCTTCCTCCTCCGAGGCCCCTCATTTTTGTTGCCGGCATTTTGCTCTTCTCGCTGGTGCCCATCGTTTATTACTTCCCCACAATCTTCAAACGGGCGACGCTGAAGGAGCTCACGGGGTCCATCACGTGGCTGGCGTGGCTGCAGCAGAGGGCCAGCGCAGGGCCGAAGCCCCTCAAAGCCCCCACGGCCCCGGTCAGCAACAGCACCGCCCCGACGCAGATCCGCTACACCGCGGGCCTGTGCCTGGACACGGACGCTTTGGACTTGGACGTGATGCGGCAGTACGCCCACGTTCTGAAGAGACGCGGGGGCCCGCTCGACATCCAAACGACGATCGAGCTGCTGCTGTACATTCTGCAGCGGCTGCGGGACATCAGCCGGTCATTCGTGGTCCCGGAGGCGGTGGAGCACGACGCGGCGCGGAGCGCCGTGCACAGCCAACTGGACTTTGCCGCGCGGGTCCGCATGAAGGAGTACGGCAACGTCCCGCCGCTCGGGGAGCGGAAGAAGAGCACCGAGAAGGCGCTGCTCGAGGGCAGCGAGACGCTGGTGCCCATGGTGGTCCCGCAGAGCCAGTCACTGAACGTGGGCTTCCTCATCAACGCCGCCTTCCAGGACAACGGCGTCCTATTCTACTACACGAAGGACCGGATGTCGGTCTACTTCCGGGTGTACGGCACCGCGAAGCAGCCCATCCAGCTCTTCCAGCCCGCGATGTGCGCCAGCCAGACCCCCTACAACATCCGCAGCCTTATTGTGTCCTGCTGCCAGCCCACCGTGGCCGACCGCCCGTCCTGGAAGCACAGCGTCACGGTGCTGGGCCAGGAGCTGCGGCAGCTGAGCCCACAACGGCACACCCTCAACGACAGTTGGCGGTTGGAGTCGGAGGACAAGCTCAAGAAGGACACCGCGGACACGGGCAGTAGTAGCCGGGGGGCGGGCACACCGGGGTCCCCAAGCCACCACAAGTCCTTTGACGCCAACAGCGGGCCCGACCGGTCGCTGTCCGATGGGGAACTGTCACCCACGCAGTCCTCCTCTGACTGCTCCGAAGACGGGCCTCAGGAGAAGAGGAGCAGAAAGAGCAAAGGGAAGTTCAAGTTGCCCAAGGCCATGCACATGTTCCAGAAGAAGTCCGCCTCAGTGTGAGAGGGCGGACTGACGGCGAGGCGCCACGTTCTGCGGCGCACAGGGCTGTCTTTATGAAGCCAGTTTTTTTGTTGTCGAGGACAGCCCTTAAGGACAGCCCCTGGGATCACTAACCGCCAACCACCAACCGCCAACCGCCAACCGCTGCCAACTGCCACCAACCGCCAACCGCCAACCGCCAACCCCCACCGACCACCAACCACCAACCGCCAACCGCCAACCTTTAAAGTAGAGAAGGTCCCATCGCCATGAAGCAGAAAGCGTCCCCGTGAACGTTGGTTTCTGTTGGCGTTACGAAGGTCAGGACAGCCCTGGTGGGGCAGGGTGGGGGGTTTTGAGGTGCTTTGTGTTGAAATGATGTGTGTGATGTCACAAAGTGGTCTGTCAAGTGGCGCGTGGGATGAGTTGGGGGGGGCGGGGGGGCGTGTGGACCGAGTTGCTTTTAACCGCCCAAACAGTGCTCGCCATGCCTCAGTGACAGGGATGTGATAGAACTGCTGACAGCCGTAGGAGGAGAGGGGGGTGCTCCACACCCGACCAAGATTTCATCGTAGGATCAGATGAAATTTTGCAAAAGGCAATATTGATTTGGCCCATTTTTGGTACACAAACTTTTGGGTTCCAGACCCCCTCCCCCCCCTCCTCTGTTCTAATACGTCCCTGCCCAGTGGTGTCCCCACTCCCCCCCCATGGACTATTTGGTTAGGGTTCTCTGAGAGTTCTCTGAGCCTTTTGCTGCTGCTCTTCACACGTTCGTCTTTCAAACACATCCTTTTGCCTCAGCAGGTCTGTGCAGCGGGTCGGTGCACTCTGATGCGGTTGGGTGTCTAGTCGGATGGGCCGGAGCGGGCCCCCCACCCCCGGGACCAGCCAATCCGGGGCGCTCCCCCCAGGGGACGGTGCGATCCGGATGATGCAGGGGTACCACTGCCATCCCAAGTTCCCCAGCTCAAGCCCCGTCTGGGGCAGGCAGCTTCTCCACCGGCTCTCGGGGCGTCTGAGAGAGTACGTTAGCGCACCGGGCACGCCCATTTCTCCCCTTTTTTTCCCATTGTTTGCCCCCGTGTTGGGGACCCCCGAGAAGGCAGGAGTGATGTAGCCATTCCGCCCACACATGGGCCCCCGAGACGGTGGGGGTTAGGGAGCCTGGGCTGGAGGAGGGAGTGATGTTTGGGGGTAAAGCATTGGGATGGATGGCCGAAACATTGATTCGGATGCCGGGTGCGCCGCGGGCAAACGTACCCTCTGAGTGCGTGTGTTTTGGCTCCACGTCCTGCTGTCAAACGCTTGATGGCGGGCTGACGGACGGTGGTAGCTGGCAATACCTGACCTGACCTGACCTCATTCGGTTGATTGACAATGTGCTGTTGTTGTGGAACATGGTGCAGCACTGAAGTGGACCCCGTCATGTTTTGACCCCGTCACTACTGCCCTATGACCGCATCGCTTGGCCCTGCACCCTCTCGGTGTCAGCCCTACGGCCCCTGCCAGTTCTGCCTCCGTGTCCTGATTGCCGCTTCCTGTCCATTTTTTGCTGCGCGGAGGCGGTGGGATGGCATCCTTTTCTTGCCATGACCGTTGTTCGTCCCGTGACCGAAGTAAGCCCACGGGTGACGAAATGAGTTCAGTGCTGTCTGTGCATATGGAATTGAAGCGTGATCCCTGAGTATTCTCCTCTCTCTGTGGGATCTACCTTCCCCCCCCTTGAAATCCCCCTCCCCTGGGGGGGGGGGGGGGGTTACTTGGCCCAAAAGCATCGGAAATACTGGGCCGAAGGCGCTCAAGGAATTTTTCCGTTAGGTCATACTGGAACTGCTGCAGTTTTAGTGCTACCGTTGTGTGGTGCAATCCCACTGCCCCGGGTTCACCTTCACTTCCCCCCCCCCCCCCGGGTGGGGGGGCGAACCGGCACGACATTTGGGGGGGACTTCAGGGGGGGGAGGTACACACATAACCTATATCGGGGGGGGGGGGGACCCTGAATACCAATCGTTTCGTATGCATATTCCAGCGCACAAAGGTAGTCCCACAATCTTCTCTCCATTACCTTGGTGTGCAGCTCGTCTGTCTGGGCCTGTCCATCCGGGCCAATGCCCGATGCCTCTGCCCCTGACTTATCTCCTCTACCAGGGCAAGCCTGCCTGAAATAAGAACCTCTCGCGCGTGACATGTGATGGTATCCCTTTGCATTCTACAATTGCATTTGGAACGGGTGTCACTTATTTTCTGCTCTTGTATCGACGCCTGCTACGATGCCGTCCAATTGGTGCTCCATGCAGCAAGGAGTTTTGCACCTAACCCAGAAAGATTTTTTTTTCTAAACTGCCCCTTCCCTGCCCCCTGTCCCTGCCCCTACTCTTACCCTTCCCTTACCATTCCCTTCCCTTGCTTCTTTGCGATCAAACACCACATCTGCAGTGTGTGCCTGCAAGAATCTCAGAACTTTTGTACAGTGGCAGTTTTGGGGGCATCAATCATTAGAGTGCAAATAAAGAGAGAAACAGACAACACATGTCGATACTCCCCCCATCCCCGCTCCTGCTGCCCTTTATTGGGGTTTCTGCTCGGCCCCTACACAGCATCTGATACGGCGCAATTCATGACTTGGTCGCGTGGGGTGAATGTGGAGGTCGTTTCTGGGGTGATGAGGTGTCTGTATGGGTGAGGGTGATGGCAGTTGTTGGAGGCGGTCCATCCTGGGTCCCATTGCAGCCCCCCCAAGGTGTCCAGGGAGTTCCTGTTTGTCCGGTTGTCACCCGGCTAGTCCGGAGAGTCAGTGTGTTGGGCATTGTGAATTGTGTTGTTGTGCTGTGTTGTGTTGTTATGGCACTTACTTCCCCTGTACAGGTCTTTTCCCGTCGTTTTTTCTCCACACACACGTGGACCCACCCCCCTTTTTGGGTGCGCACTGGCACATTGCACTTGTGTAAGAAAGGAAATGTCAGGTGTGGTTCATTTTCACCCCTTCTTGTCCTTTGCAGGTGGAGATTGGAGAATCACCTGACATGCAGGACACAATGGCCACTGCATGTATCTTTATGCGGTGTGCACGAACAGCGCCTTTGCCAGAGCAACTGGGTGTTGTTTCCGTCAAATTTTGGATCTTTGGTGTTGCTCTCGCAGGGGGGTACAGCGTAGCCAGCAGAGACTTCAACTCCCGTACCTTTGTAGACAGTGATGGTGTTGATGGGTCAACATGCACATATTTTGTTGGTCGCTTGTTTCTGTTGAGGATGGTCCCTTTTAACCCCCCCCCCCTGGAGACCGTCACTTCACTGTTTTGCTAGTTAACATCTATTACGGTGGTCCATCTGTCACACACCTCCTTGCATTTCCCATTAGTTCAAATCAGTCACATGTGTGTGTTCTGTGATATTCTCTCTCCAAAGGCGGTGTATGGGGTGTTGTGTGGTTCTCACAGACCTCCCGGTGAGGTCTCCCAGTGACCATGTATGGTACCACTCACTGACATTGGCACCGCATCATTGCAAAAATCGCCTCACCTGTGTTGCATCAGTGGAGGGTACCACACTTTGCCTTAAAATACCCTTGCGACCCCCCCCCCCCCTGGGAGACCGTCACTTGGCGACCGTCTCACACCCGGGAGACTGTTGTGCTCTGCGGGGGGAGATTCCAAGGCGGGGGGGGGGGGGCAGGGTACCATTCTGTGGTAGGGCCTAGAGGGAAAGCAGCTAGGGTATGCCACTTGCCCCCCCCCCCCTTGTATAAGCTACGCCCTTGTCCAAGCTACAGTAGGCGTAGGGACCGTAATAATTTTGTACGTAATTTGATTACGTACGAAATGTAGTGTGGCCACATAAGACATGGGTGTGTCGTCACATTTGCCAATTTCAGGACATGTGGCCCCCTGCTGGTGCACCAAGATTTTTTTTTTGTCTGATGCATCCCATAGGTCCTGAATTGCCAATTTCAGCACATGTGGCCTGCGCACGTGTGTGTCGGCAGTTGTATGTGTTACGCGCAAGCCACGCCCTTGTCCAAGCTACAGTAGGCTTAGGGACTGTAATAATTGTGTACATTGGTGTAGCTTACACAAGGGGGGGGGGGGGGGACTTGGTGGTTGTGGTATGCGCTGCAGCTGTAGTTAAAAGCTGTGGTTGCAGTGGCTGCTTGCCCCAGGTATGGGGCAGTGGGTTGGCAAAACATCATTGCACGACAATATCAACATAGGCAGTGGCAGCTGCAATTGTGGTTGGGGCTTGTTGCATGCTCATAAACGCTGCGCATTGTGTGGCCATTAAATAGAGAGTGGGGTTGTGGGTGTGTGTATTTGCAGCTTGGGTTTCATAGTTGCATGCTTTGGCTTGGTCTTGGGGGTGGACTAGTCATATTGCCCCCACCATGGCTAGTGTGCAGCGTTGTTGTTGCTGTTTCTTTACTTATAATGGTTGTTAAGGAAGGAGGACGGCCTTGTAGGCAGCAGGTGACTGTCGGGGCTCACGTTGGCGAATTGACCGGTGGTGTCAGTGTGCATAGCCCTAAATTGTCCAAACCCGTGCTTAACGTACAATATCTTCGTAATTTACAAAATACTTGTTTCCTCCTCCGGGGTAAAACTCTGGCAACCCCTAGTTCGAGTGAAATTGTGGGGGCAGCCAAAATTCCAAAATGCAAGATTGTCTGCCATGTATGACGGCTGACCACTGATGCACCATCAGCAAATTAAGTCATTATGAGTTGGCATGGTGTGGGAAGTCTGTACACATCAGTGGGCCCTGAGCAGAGTAGTGCCCATTGGCTTGAGCAAGATAGGCCAAATCTTGTGATGCTTCTGGTGTGCATCTACTTCTAGAAAATGCACAACCAATGTTGTTTGTGGCAAAAAAAAAACGGTTTCACGGGGCTTACGGGGTTTGCGGTAGTGTGATCTGATTGTCTTGCAGATAATACCTCAGCTCAATTGGCTCGGCTATCCAAAGGGACAACTGGATGTTCATGTACTGAAAGGCCAAGCGCATGCAATGCCCATTCCACAGCTGTATTTTCATATGCCACGTGGCACCATTGGCATGTTGTAAACCCATACAAGCAAATACCAACCATTTTACCGACCAACCCTGTGAGGTTGAGTCATGGCAGGCTTTGGAAGAGCAGTCCAAAGACGGCACCCATGCCACTTTTCGCCCTCTTTTCCTCCAAAGAATGTGACCGTTCCCTCCAATTCCATCCCAATTTCAGCCTCATCGTCTATCTCATTGTCATCACCTTCATCATCTTCATCCTCCTCCTCCTCCTCCGCCTCCTCATCTAACACCACCGATTGTGACAACATGTCACAATCTTCTGGTGCTTCAACCAGTGATTCCGCATTGAAGCTCCCAATTGCTGCCCATCTAGCAACCATGGCACAAATTCACATGATGAGCGACCACAGGGCCACGCCTGGCTGTGCAAAGACTGCTAACAACCATTTCAATGCACACATTGCATGCCCATCATGCACCCCCATTGCAAAGATGGCATTCTCCAAAGGTTGGTGATGTTCGTGTATGTTAGTGTATCATAGAGCACAAATTACCGGCAAGGTGAACCTCTGGACTAAGGGCTGAAAGTGCCTGTAGTGGGGGCATGCAGTCAATGAGAACTGACCACCAATCCCCCTATCATTGAGCACTATCTTGCCATTTGGTTGCCCCACATGCCCTTTCACAGGCATGTTAGAGTCCCCAAACCACGTTCCATTTGTAATGTGTCAGATGGTGTTTGGTTGATCAAGCAAGCGCATCATTATGGTGTCGTCCACATTGTGCTGCTTCGTTATTTTGTTTCATGCACTAAGTGCATTCTACATTTGAATTCCAATCATTTGCAATAGACCTTGTGTGCACAAGCTAAAAGCACAACAATCCTCTTCTCTTGGTGCAATTTCCTCCTCCATGTGATGCTACTTGCCATCCATTTTAATGGACAGTGGCACACCCTAAGTCCACTAGATTATTCGGACAATTTTGAATGTTTGGTGCCCTACCCCTTCTTTGCCCTTTGAAGCCATGCACTGATGGGTTGTCCCGATGCCCAGCCTTTCTCGCTCTACATGTTTTTTGTGCATGTTTTGAGCCGTCTTGTTGTGTTGCAGTGGCACTGTGCTGTGTGAATTTTTGGTACAATGCCCACACCCGTGCCCCACCTTATGGGGCGCCTTAAGCGCATTGCGCGCGCACTGCGCGCACAGTGCGGGCGCAGTGCAACTATTTGGGCGTCTAGCCGTACTGGAGACCCATACTTTGTGATACTAGGGGGCATCATTGTTGCCCCTAGCGTAGGTCTTGATGCTTCTTCCACATTGGGGATATGGCATTTTTGGATTTTCACCCACTTTCACCCATTTCCGCCCCTTTTCACACTTTTTTGCTCATCCCCACCATGGACTCCCACACTTTGGTGTGGGCCCTTGAGTTCGGGTGACAGACTCCCCAGTTTTTGCCTGACCACAGTCGAATGCCCTATGCGAGGCCGCATCACTGCTGATAAGGATGCGTGGTTGTACCACGTTGTATTCCCTCCTATAAGCCACTTTGCCCCCCGGTCCAGTTGAGGATGAGGTGGACACATATGAGGCCTTGGCACTAGCTGGTAGGGTGAGTGAGCTTTCAAATGCCGCCACTCCGAAGCATTCTGATTTTGTATTTAGTTGACAATTGAACAGAAAAGAGGATATGTGTGTGTCTTTCCGCATTTTGCATGATGTCTTATGTGAGGGGAAGGTAGCTTGCATTTGTCTTTAGCTAGGGCAGTTTGGGTGACCTAAATTTGGGGGCATTTGGAAGGGGTGTGCCTTGGGGTTCTTTAGGGAGGACCTACTCTAAAAGTAGCGCGCAGTGCGCGCGCAGTGCAAGGATTCCCCCTTAGAATCATTTTGGTGGTTTGAAACTTGACGTGGTGTGCCCCCCTCCCTACCATCTCAAAATTGGACACCACACGACAAGCCAAGCTGGTGATTGGTTGGTCTGCAGTGTTTAACCTTGCCTTTGAGCATCTCATAGCATTGGCCATCGAAAATGCCATCTAGGCCCATTGCAGGGCCCTAGCACATACACCGGAACACACAACGGCATCACCATGAGCCACTGCAAGAGTCGCCCTTTGAAACCAGCTATGGAGTTTGCGTTGGCTTTTTGGCAGGTTGACTCTAGATTTGCGATGGATCTGAAAACTATGATGGTGGATTTATGCTGGATTTACTTCTGTTACCCTACTACATTTTGTCAGTGTTTCTCTTTGGGTGGGCGGGGGAAGGGGATGGGGGGAGATTTGGGGTGCATTTGTGCACCACCTGGACTTTGCTCCGAACTCGTGGAGGATTGCAACATGAAAAGGACAGGTCTGCTACCAGTCTTTATGCAGAACATGCATCTCGCCAAGCCAAGCTGGTGATGCCAACTGTAGATTTGCAGAGGTCTGAATGACAAAATGACAAGAATAGCGCGCGTAGAAAGTTTCTCCCACAATACACACAAGTGCAGTGTGCCATTATTGGGGGGTAATCATCGGACCATTATGGGGACCTCATCGAAGGCAGGAGGAATTCAGATAGAAGAAGACTATGAACGTTATTAATGCTGGTTGGCGATGATTGATGAATATTCTCCCTTGTTTGCCCAATTTGTAACACACGGAATGCCGTGCACGCAGTGCGCATGCAGAGGGAATGTTAGCGCACCGGGCGCGCCGGGCAAAGTTTCAACGGTCACTGTCCCACTTTCAACTGTTTGGGGGCATGTGTCTGTATGGGATTTTTCAACCTTGCCTAGCACAATTTGCATTTGGGCACTCATTTTAGAGCCCAAAAAGAGAGCAAGCAATGATTCCAAGAGAGGTTAGTATTGTCATTACCTTCCCTGCCCAACACTTCTTCCAATCATGCATCAATGACTTGTGCTTTTGCAATTGTGAAAAGGGCACCCCAAGCTCGGTATGACGGGGGTAAAGCATTGGAATGGATGGCCGCAACATTGATTTAGATGCCGGGTGTGCCGGGCACGCGCCGGGCACGCACTGGGCAAATGTTTCCTCACAAGTGATTGTTCATTGCCCCCAATGAAGCTGAGATAACGCGAACTTGGCCGAAATGGGCACGGTGTGTTTGTGCACCATGTAGCATTGCTCCGGCGTCAGTAGTTGCCTTAGATATAGGTTGTACATCAGTTGGGACATTTGTTTGCTGGTTTCCCATGTTTTACTGGGTCCTTCTGTGTTCCCACCCGCAGCACCCGGCTTCGTGCGGTTAGCAATTGGGTTCCACAGCCCCCACCCACCCACCCTCCACATATTTATTGGTCTTTTGTACCCACCTTGCTGAAGGAGCCCATGGTTTCACCGGTCGGTTGACTCCCACTTGCGGAGCGGGGGCATTGATTGCAGCCTCGGATTTTTGTTGTGTTCGTCCGTGTTGGTAGGTCCTGCTCCTCTTAGGGAGTTGGCCACATCTTGTACCATGCCGAACTGCTACCGGTATTTATGTGGTATGCCGGTATGCGGACCTTGTTGAGGCTTCCCAAAGTCTGATGCCTCACTTTCTTCCAAGTGTCTTTTTTTTCCGACTCCATCACTTTGTTGCCATTGCCAAATGGTTGTGAGCTTGCAGTCCGATGGCTCTGGAAGGGATTCCTACGTGTTCGCCGAGGCATGCAGGTCCAAGGTTCCCGTCAATCAACCTGATTTCTGGAGGCGCCCAGCGAAGGAGGGCTATAAGTTTGAGTGCGACAACCTCCGGACCGCTAAGACCACATTCCAAGCGACCGCACCAAGCCCTGTCAAAAAGGCCACACCACCGGTCATCATCTGCGGCTCCCCAAGTGTTCAGGACAGGGTCTCCAAGATGCCCCGCAGTGGTGAAATGTTTCCGCTGCCTCAGGGCACAGCAGCCACGCCCACTTCCAGCTCTGCCATCCCCAAGGCCGCCCCCTCACCCCGTAAGTCGCCTGTCCGTGGATTGCCAATGGTGACCGGCAGGAGTGACACTGGGGCGTTCTATGGCCCTCTCACGCCCCAAAACAGCAGCCCAAGAGCCCGGAGCCCTGCTCACTTCCCGCGCACCCTGAGTCCTATGAAGCCCCTTCCACCTCGCATCCCTGGATACACCGGACATGTCCCTGGGAAGCGCAACTCTTGGGACGCATTGACGCCCTCTGAGCAGCATCTGCCACGAGTCCCGCAGAGGTCCTATGCCGCTTTCCCACGGATGGCATAGCCAACGGGCCAACCCAGAACGACTGCACAACAGACAGCCTTGACCTTCACAAGGAGCAGTACCTCCCGTTGTGCTGTATTGGCCGAGACCCGTAGCAGCAGGAGCCAGTAGAAGCCTTGGCCAGCACACGAGGAACCCCCTGCCTTTGAGACAGCGACTGCATGCTGCCTTGCAAGGCCTACGCATGGATCTCCTTGCCGTGCCTGTTCTCCCTCTGCTCTATTGTACGTTTGTTCAGTCCTTCTTTTCCTTGGCTCCTCCATTCCGAAACGAAGCTTCAGACGCTCCCCTGGCTCCGATCAGTGTGGCCTGCAGGATGAATGTACTGACCCCTTTTTCCCCACATGTTGGACTCCCAAGCCAAGAGCATTAGAACCCCCCCCTCCCCTCACCCAAGCACTGCCCTGTCCATCTTGCGCCCCATCGGGGTCATATGCAGGATTGCCCCCCAGTGCACACAAGCCACCCCGGATGTCACCCAGGGGATGGGACGCCCCGCGGGCAGTATGCTGCAACGGGGAACAGGGAGATGCACCTTCCCGTCTCAATCCCCACCCACCCCATTCCCTCCAGATTATTATTGTGAAGCACACACCTCATTAGATTAAAGGCTGAAAGTGCCTAAGGCGGGGGCATTCAGTCAAGCAGAACCGACCATTGCTCTCTCTCTCTCTGTCATTCCCTCCGGAACTGACCACAACCCACAAGCAAGTCGACACTGGTTGTAATGCATGGCAACCCATTATTCTTCATGGCTCCTTGGAGCAGGACCCTGCCTGTCCATCTTAGCGACTCCCTCCTTCGTATGATCTCGGCACCGATACTTGGAGACTGTCGGCTGTGGTGGGATTCCTGTCTGCCGGTCCACGGAGGATCAGGGCACACCCAGAGAGTCCGCCCCAAAGAGCCAGTGCTGCATCAGAGGATCCAGAGGGCGCAACCGTGCTACCCCCCTGGCAAACAGGCGCACGCCATCATTAATATGATAGGACCACCCGCTCTCTAGCTCTTCAGATAAACCTGTGCACACACAGACATGGCGGCTGCGAGAAGATCAGAATTGCGGGGGCCCTCGCAGTACTGCGTTGCTGGACTTTCCTACTCTGATTTAATTGCCCCCCCATCGGTCGCAGAAGTGCACACAGATTCATGGTACACGGCGCAATCTCATAACCAGCTTGGCCCCTCTGCACGGCGGTTTGTTTTCCTCTGGGTGTGGCATCTTCCCCAGCCGCTTCGGGAAAAAACGGGGTCTCTTCAACCACTGCCAGATCGGTCCAGTTCTGGGTCCAAAACTTGTTGCATGCCTTGCAGCTTCCTTGTACGCCCTTGGATGCCTTGCAGGCCTAACAAGGTGTCCCTCGCGCCATGGATCTGCTTGCCGTGCCTGTTCTCCCTCTGCTCTATTGTACGTTTGTTCAGTCCTTCTTTTCCTTGGCTCCTTCATTTCCGAAACGAAGCTTCAGACGCTCCCCTGGGCCTGTGCCCTGCAGGATGAATGTACTGACCCCTCCCTCTCCGCATGTTGGACTCCCAAGCCAAGGTTGCGACGCCATGTGTTGCCAGAGCATTAGAATCCCCCCCTCCCCTCGCCCAAGCACTGCCCTGTGCAAGCACGGCGACCATTGCTGTACCCCCCGCCCGTGTCCAACGAATGCGTTGTCCAATGAACACTTTCTTTCGGACCGTTTTTTTGGAGGGGGGACCTAAATTCATTGGGTACTAGGTTTAGATACCGAATTTTTTGGGTACCGAACGGGGTGTCCAACAAACACTCCTGTTGGGACCGTATTTTTGGAGGAGTTTATTGTTCGCGGGACAACGGGGCGGGGGGAGGGGGGGTCTGCCAATCGTTGATGGTCCAAAGCCTCCAGGCAACCGCTGTCAATTGACCAGGACCTTGCAGCCAAACCTTCAGCTGCTCTACAAAGGGACAATCTGGTCGGGCCATTTTCGGTGCACAAACTTTTGGGTCCCAAACCCCCTCCCCCCCACCTCTACACGGCGGTATCTCCTTCTCGCCAGCGCCTTGGCGGCTTGGGGATCGTCAGCAGTCTGGGCGGCTGTGTGGGCGGCTGTGTGACCAGACAACCGAAGGTTGGGACCCAGTCGTGCCGGTGAGGTAACCTCAAACAGGCCGTGGGACACCGCCTTTGGCGCGAGCCGAGACCCAACCCAACCCAACCCAACCCAACCTCCACGCGACACAGATGCCGCGACAACAAGTCGAGTGGTTCTACCGGGCACAGGCAGCAGCGGGCGCATACACCGCCATACGAATACTGTACTGCAATGAAACGGCCTCACTTCGACGGACATTGTACCGCATACAGAAGCGCCCGAGGAAAGCAGACGACACAACAGAGTGGGAGATCCCCCTCCAGCCACTGCCCACCCAACCTCCCCGCTCAACAGATGCCCTGGTCAGACGCAAAGGCCCTAATTTCCTGCCATGATGAGTATGTATGTACGTTGTTCAAAGACCCTGACCGCACACCTTTCTTCTCCCCTGACCCACTTCTGCCCTCGCCTCGCTTCCCTGTTGCAGCAGGATTCTTGCAATTTGCGGCACACTGCCTGGTGCGTGCTCTTGTCTGAGCTCTGGTGCTGAGCCAATGTGAGCACAGCTCCGTACCAGACACCCTCAGCCAGTTTGTCCTCAGAGTTGCGCGCTGGATGAAATGCAGTACAAAGGTTGATGGTATGCCACTGGGCGAGTGCATGCCCGTAGGGTTGGTTTCTGTTCTCATCACCCTTGACCAAACCACAGAAACTGTACTTCGCCAGTAGCCTGTGGCGTATCAGTATGCTTGGATGAGGTGCGAGTCATAACATAGTAAGCCCAGTCTGTGAGATCGCATTCATACAACGTGCAGCCAGAGGATATGCAACAGGCAGGCAGCAGGCACACCTTTGTGATCAATGTGTGTTGTTATGACTGTTCGTATCATCTGCCCTGGGCTCAGTTGATTCTCTGGGATCAGCAGCCACGCCCTGCCCTGATGTCAAGCAGAGGACGACCATCATCCTCCCTTGTGTGAGTCAGGGAGGACTAGTATTACTCAATTTGTCACTAGTGCATGGACAATCTGTTTTGTCCCATGTGCAGCCCCCTGGGTACTCGTATTTCTGCTGGACCCTCGTCCCCCTGGCTGGAATCGACATGTTCAGCGCTGCCAATTTGTCGACCGTCCCTCTGGACGTTCTTGCGATTTGCGGCACACTGCCTGGTGTGCGCTCTTGTCTGAGCTCTGGTGCTGAGCCCATGTAAGCACAACTCCGTACCAGACACCCTCAGCCAGTTTGTCCTCAGAGTTGCATGCATGCCAAGGCATCCATGAAATGCACTGCCAAGGTTGATGGTATGCCAATGGGCGAGTGCACGGTCCGGACACCCGTTGCAACCGGTGTTATAATCGTTATAATGGATTTCATGCTGCCCTCTGGATCAGCCGCAGGCGATAGAGTCCCGTCTGGGGCAAGTGCAATGGACCGAACTCCGTCGTTGAGCGTGCGGATCACTTCTCGGAAATGGAGACAAAACGGTTGCCTCTGTACGCTCTGACGTTCATAGCCCCTCCCCAAAGGCACGAAGCCCAGGGGGCTCCTGATGTATCCGGTGGGCAGTGTGCGATGCACTGCAAAGCTTTTCTTGAGTGGGGCCTGATGGCACTGCGCCTGTTTCTTTGCGCATGCCTGGAGGGACAGAAGCCGATACGAGACAGCCCTGACATGCTGCACGAGTGCACATGTCTTGTTAGTGCACCTGTGGGCCCTGGCCACGGGTGTGCACTAAGCAGATCCATGGCAGCCTCAGCAAGACCGCTCTGCATAGGCCCATAACTATCATCCACAGGTTACAAGTCGGACCACGTCAATTTTTTTCTTCAGACCCGAAATGAATTTGGACAGGCATCTCTTCCCACGTGGATTCATGGCACAGTTCCCTCCCCTCCCTTCTGCAGGGCCCGCCTCCAACGGCTGGGTCCAATCCCCTGAGCCCTTTTCAGATGCCTTCTTGCAGGGATGTTCCAGGGGCCAGAAGGTGCCATTTTCCATTCGTCCCTTGGCGATTGTTGGGTGACGATTTCTCGAATATCTAGCACCATGTCTGCTGGGTTAGGCCTACTGAAATTTGCGCCTCAAGGTCCACATTGCAGCTGAATCGTCCTCAATGCCGATGTTTCCATAGCAACAGTCTTTTGCAGCCTCACTGTGCAACCATCATTTATCAAGACTGTTTTGTTGGTGTTATGCATGCATGACGTTTTTCGCGTCCATCACGTTGCATGGGTGCGCCCAGCGATGTTTTTTGTGCAACTGCCTGATACACAACGTTGTCAACTTGGCATGGGAAGTGCAGCCTGGACGCTGCGCTTGAGGTGCTTTGATCAGTAGACTGCTATGGAAGTGCGCTTGAGCATATCTCGGTCCAGCAATATCAAGCTTCATTATTTTGCATGGATAGGACAACAAAGTCCCCCCCCCTCCCCCAATGCCAATGGACCCCCCATGCCAATGCCCCCCCCCCCCCGTCTCGAAAGAAGAAACATGGCCCCCCTAGCTACCCCCTCTCGAAGGAAGAAACATCCCCCCCCCCGAGATTTTTTCACCAAATCGCACACAAATTGCCCTTTTTTGCCTAGTTTCCCGAGTGTGCAATGGCATGTGATGGGCACCATCCTTGGTGTCATGTGTTTGGTTTTCAATGTAGATTTTCATTTCTCAAAATGTTCCTAGTCCCCTATGGAGCAGACTGAGATTGTCTGGTAGGTCATGCCTGCATTTTGTAAAGCCGAGTACTTGGCCATGTTGGCCAGAGCCCATGTGCACAATTGCATGTTTCCGGGGAACCAAGGTCTCGGGTTTGAGGAAGGGACTACATCCAGCCAGGTTGTTTCTGCTCATTTCTTCTGGAGTGCATTGTGCCACCCAGCTGCCCCTGCTTTGCTGCAGCATTTGACAGCCATAGTGATCAACTTCTGGGAGCTTTGCAACGCAGAGTGATCCAGCCAGGTTCACAGTGCTGAAATTTTTTCAAGCAGGCGTGGGGCCACAGATTTCAGCATGTTTCGCTTATAAATTTGTCATTTTTTTGTACTGCAATTGCTGGCAATTGCTGGCTCTCCGGTCTCATTGCTGCTGTTCGTGGAACCCTTCTGCTTGTTCAACGACCATCTTGTAGTCCAGCTCTCTCTCAGTAGCCTTCGTTCTCTGAGAAACCTCCTTCATGTCTCAGTGTGGCAGATCTCCAACTGCTGGCGTTAGACACCATACCATAACATAAGCATTGTGCAGGCACCGTTCCAAAGGCACTGTACCAGAGGCCCAAGACTGTAGGCGCCACACCAAAGCCACTGCACACAGCACGCAGGTTGAACATGACGGCCCGATCAGTGAGTTGCAAAATTGCTTTTTGTTGCTGTGCTTTGGGCGTGTCAGTCAATCGGGGCGAGCAACGGCAAGCAAAACGGCCAGGTGAATTTCCAACGCCTTTGCAATGACCTTGGGCTTAGTTAAAATTTGTGCCCTTTGTTTTTGATCTGTCGAAATCTTTCGTGAGTGCTCGCATCAATTTGTTCATTGTTGTGAGTGTTGGCATTGGATGTGGACACTGGGAGACTCTCTTCCAAGAAGCTCTGCCAAATTGGCCATAGCTGATTACTTACCTGAGCAGAAGCTCATTTTCATGAAAAAAACAAGTTTGTTCGTCATTGGGTGGGCAGATGCTTTGAGATTCAAGGTACTTCCATCCTTGGAAACATACATTATGCTGAGTGGAGGAGAGCATTGGTATGAGATTCACCTACCTCTGTGCACTTTTAAAGCCATGTATTGTCTCAGGGACCCTTTGTTGTGTTGACTAATGTTGAATGTGAGGATAAAATAAGAAATGAAATTCTGATGCTTGGAATTCTTTGAGCCTTCGCAAACAAAAACCCCTTGCGGTCCCAAACATCATTGATTTGCATGTGCCGTAGCATGCCCAAAAGCAAGACAAACCCCCCCCAAGGGGGTTTAAGCTACACCCTTGTCCAAGCTACAGTAGGCGCAGGGACCGTAATAATTTTGTACGTCATTTACTTACGTACAAAATGTAGTGGGGGAACGTTAGCGCGCCGGGCGCGCGCCAGGCATCTTTTGTGACCGGTGCCCCACCCGTGGACTGTTGCCGTTGATATGTTGGGCAACATTATATGGATTTGCCCCTTGGCCCCCGGGACATCAGCAGATGTTTTGATTTGGGATGGGTATGGATGGACCTTCTCGTACCCGAGGTGATTTCTTTGATTTCGAAGTTGGGGGCCATGATGGTGCTGATAAAGGCCGGATTCATGTCATTGTGCCATTCATTGGAAGAAAGAATGGCACTTTGACAGCCCACCAACAATGTTACGAGGACGTGCACGGGTGGTATAGGGCACGCATTGAGCAGCTGTTTGCTGAGTTTTGGCACGCAAGATGAGGCAGAGGATGAGGCAGAAGTGTGTGTGTTGTGTTGCCAGAAGCGCTCCACCGTCGCAGTTTGTGATGAGTGTAAGGAGCACTATTGTACTGAATGTATGGACACCCACACTTGTGGGACCAATGTTGTTTGTTAAGTACAATACAGATGACAGTTGGAGTTGCTGAATTCACACATATTGCTTTATTATGCAACGTGCTTTGTAGGAAAGCTGTGCAGTGCAACGTGGTCTACTTGGGGGGCCTTCTCCATCAGAGGGTAAATCTGGGGCTGAAGTCGGGATAGTTAATAGAAAAGTAGCGTGCCGGGCGCGCGCCGGGCAAACATTCCCCCAATGTGGCCACATAAGACATGGGTTTGTTGTCACATTTGCCAATTTCAGCACATGTGGCCCCCTGCTGGTGCACCAAGATTTTTTTTTAGTCTGATGCATTCCATAGGTCCTGAATTGCCAATTTCAGCACATGTGGCCTGCGCACGTGTGTGTCGGCAGTTGTATGTGTTGCGCGCAAGCCACGCCCTTTTCCAAGCTACAGTAGGCGTAGGGACCATAATAATTGTGTACATTGGTGTAGCTTACACAAGGGGGGGGGTTACTTGAGAATAAGTGGTGTGGGCAGTGCTAGGGGTCCATACCCTCTCCTCACATGACGCCATAGGAGTGGTGTCAAACCCTCCTCATAGTGTGATAAGGTCTTTGTGATTTGCCTCCTGGAGCTCTCACCTGGAATGAGACGCATCATATGGTCCCAAATTTCGTCAATGTCAAAGCTGTAGAGGTTTGACTTCTGAGGGCAGATTCCATATTCTATGAGTGCAGCGCAGTCCGCCTTAGCCAATCGGCCAGCTGTTAGACTGATTGGGATGGTGCTGTTTGAAAAAGACAAACACTGGGCACAATGAACACACGGAGAATGCCCATCCACAAGCATGTGCAGAAAAGCAGCATGGCTGGAAAATCAAAGTGTTTGTTCGTTGGCTGGACATGTATGCCTTGACTTTGCCATTGGGTCAGCTAGACTCCCTCCAACATTACCGTTGCATGGCCTGTATCCCATGGCTGTGGGGCCAAGTGAGGTGATGGGTCATTGGGCCCCCATGGTAACGCCTCCCAACACTATGCAGGTCCTTCGGCCAGCGCCAGGGGGATTAGAACAGATGCGTTTGGCCTTCTGTCCCACCTGGTTCAGTTTTTGGACGGAAAGGGTACAATGCTGGAATAGCTGGGCTGAACTAGCCCAACAGTGGTTTCACGTGGTGTCTCACCACAAGAAATGGCTGTGCGCTTGACTGCTTATCCCTCACTCACTGGTGGAGGCCTTCTCATAGGAGGAACGGTACAAGTTCCCTGCAACTACCAGCCCCAGTTCGATTTTCAAACCATATAGGGAGTACAAGGACTAAGGAGAAAACTGGCAGAACCAACACCAAAGCAGCTTCGCCGCCATGGATCACATGGTTCAGCACGCCACAACCCCCACTGCGAGAAACAGCACGAAACCTCATGGAACAAGTAGGAGCGGCCGTAGGGACAAGCCAAAAGCACAAGCGTGAGACCTTGACACCTCAACCACAAATTGACGCCGACACCTGGCTTAAAGAGGCACAGCAAGACAACGACAACAACGCAGTCCAGTGGTTCACTGTATCCATCCTCAAGATAATGCCAGCAGCCAAGGGTCCGCAAAAAAAAACACGCTTGTCTCTTTGCCTCAACATCCAGTGGGCCTCCCTCTGCACCCTTGTGGGGGGCGTGACAAGAAACCACCTTCACGCGTGGCGATCAAAGCCTTCCTATATGCCTACGTGCTCACAATGGAGCACATCCGACGCATGAAAGCCACATACTCACATGCAGCAGCAACAAAACAAGCATACGGCACACTAATTGTGAAGCAACACAATGACAATATGCGCTAGCAGCTGCAGAAAACAAAGTAGGCACTTGGAACGAGCACATCTAAGGATGCCTACCATGCACCACACATACCCGAACGAAACAAGCATATCACGCCAACCGTGTTCTTGGCACACAAAAGACCAAGGGACAACTGGGACCCTTTTTCAGGGAGATCCTACTCTACCCCCTGCCCAAAGACTAAAGGCACACTGGGACCCCAACGAATGGGAGATGTAGATCAATTGACATCAACTCCTACCGGGTAACCATGGGGGAATAGTCTTGAGCTGCTTCCCATATGTTCACCCAGGCTCTGCTAAAACATGTACTCCTTGAATCTCATCTTGCGATGGGTCTCCTTCAAAAAACAGCATCAAGTCATCAGCATAGAGCATCACCAACACTGTTGGGAACTGCTGCTTCAACGGAAAGACAACAAACGACACCACTGGCGCTCTTGAGGAGATCCCCCTATCAAGTCCCAGCCTTGGGCCGGTATTGCTCCCCTGAACACCGCCTTTGGCCAAAGAGAAGACATATGGGGCTGACAAGAGAGACTGATTAAGTGAATCAAGGAAGCGGGTAAGCACAACTGTGTTAGAACTGTCTCACAAAATTGATGTGACATGATTGGAATGCATTGGCAAAGTGGATGCTAACTGCCGCCCCGGCCCCCACATCATCCCACAGTGAATGAATCGAAAATATGTGCTTGAATATGGTGCATCCGTTGATGAACCCAGCCTATTGAGACGGCACACATTGCATCGGCACATTGCTCAACTATAGGAGGATTTGTAAACCATTTCTGTCGTGTCATGTGTAATGTGGTGGGTCTAAGTCGCATCACCAATGACAAGGAATATGGGTGAGCACCCCATTTGTCCACGATTGCGGAATCTGCCCCGCAGCCAAAAAGGACTGAATGGACTCATGAATATGTGGTGTCATCACGGGTGCAAATGCTTTCAGGACCGTGGCCGATACACTATCTAGCCCTGGAGGGCCTCCCCCTTGTGGCTTTTTCAGCCCGTCCTCTACTAGCTCCATGGAGCCCATAAAGAGCCAACAACCCCAACCGTTTGAGGTAGTTGGAGAACTGCTCCACAAACTTTTCCTTAGGAACGGACACTGCATCCCAATGCTCTGCAAGGGTAATGGGGGGAATTGATGCTACGTCTCATGGCAAGCCCCGTGAGCAGTGGACCCTGTCCAGCCTACATAGCTTGTCAGAGTTTCCGCCTTTTCGGTATCCAGAAGTATATCCCCTCAATTTGGTCGGTCTTAACGTTAACCTAACACCCTCATCCTGTGGCTCATCGGATGACAGCAGAAAATCCGAGTACTGGGCGCCATGGATGGCTGCCCAGCAATCATGAAGATCTAGGCGTGCCAGCACCTCTGCCTCCTTATCTCTTGTTTGCAGTAAATTCGGGTGTTCGTAACTTGTTGGGGAATGGACATCCCTACCACAAAGCAACATACAGTTTGAGGCGGCGACTAGGTGCGAGACCTGCTCCCACTACCGTAATCTCAGCGCATCTTGCATGGTGAAACTGCTCCATCAGCAATGTGAAACCTTGGCCTCCATGTTGAAACGTGGCTGTCAACAATCTGGATCTATAGAACTATGCCCCTGACAATCAAACTACTCTAACCAGCCAAGAGCTGCACCCATAGTTCGGTCGGATTAATGGCACTGGCGAATGAATAGCCAAATGTGCAGGGGGGGGGGGGGCACATTATCAAGTAAAGGCAGACATGTCGTTGTTTTTGATTTAAAAAATAGGCCAATAGGGAAGTGCCATGGGCCTTAAAGGGCGTTTGTCTCGCTAGTGCAAGCTCGCCAGTGTTGTACCACTTGTAAAGTATCATTTCAGGGGCACATTGCAACACTGAGCACACCGTACGCTCCAGAATAGTTGCAGCCTTCAAGGATGTCAACAAGCATGGCGGACCGCACGGCCAAACATTGAAGTTGGTGGAGTTTAACCACATGCCAAATATAAGTAATGTCGCAACCGTTGGACCTGTGCGTGCGACCCCTGGCATGATTGGTTTGATTGGCTTGTGGGACTCGCTGGATGGAGATGTTGAAGCATCACTACTACATAATATCGTTGAGCATGAGATACCAATCATTGCACCGGTGATGGGAAGGGCTATGAAGAGCACCTCAAGTCAGCGCACCGTGCCACTTCGAGCTGGTTACGATGCTGAAGCTTGGGAAATGTGCCACTTTCTCCTTGAGCGCTTGCATCTGGTCTGGATTGCATGTTCCGGGTCGGTTGCGCGGTGCTGCTTGGTAAGGCACACTTCGCGAAACAACCCAAAAAGCTCACGCCCCTCCTGATCCACAAGGTCTTGTCCTCCTTGTTGACACTTGACACCCCCATACAAAGGAAGCTGTGCCACGGGTTCAAGTTGAACAGCTGTTCCTGCCGGCTGCCCACCCCCCCCCCCACCCGCCCGCTCCCCAAGCCGGCCTGGGGCCACAGTTAGTTGGAGGGATACTTCACAACACTGAGGCGGCGGCCCCCCATGTGTAAGGGGTATCGCGTATTGCACCTCACATCAACGCCAGTAATCCAACGGGGCCTATACCCACACAGCATGCAACATGCAAGCTTTGACTTCCAGGCCAGAACCTGGAGCAACCATTTTCCTATGCCGTGAACTTGCCCTGTGTCCCGGACGTTCGTCAGGCTGACGACGCCCTGGCAGTGTGGGACCCTGACTTGGCTGAGGCAAGTTTTCGCACACAAGATTGGTAAATTTGAAGCCTTAGAAGACAGGTGACCCACCCACTGCCATTGGTACACCTGTGCTCCTGGTCCCGTTGCGGTGCGTCTTCAGAACCGATGACCGTCACTGACGGCCCCCTCCACGGCAGCCGCCTGCACAAGCACGCCTGCATGGCCTGCCCCTCGCCTGAGGGGGATGACGGTTCGCGCCGATTCCCGAGTGGAATCACTCAACATGCTGATGGCACATTTGTGCTTCCCGATGGCTCCTGCGAGGCTCCTGACGGCACTGTTACCGCTCCCGGTGGGTGCGTGATGCAACCAGACCCGGACGGCGCCGTGTCCTTGGGAAATGGCACGAAGCTCCTGCCCTGTGGAGCGCTGTTGTCCCGATCCTCATGCAAATTGCTGGATGGCACCACCATCTTACTGAAGGGCCTGAGGCCCCCGCTCGAGGAGGTTGTCGCGGACCTTCAGTGCTCCATCGCAAGCGCTTGGCACGATTGTGGCGAACGGCTGTGTCCTGAGTTCTTGGACGAGAAGACACGGCGTGGGCACGAAGTCGCGCGGCGCCTTAGCGCAACGGTGGTTTTTCGCGCGGGTGTTCGGCAACGGGGAGAGCGAGCCGCTGCTGGCGGCTTCGAGTACTCATCAAGTCATCCATCAGCTGAATGCTCAAGAGCAAACTCAATCCTCTCAGCTGCAGATGAGCCTGAGACTCGTCAAGATTCCAATATTGCCGAGTCTGCTGCGGCTGCGCGAATTGAAAACGGGTTTGCTGCACCTGCTACAACTGCCTCGGGAGACCTACTCGCAGATGAATTTCCGACCCCCCCGGGTAGCGATCCCGGTGCAGACGGGGATGAGGCTGCGGCTACCCCATTGGAAAGCGGGTGTGCGGATCCTCCGAGCGTGGGGGACCCACTCGGGAATGAAATGCTCAGCGAACCTGCAGACGGGAGTGACAAGGAAGGTGCAGCTCTGCTGACGCAGGGGCTCAGTGGCGTCCATGCTGCGGGGGATGATGCGGGGTCCCCCCCGGCAGGGGCTCACTGGTCAGAGCTTTCTTCGGCTTTTATGTTCGCAAGGGTGTCGAGAGACTTGTCGTCGGAAGGTAGTTTCAGCGGGTGGCAGCTGCGGCCGGGGGAGACGGAGTTTGGGGCCATCGAAGGCAACGAGCAGCTGAAGGCTATGATGCAGCGGACCCAGTGGCGGATGTGGTTCGAGAGTGCCGTGCTCTTTGCGCTTGCCACATGCGTGTTCTCCGTGTGCTTGCTGCATGTCTGATTTCGATGGCCTCCTTGTGTTGGGCGGGGGGGGGATATTGCCCCAAGGGGGTAAAAGGGGCCGTTTGGGCCCCTTTTTCAAGACCCCCCCCCCCCCAAGGGGTGGTGGGGCTCTTCTGTCAGGCGATTACGGGGGCAGACGGTCCGCATGGGACCGACATGGGGACCAAAAACCAAAAAAGAGACATGCAAATGGCATTTTTGGAATCAGCGCGTCGAGGGAGCACAGCAGCCACGCCCACTTCCAGCTCTGCCATCCCCAAGGCCGCCCCCTCACCCCGTGACCCCGGCCAGAAACGGGCCCAGATTTCAAAAATGTCGTTATACCAATTCACACCTCTTGGATATTCAGGAAGTGCACAGTCTTCCCGTGCACATGCAAAAAAAAGCGCCACAAACTGAAACGCCGGGACCAAGTTCCCCCCCCGACACCTCCAAAACCCCCTATTTGACTGTCGGCAGGTTTTGCCATTTTTCTGGGTGACCCCGCCCAGAAACGGTGCCGTTTTTCCAAAATGTCGTTGAAGCAATCGGCGCTTTTTGGATATTCAGAAAGTGCACAATCTTCCCGTGCACATGCAAAAAAAAGCGCCACAAACTGAAACGGTGGGACCAAGTTACCCCCCGGACACCTCCAAAACCCCCTATTTGACTGTGGGCAGGTTTTGCCATTTTTCTGGGTGACCCCGCCCAAAAACGGTGCCGTTTTTCCAAAATGTCGTTGAAGCAATCGGCGCTTTTTGGATATTCAGAAAGTGCACAGTCGTCCCGTGCACATGCAAAAAAAAGCGCCACAAACCGAAACGGTGGGACCAAGTTACCCCAAGTTATCCCCCGGACACTTGCAAAAACCTGTCTTTGACTCTGGGTCCAGGTCACAAAAGTACCCTGAAGGGGTTTGAATCTGGGTACCGAAAATTTCAGCGCCTTATAGCCCAGCATTGTAACCAGTCAACCACTAATTTTCGCTCTGTCATCACAATTTTTCGTCTTATACCGCCTGCACGATGCAAAAAAATTTTCAGCTTACAAGGGTTTCCACATGTCTCTGACAACACAGCAACCAAAGGGACAGTGTGTTTGGGGGGCCAGGGTCATAATCCTGGTGACTGGGAAGCAGTTCGCCGAAAAATAGGCCCGCCGAATTGTCCTGCCGAATTGTTGGGATTTCTTCGCCGAATTGGGGGGGTGGTTGCCAACGGGTTCCCCCGTGCGCACCAACGGCCTTGTGCAACCCCCCCCCCCCCCCCCGGTCAAAGGGCACTTTTTCTGCCGCGTCTGTTGTTTCACAGAATTCTGGTTTAATTGCTGTGGGACAAGTTGTGGTGGTTGTAGAACGAAAATTGAGGGTCTCGGCTTTTTGTTGTTACATGCGACTCACCACAGGTTGACGCGCAGGAAGCGGCTCGAAAAAAGGCGGTTTCGTGCGCTACGAGAAAACAGGATTGCATGCTCAAAAAAAAAAACCTCAACAGAGATGCCATTATATATGTGGTACTTTACCTGCCACACAGAACCGGTCCGTCTGACCGAGCACACGTACAACCCCCCCCCCGTTCCGGTCACCGGAATTGCCGGAACGTGCCGGAACGTTTTGCCGGAACGTTGTGATTCTGTGAGGCTCAATGTTTTTCAGTGAAAACGCTTGCTGCTACTGTCAACCGTTGTCGTCCACTTTGCCAGTAACACTTTTGTTCGTCCATCCACTGAAAGAGATGTTGAAATGTTGTTTTTGTGGCTCCGAGGGGGCATCCATGACTGATTTCCATGATCTGCAACTGAAGGAGCAGCTGTTATTGCAACAGAAATGGGAAGATGATGTTTGGCCCCCAGTTACAACGAACGGCAACAACGCTACACTCGGAAGGAAGCAGAAAGCACAAGTCGCAGAGAAGGTGCTGAGCATAATTAGGAAATACAAACGGACACAGTTGCCTTTTTTTGACGAGTTACGTGTTTTTGATCCCCGGCAGCGCGACAGCATGCCTTCAAACATTGATGCATACTCTCACCTCTTTTGTCGGCCTGTTGCCACTTTTCTTTCAGACTTGTTTCTGCATGGAAAAAAAAAGGACAGCTTTGAATGCCGATCAGAGCCAAGTGACAAAAAGTGCAAAAAAACTTCGGTGGGTGGCAGAGCCAAGTGACAAAAAGTGCAAAAAAACTTCGGTGGCCCGGCAGTGGGGATCGAACCTACGCTCACAAATCTGTAGATCACTGCATATCCACTGGACCAGTGGCAGGTTCTAACAGACTGCTGACCAGGAACCATATAGAGACCGAGAGATGAAAATTTTTTTTTGCAAATTGAGGGATGCTTTGGGTTTCCACATTACTCCAACTACCGAACAACCAAAAGGAAGGTGTGTTTGCGCCCTGGGACTGAGATCCTGGGCACCGGGAACCTCTTTTGCTGAAAAAACGGCTCGCCGGAACGTTGCGGAACATTGGGTTTTTCTCGCCGGAACGGGGGGGGGTTGCACGTAAGTCAGAACAAAAAAATAAATAAATAAAATGCAACGCACATCCCCAGCAAAAGCGGTTCAGACGCTGTGTGCTTGGCCTGATGCAAGCGGGCCTTGAACAACGTACCGAACCTGCAGGATGTCGATGGCGCCAGTCCGCCGCACGCGTTGGAGGCCGCTGTGCAAGGCTTGCGCCAGGACTGACATCAGAAATGGAACGCCTACTGGGGCAGGAACCCGGAACGACACACGCAAGCCCTAACCCCTGACGCTAACCCTATTTTGCCCCAGACCTTCAACCCAAGCCCTGCCCACCGGTCATCATGCCCTCAATTCTCATGACCCCCTCATTTCTCGTGACGCTTGTTTTCTCGCCGTGTGCCATTTCTCATCCTGCCGTGATTCCTCCGCATGCATTTCACACGCGTTTTGCCTGAGAGGGAACGTCACAGGGGGCGCAGTTTCGGGCCGGGATTATTTGGTGGGGAAATTCTGTCTTCAAGGAAGCTGGCGATTTTCTCCTGGCGAAATCTGCGGGCTTTGGCAGTGCAGTGTGTGTGTGAGGCAGTGTAAGCCTTGGGATTTGCATGGGGCGAAATTTTCCCCCTCCCAAATTTTCCGACACGCATCTTCCCCCCTGGCGAACTAATTCCCGCACAAAATTGCCCCCCCCCCCTGTAGCGCGCTGCGCAACATCTCCCCCTAATTCCCCCCAGTCCCCCCCCCTTTTCGCCAAAGGGGCGCCCGTAGCACAGTGCAACGATTTGGGCATCTGGCAGGGATTATGTGGCCATATTGATTTCCCATCTCCAACCATTTGGAGGCATATGTTTGTATGGAATTTTCTGACCGGGCCCTACGTTGTTGTGTCATTTGTGCTTTGGGTTCCTGGGCTCGAGGAGGGTATTGTTTTGGGGGTCACAGCATTGGGATAGATGCCCAGAACATTGATTTGGATGCCGTGCGCGCCAGTCTTCTTTTCAACCTACAGTCTTTGTGCCTCATGCACACTGGGAAGCCTAAGGGCGTGGCAGTCTCGCACTGCATGGCCGGGGTTCCAGACACAGCGAATCCTCACTACGTGTCAGATCCGCTACCACAGTCATTTGCGGGATCATTGTAGAACTGGACAGCTCTGAGCCATGACCGTGAGGTTATCTCGAGTACCATATGGTGAGCAGGATACGCCAGATCATCTTGGTCTGAACCAAAAAAAAATTGGATCCCGGGCACGCCAGGCAAACGTTACCTCTGAGCGATGCAACCCCTTGTGGTTCGGCTGCACAAAAGGTTGATTTGTGTCCAAGGGCTCATGGGTGCCCAACCCTGCTGGTCACCTCTGCCCTCCAATGTGCCTCATGCTGGCGGTTCCATTTAGCTCTGCACTGTGTCTTAGACGGCTGAACTCCAACCCCGATTTTAAACCCAAAAATGCAAAAAGCGGAAATTTTCAAAAGTGGTGTAGAAATGGGTATTTGACCATAGAGAAAATAGGGCAAAATATGATATGAGCACATCTGTTATTGTTATGTTATTCCACATCATGCATTTCTGTTCATCTCTTGCTAACCTCTCAGCCCCCTCCCGCCCAAGGGAACATGGCCAAAATGGCCAATAATGATTGTTCCCTCGACCCCCCCCCAGAGGGAATTTCGGGCACTGACTTCACTACATGGGGGATAACCCGCTCAAAAGTTCGCTTGGAGTCCCGTGCAGCGGTTACATGGCCAGAGGGGGGGGGGGGGTTTACCTACCTTACCTGAAAGTGCCCTAGGCAAGTGCTGGTGGCATTCCGGATCGGACTACGCCGAGTGCGCTTCTACTGACCGCCTATGTGACCTGAATCCAGTCAATTTGCAGCATTGTTTTATTTCTTCACATGATAGAAACGGGCCTTTGCCTTCTTGGCCCATGCCTTCTCTGTGCTTTCGTTGTGCTCCTTTGAATTGCGGGTATGTGGTTTCGTCCTGCCCCTTCACCAAGCACTAATGAGCACAGAGAACTGGTTGCAAGCTAACAATGAAGGCCGGATGATCACAGGGGGGCAAAACGACATCTGTACGGAGGGCCCATCCAGCCACCAACCAACTGCCACCGAGTAGGAATACATGAACGCCGTACGCGCTGTTGGCGGAACAGTAGGACAGCGAGTCTCCGAGCCTGGAGTTCACCGACCACTCTCGGCTGACCTATATGACTCCGAGAGCTTAGAGGAGTACCCTGAGCTCCAAGCAGAGCATATACAACTTACTACCCACTTGACTGTCACACGATAGTCTACACCCGCCAGACGAACCCACACACGATAAAACACAGCAAGTCACTTCTATGCCACCAAACACAAAACCATACCAGGTGTCATGGTGTACTACACCGGCGCATTGTCAACGACAAATATACCCACAGCTCAAAAGGCTCAAAACGCCATAGGAGAGCGGGGGTAGGAATGTGCAATGGAGACTTTTGGGCAGCCTTCCGCTTGCACAGCCCTAAGTAGGTCTACCGTGTGTAGACCATCACATGCGCCCTAGCCTTGGACATGGCACAAGAGGGAGAGGAAATCATCCTCAACAATCAAGGAGTTGCTAAGGCAACACCAGTACCACGAAAGGGTGAGGTAAAGGACCAATGTCACCTAGACACGGGATACCACCACGCCACATGAAACAGCTCAACGATGCGCTGGGGGAGGGTGTTAGCGTGCCAAGCGCGCGCCGGGCATCTTTTTTGACCCGTGTCCCACGAGTGACCTTTTAGGGGGTGCACTAAGGGGGCGAACTTAGCACAGTTCAACTATTTGGACGTCTGGCCGCGACACCTTCCCTTGTTGCCCTGTCATGAGGTGCGCGCTTGCACTAACTCTTAATGTTGTGGTGTCGAGGGTCCCCCCACCTAGGGTCCAGTGGAGGGAGGCAAGCATGAGAGAGGAAAACACCGCAACCACCGCCGAAAAGACACTGCATACCACTGTCACCTCAAGCATAAGGGACGTAGTGTGTGCGAGACTTTGCACTGTTGGATGGAGCTTTTCGAAGGGCCCAACTCGGGAACGTCATGGTGAGCCTACATGCACTCAGCCACGTAATAATAGTGCAAGCCCTAGGCTCATGCTACACTAGAACTCTTACTTCGCACACAACGTGTGGATCCGCTAACTGCAGGCTAAAGAAGACACCACATGCAAGGGGGGGGGTGGAAAAAAATTCGCGTGAATTTTTTTTCGTACCCCCCCCCCCTCCGGGGGTACCCCCCAAAAAAAAGCTGGCACCCCATGTAGGAATTTTTTTTCACCAAGAGGAATTTTTTTACAGTGTGCTACTTGAACTTCCATGTCACCTTCACTTGGGCACATTGTATGACATTGGCACATGAATACTCCTGAGATAAAAGTAATTGGTTGTTTTTTTTGCATGGCGCTAATGGCACCCCCTTTTTCTTTGTTAATTCTTTTTCATCAAGCCGTCAGTGCCTTTGAGCGCCAGCTATCGCAAGACGAGGCGCTATACAAATGTCGTTTGTTGCGAGGTTCTTCTGAGCGCCGATCAGCAAGACGGGCTGCTATACAAATGTCGTTTGTTGCGAAGTGAAGATCCTGCATTCGGAGCAAAACCCCGGCCCAAATGCAGCGCCAAATTCTTTCAGGGGCGAACGCGGTCCTGCGTTCTTTCTTTCTTTCTTGTTTCTCTTTCCCACGCTTTGTTGCGTGGCCCCTTGAGTTGGGGTTAGGGACTCGCAATCCACGCTTTGTTGCGTGGCCCCTTGAGTTGGTGTTAGGGCGTAGTGCAACAATGTGCACCATTCACACACATACACAGACATGGTGAGAACCAATCTTTGTTGGCAAGCCATTGTGGCATAGCGGTCATCAACCGGCATGCGAGAAGGCAATGGGGACATGACATTGTGGGGTCCACTGTAGGCTTGAGCAACCTGCAGAACAGCCAGAATGGACATCATTCACCCTTGTCCTTCAATGTTGCTGGTTCGGTTTTCCGCCCCTGATAGGGTGTATTGCCTTATCTCGGGACTCTTTCCTGCGGATAAGAGGCCAGGGTGGGGCGCTACACTGCAGCCGGAACAAAGCGGGGGTCTTTGTGCCCTTAAACACAAATACCACCCATATCGGCTGAAATATCCATGGTTACCTTGAAAAATACCCTCCTTGCACCTTCCAAACCCAAACACGTGGGGTAGACTTAAGGACATTTCAGGTTTTGGGGTCCGGAAAAAATTTTCGCGCGAATTTTTTTTCGTAACCCCCCCCCTCCAGGGGTACCCCCAAAAAAAAAAGCTATACGCTGGTACCAAGAATTTTTTTTCTCCCCCCCCCCCCCCCGACCTGCCATTACATCGAATTCTAGAGGCTGATACACGAGTTGAAGTGGCACATGGATTATGTGCACATCCAAGTGTAGGGTTGGATGGCACATGCTGCACAACTCACTCTCACATGTAGCTTGGACGCCTAGCATAGAATGTCATTATCCCCCAGATAAATGCAACGGTCTCCGCCCCATATTTCTTTCTGGGGGTGGTCTTTCCTCCCCGGATTCGGGGACCGACACGGACTTCCCGCTTTTTGGTCTGGGTCCAAAGCCGGCCCACACATCGGACCCGACATCGGGGGCTCCTTTGGGTCACAAAAATCGAGCTATTTTTTCCGGGCTCCTGCCAAGCCGCCTGCTACTTCCTTCCGGGCAACAATTTTTCGTCGCGAAATTTCACAAAAACCAAAAAAACCAAAAATTTTGTCATTTTGGACCCTCCTGAGTAGTATGCACAGTGCTCTTCCACTCCCCAAAGGCTGCCCCAGCTACCAAGGCCACGCGTGGCCAATCACATGTCCCCAATCGTGGGACAGACTCACAGAGCGCCGGGTTCCCCCCACCCACACCCCGGTTAGCCCGGTTAGCAGGGTAGCACTCCATCGCGAATGTCGCTATTTCAGGTCGTAGCCTGGTGTCGTGGTATCCCCTTCCCCTGTCCTTCCTGCGTTGGGGTGTGATGCAGTGCCGATGCCTGCCGTCCCCTCTCTGGTCTGACCTGGCTCTGTGTCTGGCAATTCCGAAGGGCCCATGCCTCTTTTGTTGACCTCTGCTTTCAACAAGGCCAGGGGCTTGAAAACGAGTACTTTTGCATTTGTTGTGGTGTCACAAGAGCGTGCACCCCTATGGGAGTGCAACCAGTTCTGACCCAGTTTCTAGACAGGAGCAGCGACACAACCTGTGGGACAACTATTCCCGATCCCATTTTTCGGAATAATTCATGACCTCTTTGGGGTGCTGTGGTACCCTCCTTCTCTTCCACATGTTGCAGTCAAAACAGCTGTTGAACAAAACAATGGGCACGGACGATAAAATCATTACGCAAGATCCTTCTGGACAAATGATGGTTGGGACTCCAGTTCAACCCGAACCTGCATATGCCAACCAGGCGTTGCCACCTTCATATTTGATGACACCGCCTCAAGCATTCTACAATGAAGGGGCCCCATCTGCCCAAGGAAACGGGCCTCCAACCAGTGCCCCACCTCCGCAATACTACTATGGCAAACCTGAAGGACACGTGGATCCCCCATACGCACCGCAACAGTCATGCGTTCCCAATGGCATTTTCGAGCAGCCCGCACAACCCACTCAGCCATACGTTGTCAATCAAGAGTACACTGCGGATTTCAGCTGCAACCACTACAAAACCACAAGTCAGCATTACTCGGGCGAGAAAGCACGAGTTACCCACTTGAACTTCTACGACAACCGCGTCAAGAAAATTGAAGGTCTTGGCCAGTATCCCTGTTTGCTGAGGGTCACGCTCAAGTGGAATGACCTGAAATCCTTTGAAGGGTTGAATGATGCCCAATATCTGAGGTGGATTGATGCATCTGGCAACCTCCTGAAGAGTATGAAGGGGGCAAACACCTTATGGAGCTTGGAGTGGTTGGATTTGCATTACAACAACATTGGCACTTTGCGGGGCTTGGTTTCCGCCCCCTATTTGACGTGGCTCAACCTGAATTCCAATCTCCTGGAAAATTTAAATGGAATTGAGGCCATACCCAAGCTGCGGTTCTTGGACGCTAGCAACAACAATTTGAGCTCTGTGGTGGGCCTGGAACGATGCCGAGAGCTGCAGGAGGTGAATTTGGCGACCAACTATTTGGAATCCAGCTCTGTGAATGCGATCTTGGCCCTGGCTGACCTGCCGTATTTATTCCGTCTCAACATCCACAACAATGATCTCACGGCGAACGACATTCAAAAGATCCAGGATCATTTCCAGCAGGTCAAACCGCAATGTGAGGTCATAACGGATGAGAATGGCTGCCGACGTGTCGGTCATAATTGGGATGTGTCACCTGACATCCCGAAGAACTGGAAGCCGAAAAAGAAGTGCATAATAATGTGAGTGACACGTTGTTGCACAAGATTTGAACTGTTTGCGTTCATTTATTCAAATAGTTGTATGTATCATAGAGTACGGTCTTTTTGTGCTCATAAGTGAAGTAATTCTCGCCACGGACTCTTCAAGCGTCACCTCGGAAATTAACCACAACAAGTTCCCACTTTTGTGATTCATGTTTCAATTTCTCCAACAGCAAACTTGTGGCTGCTCATGGACTACTTGCAAAGAAGGATTGTAGGCAATGCCTCCGTTGGGGGTGTACCACGTTGTGTCTGCAAGCCCGTGCTTTTATACCTTTTGCTAATCATTGATGGCTTGTTATTTGGCAATGTACAGTGTGTTTTATAGGTGAAGACCATCAACGGCCCAGCTTACAGATCTGGAAACAACTGCCTCCACCACTTCTTAGACAGGGCAGGCAGTCCACCAAGCACAGTATCAACCCCGCATCCCGGTTTTCCCAAAAAGCTCCCTGAGTTACAAAGCCACCCCAGGGGTGGGAGGGGAGTTGGTGCATTTTTGGGCAGGGGGTTTCGGCACATCCTGTGTTGGGGGCGGGGGGGGGGGGACATTTTGGCTGTGGCTAGTTTTCACGCTCCAAGGGATGGTGGATTGTCGGGGCCCAAAAAGTTTCAGATTTTCCAAGTTGGGGACCCGGAGACATCAGACATTATGTTTACATGCCTGCACTCACCCCAAACCCCTGCCACATCCCCCATTCAGCGTCAGGTGACAGGCCTGGATCGTTCTTGCTCCACCGCCCACATCTCAAAACCTCACCAAGCCCCCCCGCTAGCCCTTATTCAGCACCTATTCAGCACCAGGGCACAGCCCTGGACCATTTTCACACACACACACACACACACACACACCCGCCCCGAACCCGTTTTTGCTGTTTGCAGGTGTAGCGTTTTTTTTTAGGCCCTCCAGGCTCAATTAGTCCTTTGTATTGACATGTGCAGTCAGTTTCCTCTGCAATGGAGGGATTTTTTGACTATTGGGTGCATGTATGTCATATTGTTGACCATTTGCCCCGCACTGCAGCCTGCCTATTTGTGCTGATGGACTGTAGGAACACTGCAGCATTGTCCTTTACATGTTTTGGTCCCCTGCTTTTGTTGTGCAATTAAGGGAGGGTGTGATCATTCTTAGGTGTGTGTGTTGGGGGGGGCTGGAGGGCTGTCTGCGCATTGGGGGATGTGAGGGGTTTTGGGCCTGGGCATTACCCTGCCCCTCCCCCAAAGGGGTCATAACAACTGCTGGCATCGCTGGTGGCAATGGAGGGCAAGGAACCCCTGTCCTCCCGCAGCCTGGCATTTTCCACCTCGTCACAGGAGGCCCAGTCGGACACGTCCGCACCGGCCTCTCCCTCCACGGCTTCCATGGTGGCATGCAGCACAGAAGGGTCTGATGAGTGTAAGGAGCACTATTGTACCAAATGTGTTGACACCCGCACTTGTGGGAGCAGTGTTGTCTGTTAAATACAATATAAATGACAGTTGGAGTGGTTGAATTCACAGCTATTGCTTTATTATGCAACGTGCTTTGTAGGGAAGGTGTGCAGTGCAACGTGGTCTACTCGGGGGGCTTCTCCATGAGAGGGTAAATCTGGGGCTGAAGTCAGGATAGTTAATAGAAAAGCAACGCACCGGGCATGTGCCGGGCAAACATTCCCCGCAGACCCCAGGCCACCGTGAGCTTCACCATGCCACCACATACAAAGACTACCAGGTTGTGCATGGTAACAACGCCTCTACTACGCGAGCAAACATGGGCGACAACCTGCCTATAGATTCAACCCCACCACAACCACATGACATAGTGCTACTTAGACAAATAATGCCTACACTAGGAAATCTTGGATCATGCAATTACAAAGACAAAAACATACGGCAGATGTACATTGGGTCACCTAGATCCCTCTCAAACATTACTATCAGATAGCTTAACCCCCATGGTTGTGGGGCCAGATGAGGTGGTGGGGCATAGGGGCCCCATGGCAACGCCTCCCACTGTGCACTATGCAGGTCCTACAGCCAGCGCCATGGAGGATCAGTATGTATGCCTTTGGCCTTCTATCCTAGCTTGTGCAGTTTGTGGACAGCATGGATACAATGGTGGAACACTTGGGCTGAACTAGCCCAACGGTGGCTACACATGGCGTCCAACCACGAGAATGGCTGTGCGCTAGGCTGCTTATCCCTCACTCACCGGTGGAGGCCTTCCTGCCGGAAGACCTGTACAAGTTCCGTGTAACTGTCGGCGTCTTTTAGGGTCAAGCTATACAGGGACTACAAGGATTGAGGCAAAAGCTGGCTAAACCAACACCAAAGTAGCCAACTTTGCCACTATGAATCACACAGTCCATCACACCACAAAAGCAATAGCGAGAAACAACACAAAACCTAAGTTTAGCAATAAACTTTGGTTTTGCCTCAGTAGGGGGGGGGGGGGACCGACAGACAATCCATGTTGCCGCATGCCCACTGCAGTTGATGACCGTTTTCTGGCATTCTGTGTGAAGTTGTGCTGCATACCGGATTTCAATTGCCCACACTATTTTCACCCCACTCAAATAAGGCCGTGAGGCCTGACGCAGCCATGGGGATGGCTACATACTATCCGTCAGGAACTCAAAAACCCATCATGGTGTTGACTATTGCCCTGCCAGCTTGTGCACAGATACAGGGACGGAACAGTCGGACACGGCGAGCAACAGCATGCTATACAAAACCTCATGGAGCGGGTAAGCGTGCCCCTAAGGACGAACCGAAGGCGCAAGTAGGAGATCTTGACACCTCAAGCGCAAATTAACATTGACACCTAGCTTCAATAGACACAGCAAGCAAATGACGACGACAGAGATATTGAGGATGGTTCAGCCGAACCATTCTCAAGATACCCGTAGTAGCTGAGGGGTCTGCAAAAAAAGACCCACTTGTATCCTTGCCTAAACACCGCTTATACCAAACAAAACAAGGACAAACGGTGTTCTTAAAACGCCAACCAACCAAGGGCAGTTTGTGGGAGATTCCCCTCTATCCCCTGCCCAAACGACTTAGGGCACACTGGGACTCCAACCAATGGGAGATCCAAGGGAAACCATGGGGGAACAATCTTGAGCTACTTCCCGTATGTTCACCCAGGCTCTGCCAAAACTTGTTATGTCGGAACCCACCAATTGCAACCCATTGGATGGCGAGTTGAAGGACGAAATGCAGTGCCGGAACCGCGGCATAACCCCAGCACCGCATGGAAGTCCCCCAAAGTCATTCGAAGCAGCAAAGGCGGGACTTGGTCCGCTGGACTCATTGCTTTCTTTGTGCAATGCTGCTAACGAGGCTGAGTTACGGCGCACAGTAATGCGGACACGATGGGAGATCTTCAAAGCAGTGTGGGTAGTGGCGACTCGTCGTTGTTTGGAAGAGGCACCGCCGGACCCGATGTCTTTCCTAAGGCAGCACACCGGCATCTACCGCTTGTGGGGCGACGCAAAGCCTGGGGAGACGTGGTTACATCCGGAAGAGTGCCTCGCAAGTCATGACGAGACCAAGTACGAGTTGTTAATGGCGAACCCGGCCAACCAGTTGGCCAAGCTGGCCACTAGAGAGCTGCGCCTGAATGCAGTCAGTGGCCCTGAGCCTTTCAGTTTTGATCTCTATGACTATGGCGATTCCATTGCGGTGGACCTGCCCTTTGACAACACATTCCTGCCGGAGAGCCCATTTCATCATCCGGAGGCCTTAAAAAATAATTTGCAGACTCTTGTGGCAGAGGTCCAAAAATCAGGTTTCAATGTCGAGTTTGTCATGTGCGTGACTTGGCTGAACGCTCTGCCACGCTTCCTGGAGCTTTTTCCAGCTGCCTACCGTTCATCAGTCAGGCCATGGACAGAAGCAGGACCATCAGCAGACGACGTCGAGGGCATCATGCCTGTTGTGCAGCCGTTGGAGTGGTACCAGCATGCCCATCAGAGTGTCAGATGGGCTAATCTCGGTGCTAGCTAAACGCCTACGAAAAGGTAACCATCATAAACGCCGTCCTCATCCCTCGATGGAATTACAGGGGGTTGTTCCTCGGGAACAGGACACGGATGGCACACTGGGATGACATACTCCTACAGTACATTAGGGACACACCCGGGATAGAACAACAAATGAACAAGCACCGACTGACTACCAACCTCAGCCACGGGGGACTAGGCCTCCGTCAGTTATGGTGGTCCTACATCACCCGGTGGGTCACACTAGGACAGCAAGAACTACAGAATAACGGCCCTTCACAACAGCTCACCGCAACCCAATATAAATACATCGACGCTGTCCGAGCCCTAGGGGGCACGGTGGGTCAGCGCATATCCCAACCCAGGCAACATCGGCCCCTGTCGGCGGGCCTATACGACTCGGAGAGCTCGGAGGAGGATCAAGAGACACACGCAGGGAAGACACGGCCGGCGACCAATCGTCTGGACTACGGCTGGATGAACCCGCCGGACGAACCAACCCCAGAGGAAACCCACAAGGTCTACCAGACACTACCCCACCAGCAGAAGATCCACGGGATCACCGTACACTACACGGGTGAACCCACCACCACACGGTGGTATACAGACGGGTCAAAACGACACGGACGAGCGGGAGGGGGCATATACAACGGGACCTACCGCGCAGCTTTTCGGGTGCATGGGCCTCAGCAAGTGTATCGGGCCGAGACAATCGCTTGCGCGGTGGCCTGTGAACTGGCCAGTCCAGGGGACGACATCATACTTGACAACCAAAGTGTGGTGAAAGCCACACCTATAAAACGAAAAGGAGTGGTCAAAGACCAGGACTACCGCGACATAGGTTACCTCAACACCTCCTCGAAACGACTGACGATACGCTGGACACCGGGACACCGTACCCTAGAACAAGCCACCACGTATAACGACTACCAGGACATACAGGGGAACAACCACTCCGATGTCCTTGCCAATATGGGCGACAACCTGCCCATGGACTCCCAACAACCACAACCCCATGATATTGTCATCATCGGACAAATCATGCCCACGCCTGCCAAGGCATGGATTATGCAAGTGCGTAGACAAAAACAAACACCAGAGGTGCATTGGGTGAGCTGGCTCCCCATGAAACACTACAAACGAAATGCGTGGACCCCATGGCTGTGGGGGCAGGTAAGGTGGTGGGGAATAGGTGCCCCTTGGGAAAGAACACCCACCCTATGCTCCCAATGTGGCCAGCAACACGGAGCATCAGTGCAGTCAAGACTGGCGTACTGTCCCGCCTGGGGCGAGTTCTGGGACCTGTGGCGCAAGAGCTGGACTGATTGGGCCCAACACACCTACCAATGGCAGCAAACGGCCACCAGCCAGGAACTCTGGCTTTGTGCCAGGCTGCTCATACCACTGTCTCTCGTCGACGCCATACCCACCACGGAACGGCATAAACTACGGACGGAGGTGGGCCTATTTCAGTTTCGCATGATTCAGTCTGTCCAAACACTAAGACGGAAATTCGCTGACCCTACACCACACCAGCCACCGTCGCCCCTATGGCTGACAAAGTATGTTGCTCAGGCACTGGCACCGCGAGAAACGCCGCAAAACCTATGAAATCACGTCGGGGCGCCCATGCGGAGCGGCACGAAACGAAAACGTAGGACCGAGGTCGCAACGGCGGAGCCCATCGACCCCGACCAATGGATTCGTGATGCGCGCGCCGCAAACGACGAAGAGGCAGTGGCATGGCTAGCAAGAATGCGAGCAACAAACACAGCCCAAGACGAACCAACCCAGAAGCGTCGGCGTCTCAGCGTTGCCGCACAGCGATGGGAGCCGTACAAAACGACTGCCGACAGGTTGGCACAAGAACACGCACAGCAATCACACGACATATACCACAGTGCACACGCCGCTGAGGTAGCACGGCAGCACCTATGCACCCTGCACACATACTACACCAACACACTAACAACCAAAACGGACTACCACATGCTAGTCACAAAACTGATCAAAGACGAGATGGCAGCACAACGACTGCACGACACACACGCACACATGTGCCAGGTACGCAGGCAATGGTATGAACAAGCAAAGTACGACACAGGGATGTGGTATGCGGATGCAAAAATGTTGCTGCTGATCTGCGGGCGATACCAGAAGATGTGCGCTAGCACCGATAAGCTGCTGGACCTTCACCTCCGACAGGCACACTACATGTGGTGCCAGCAGGAACACTTGGCAAACATGACACGGTGCTACCATGACGCCTGCAAACATAAGACGACACAATATTGGCAAACGACCCGACAAGCACGACAGACGATATACCTCATACGGAAACGGCCACGAGAACATTGGGACCCCACCTTGTGGGAAGTCCCGATGCAGCCTCTACCGAAACGCCACAAAACGCACTGGGATCCAAACGAGTGGGAAATACCAATGACATGACCACTACCACCCCAACGGGAAACCATGGGGGCGCTGTCGTGAGCTGCAGCCCGTATGCACACCCTGGCTATGCCGAAATCCGTACTCTGCATCGAACTTGGCCCACAGTGGCCCTTGGCACATTATGAACTGGCCTATTTGATCGGGAAAAAAAAAAAATCTCGGTGCTGGCATTATGTTCAACGGCCAGTTCATCCGTGCGGATGGTGGCCTGCATACAGAGAGGCTTGAGGTTTTCCAAGCCACTAGAAGACATCCCATTGAGTGCAAAATCTGTGTGTGCCCGTGGTCCGACTTCCTCGACATGTACCAGCCTTAGGCTGTCATGAGGTGCAGTTTAAGGTGAATTGCTGCAGTCATGGACATTGCAGCTGCTCAAGCCCCTGCCCCTGCGACAATTGTGGTGCTTTATGAAGGGAGAATGCATCATTTTTTGCGGCATTCAGTGGGCCAGCCCCCTCCCGCCCCCCCAATGAAGGTGACATGACGAGTGGAGAGATAACCACTGCCGTGTAGCGCCAAACGGCAGCTCCAATGGCAAAGGGCCACAACTGCATTGGACTGAAATGAGTTATTAAAATATCACGTTTATTGTTATATTTCCAGGCACCCTCCCGACAACGAATGGCAACCCCCATCAACCTCTCACAACAAGGGTATGTGGCGCAACGGATAGCGAGTGGGACTTCGGATCCGACGGTTGCAGGTTCGAATCCTGTCATAAAGGCATAACCCGATTTTTCACAATAAACACTTCCACTCCTATGCCTGCCCCTCTTTGATACGCTGCAGTGTGCTCACGGTGGGTCGGCTGCTGGAAGATGACTCCAGTTTGAGCTTAATCGCCCCTACTTGGCGGGCATTTTATCGTGATGCCATCGGTCAACTGGCCACCGGGATGTATGACTTTGATGCCCAAGCAACACACCCCGCTGTTTGCTTTTCTACACTGCTTGCAGAGTGGCATGCCGGCACGGCCATGGCAGCCCTCTCGTACCCTAAGGAGCTAAAAAGGCGACAGGATGCGTCTGTGTGGGAAGCCTTAATAAAGTCCCCAGTACCGGATCACGACAAAGATTTCGTCAGGGTTGCCCTATGGCGTAAGCTTGCAGTTGGGATGCGCCAGTACAAGTGGAAACCCGGTGACACTCTCTGCCCTTTGGATAACAAACAAGAGACTATAGACCATGCTTGCTTTGACTGCAAATTCCTGCTCCAAGCTTTCATGATCATTGATTGTTGCTTCCATCATTATGAAACAAGTGCGGGCGCCTGCTCCTCGGTCCGAGACCTCCTAATGAAAGCCCCGGACACGGCACTGAGCATCCCCCCGGGGTTGCTTGCTTGGTGAGCCATCAAAGTGAACTGGGACCTTCGCTGTGCTTTGCGCAAGACACATTTTCATGTTTCCACGTCGGGTTTTGTTACCCGATGGGTTAAGCGGCTGTCAATTTGGCAACAGATTCAGGTGTGGGTGTTGTCCCCCAAAACGCTGTCAGTGTTCATTGATGTTGTGCTTTCTTCAGCCTCAGACACACCAGTAGCTTATCCTTCTCTCGGTGCCATACCACCCACGCCGCCGCCCTCTAGAGCACAATTGCGGGCGGCACGGCGCTTGGAACGTAAGTTGAGGTCTCTAGACAAGCTAAACAAACACTTGGAGACACTGGAGAGCAAAGGTTTCTTGCTCATCTACACGGATGGCTCCTCGGAACATTTTCCTACCGTTGGCAGAGTGGGAGGTTACGGGGTCTATTCGGCGGCAGGGGTTGAGGTGTCTGATTTTGTTCCCCTTCATATGAAGCAGACAATCAATTCAGCGGAGCTATTGGATACACTGGTGGCCTTGCAACGCCATGCGGACCATCCCAAAATAGCGCTTTGTGCTGATTGTGAGTATGTGCTACTTGCAGTGAAGGGAGCACCGCGTAGATGGAAAATCAACTGCTGGAGGGGTTCTTCCGGCCCTGTTTCCAATGTTCCCCTTTGGGAGGAAGTCCTACAGTTCTTGGATGACACCTTAAGGAAGTGAAGTGGGTCAAGGTGCCTTCTCATGTAAATGTCATGGGTAACGAACAGGCCAACACCCTGGCCAACCAGGGTCGAATTATCAACCCCCTGTATCCCGTATAAGGCACGCCACATGGCCGCCGTCAGCACCACACCTGTACCCCTCTGGAGGTTTTCATCCTAATTTCCCCTATTTTTGATGCTGTGGTTATGACCCTAGCACCAATAGTGTCTTAGAGGGAGACGCACGCGCGGTGCGCGCGGTGCACCACGCGGTGCGCGCGCGGTGCATTCGTTTTCCACGTGCGCGTACAACCTTTTCTTTCAGTCTTTCCCCTTGTGCTGTTTTCTGCACCTCACCACTATTTGCCCCACCCTTGTGGTGAGCCCGTGTGCCGTGGCTGCGGGATAGGGCGCCAAGCCAGGTTGCGATGGCTGTCGCAATGGCGGACAATTGCCACGGGTGCCTCGCCCCTCCCTCTATAAAGAACAAATGAAAGTCGAGCGGCCGTACCGGAGAGTTCTACATCCTCTTCTTCCTCTTCCTACGGCCCTCCCCTGGCAGGGGGTGTGGGCGGCCACAACCACCATTGGTGAGGAGGATGGAGTGGAGGCCTCCGTTGTTGTGTGCTTACCCCTTAGGCCACCGCGTCCTTGCCACCCTGAAAAAATGTGAAAAATGCAGGAAAGGGTTGGTAGAAACGCACGCGCGGTGCGCGCGCGTTGCACAACGCGGTGCGCGCGGTGCGTATATCTCCCTCTTAGCCTCTTTTAGCCCTTTGACCCCTTGATGAGGCCCAATCCCAGACTCAACCATCTAAATTCTTTCCAAAACTTTTTTTTTGGAACTCCCCTCCCCAAAATTGGGGGAAGGGGCCCTGACCCCATCCAACAGCCCTCCTAGTGGTGGGCACGGGAGGCCCACAACGGATCATTGCCATAGATATTTGTAGACCCCCTTCCACCCCAAAAAAGCATCCCGCACTCGCGCAGCTCTGCTTTTTCTCATGTCCAATTTGTTGCCCTCGTGCCAATGACGAAGAACCAGAACCAAAAGCGGGACCTGCAAAACGCAGGTAGAGAAATCATCGCTAAGAGGCTGAAGAGGGACTTGTCCAAGGTCTATGAGATCCCCACGGTGCCCCTAGACACCCCCATGGCCCGCTGTCCAGAGGGTTTGCTGGTTCCCCTCTTCAAGTACCAGCGCCGGTCCCTGCACCGGATGCTGCAGATGGAGGACACGGCGGAGATCACAGGCATCCCTCTGGCTGGGAACACGAAGCTGACTACCAAAGGGGGCGTGTTGGCAGATACCGTTGGCATGGGCAAGACCGCCCAAATGATTGCGCTGTTTCTCATGCGACCCTCCGGCATAGCGAGGGGGGCCGCAACCGGGTTTGAAAGCCGGGCGAACCTTGTGCTGGCCCCAGCGCATTTGTGCCAGCAGTGGCGGGACGAGATACGGAAGTTCGTCGGGCCCGGCCTCACTGTGGTGCTTGTTGATACGCCGGAGCGGCACTTCCACGTGTCTTCGGCCCAGCTCCTCAACGCCGACGTTGTAGTCGTGTCTGTGGAATACCTACTGTCCAAAGAGTACGCTGACCCCACCGCCGCCGAGCACCTGCCGCGATTCCATGCACTGCGGTGGCGGCGGTTGGTATTCGACGAGTGCCATGAGACGGTCCGAGTGTCCGCAGGCGACTTCGAGTCGCTCATGGCCCTGGACTCCGTGAACACGTGGTGCGTGACGGCCACCCCCTTCCCGCATTTGGACCAGAGCATGTACGGCATCCACCACCTCTTGGGCATCCGCTTGACGCTGCACGTCTCCAACAGCCCATTCGTCAAGAACGAGCATCTGAAGGACGACCACCCCTTTCAAGTCCTCAAGACCCGGTTGTATCTCCGCAACACCCCCGAAAGCGTCGGGGATGAGTGGGGTGCGGTCACAGGCGTCCACCGCAGCGACTCGCTCTACGTGTCCAACAGCGTCCGATTGTCTTTGACACAGGTGAAGGGGTGGGGTCTCGGCCAGAAGCATTGCGCAGGAAAGTGCAGAGGGACGCACAGAGCATGGCGCACGGTTGCGGTGTAGTGTAGTGTAGTGTAGTGTAGTGTACGGTACGGTACGGTACGGTACGGTACGGTACGGTACGGTACGGTACGGTACGGTACGGAGGGTAGGGCAGTGCAGTGCAGTGCAGTACAGTGCAGTGTACTGTAGTGCAGTGCAGTGCAGTGTACTGTAGTGTACTGTAGTGTAGTGTAGTGTAGTGTAGTGTAGTGTAGTGTAGTGTAGTGTAGTGTAGTGTAGTGTAGTGTAGTGTAGTGTAGTGTAGTGTAGTGTAGTGTAGTGTAGTGTAGTGTAGTGCAGTGCAGTGCAGTGCAGTGCAGTGCAGTGCAGTGCAGTGCAGTGCAGTGTACTGTAGTGCAGTGCAGTGCAGTGTACTGTAGTGCAGTGCAGTGCAGTGCAGTGTAGTGTAGTGTAGTGTAGTGTAGTGTAGTGTAGTGTAGTGTAGTGTAGTGTAGTGTAGTGTAGTGTAGTGTAGTGTAGTGTAGTGTAGTGTAGTGTAGTGTAGTGTAGTGTAGTGTAGTGTAGTGTAGTGTAGTGTAGTGTAGTGTAGTGTAGTGTAGTGTAGCGTAGTGTAGTCTAGTGTAGTCTAGTGTAGTCTAGTGTAGTGTAGTGTAGTGTAGTGCAGTCTAGTGTAGTGTAGTGTAGTGTCGTCTAGTGTAGTGTAGTGTAGTGTAGTGTAGTCTAGTGTAGTGCACCGTAGGGGAGTGGAGCTCGGAAGGCTAATAACCGGTGCTGTATTGGGGTCTCCAAGGCAGGGAAGTCTTGGATAGCACTTGTGATAGTGCTGGTCGGGGGTGTTCAGACCTAAGATGCCGGTGCGCGATCCGGGTGGCCGTGCTCCCTCGCACTGTGCATGCGTCCTCCCGTAGGTTGAGCGAGGGTTCTACGACGCAGAGGCCCGGCGAGTGGCCGGCGTTTCGAATCCGTTTGCAGACCGCTGCGAGCAGCTGCGGCAGATCTGCTGCCATCCCATGGTCAGTTCGGAGTGGGAGACGCTGTTTCGGGGGCAGGGCGGCCCCGCGCAGATCCACTCGATGGAGCAGCTGCGGCAGAAGATGGTGACGGTGAAGCAGCAGCGGCTGGAGGCGGTCGTGCGGCGGATCGACAAGTCCCGGCGGCACATGGAGGCCGCGGAGCGCGCCGTTGTCGTGCTGACCGCCGCGGGGGGGCGCCTGACGCGGTCCGGCAGCGTGGCCCTCCAGGACTACAGCGAGGCCACGGAGTTCCGCATCGTCGAGGGGGACCGGGCGGTGCGGCTCCTCCGGGGGGTCAAGGAGATGGTGCAGTGGAAGGGCCGTCTGGGCGTGGAGCAGCAGCGGCAGCACGAGGCCGCCACGCGGCAGTACCTCGCGGAGGCCCGGCAGACCCTCGCCGCCAACGAGACGGAGCTGGAGCACCTGCGGCGCGACAAGGACTACTTCGAGGGGGTCCTGCAGGACATCGGCCGGCGGGTCGAGGGCGCGGAGTGCGTCATCTGCATGGCGGACTCCACGACGCTGTCCGTGACCAAGTGCGGGCACGTCTACTGCCAGGGGTGCCTCCGCGACTGGCTGCAGCAGAAGGCCGACTGCCCGTTGTGCAAGGCCGCGCTGGTGCGTTGGGGTGATTCGGCGCGGCGTTCGTGCGGTGGGGCTGTAGGGCGTGGGAGGACCGCGGCGCAGGGCAGTCAGTGTACCGGGCAAATACGAATGGTTTTCCAAAATGGTTAATTCAGAGAACCGCCGTGTGCAAACGCAGGAAAAAAAACGCAAAACTGTTAAGTAATTACCAGGCACGAGGTTGTGAAATAGGCAAATTCTCGCAGACATTGGGTAAAACCAATTAATTGTAGGATTCTGACATTTGCGGCTGAGTGCATGCACAATGCAACCTTTTTGTTCTGTTTCTCATCTGCATTTCTGTGTTCTTCGAGTGGCCGCAATCGGTACGCCGGTGACCGCCCGTATCTGCCAAGAGACAAAGCCTCATGGACACCATTTCCCAGAAAGCAGGGGCCCGGTAGCGTTTCCAGGGCCTTCTACAGGCCCACAGCCCCCTGACCTGTCCGACCCAGGGCCACACACCAAAAAATGGGGCCAGGGAGCCGCCACCCCTAAGTCTTGACTGCCTGTGGAAGGCCTGGCGCCTGGATCGACCTGAATCGCAGGTCTACAACTGTTGCAGAAGTTAGAAGCCCGGCCTCTCGCCCGGCCTCTCGCTGACGCCCGGCATAAATGGAGGTCAGAGAGCGGAAGCATGACCACAATACCGCCGCACTGACGACCCAGTCAATGGAGATCTGAGGCTGCTCATCATTTTACACTAGCGACCTGCCAACTACCATCCGTTGCATCAATTGCTGTGATCAGATGGTCTTCAACAAACAAAGAGGTCAGCCAAGGACCAGCTGCTTGTACCATTGCCCCCCCCCCCCCCCCGGCGAGAGCAACAGTAGTAGTTGTTTCCGCAAGTTTTGGAACCACTTCCTACTTTGCCCTTTATAAGTTCAGCCCCCGTGTCAGAGGAACAGCACGTGTTGTTTCCGTCAAACTTGGGGACTTTTAGTGTTGTTCTCGCATTGGGGGGGGGGGGGGGTTGCCAAAAGAAACACGACATTGCATTTCATTCGGTATTGACCGCGGTCAAACCGCATGCGCCATGTCGCAGCCTTTTGGGACCGTGGGATTGACGGTTCCGATTGTTTGTTGAGGTGTTTCGCAAGGCTTACAGGCAGGGGATGGGGCTGTGGCTTGGGGGCCCGTGTGGCTTTTTGTGTACATCGGGCACTTCTCTGGTTGTCTGCATTCGTGAATGCTGGAAAGATTCGCTTCCATGGTGGCATTGAGTGGTCAGTCGATCTACTGCAGCAGCACCGTATTGTGACTGCGAAGGTGCGGGCCGCATTAGCCATCAAATCAACTGCCGCTCTCTGTGTATTGTTATTGTGCTGTACACCCCCCCTCCTCTACCCCCTCCCTACAGCAACACACTCCCCCGCCACCCAATGCCCCCCAGGGCAGAAAGAATGGAGAGGGTGGAGAAGAAACTGGGCAGGGGGAAAGGGACGAACAAAGGGAGGTGACAGGACAGGGCAGACCGCACTCGCCGAAAACGGTGCAGAGCGCAGAAGGAGGAGAAGGAAAGGAAAAAAGGGAAAGAACCATTGCGGTTGTTAGAAGCCCCCGTCAGGAAAATGATCCTGCAGATGCACACCCCAGGCCGCACAAGTCAGTGCTGGGGTCGGCAAACCCAGCATGGACTCAGATCTGGATGCACCTGGTCAACGGCACGGGCAACAGCCCGTCTCCGGGACAGGCGACCCTGGAGTAGTCAAACAGGACAAGTCATCCAGGGGCTCCGTTGACACAACCAAAACACGTTCGGGCCCAGAGGGTCAAAATGAGCAGTGGGGAGAGGCCAATAGGCGCCGCCAAAGGCAAACAATCAGATACCGAGGCCTTGTGCCAAACCCTCCCCCCCCATGTCCAACGAATGCCTTGTCCTACAAACACTTCCGTTCGGGCCGTAATTTTTTGGGACCTAATTAATGAGGGGCCGGGTTTGGGTACCGAATTAATTGAGTACCGAACGGCGTGTCCAATGAACACTCCTGTTCGAACCGTATTTTTTTTTTTGAGGACTTGATTGTTAGCTTGACACCGGGGGGGGGGGGGACTGGACACAGAAACGCGGCAAGGCATGTGGTGGACAACCTGAACGTGGAGGGGAGTGGGCAGCAAAAGCCGTAAGACCCCCCACAATAACCAGCGCAACCCAGTATGCTGACTACTGGGCTCCGCTAACGCGGAAACGACACCACAAGGAACACAAGGATGGCAACACAAGGAACCGCCGCAACCGCCGTCATGACGCAGCGACCCGACGCAGCACGCAAAGGGAAGAACGGGTGACTGTACAGGGCCCTGTAAAGAAACAGCAGCCCAACGGAATGTCACACAGGGGGGGGTAACCTGATGATTGCCTGGTTTGTGTAATGCGGCGTCACGGTGTTGCGGTGTCGCTGTGTGCCCCAGGCGCACGGGGACGTGATCGACATTGACACGACCCTCAAGGCCCTGCCCCCGACGGACCCGCTGGTGCAGAAGTACGGGACGAAGCCCGCGGCGGTCGTGGCGTTCATGAGGTCCGCGCTGGAGGCGGACCCCCGGGCCCAGTTCCTGGTGTTCAGCGAGTGGGACGCCGCCCTGGAGCTTGTGGCCCGAACGCTGTCGTTGAACGGGCTCGGGAACGCGATCTGCGGTGGGTCCCCACAGAACAGGTCGTCATACACAATGCCCCTTCGGTTTGGGGTGTGGGGGGTGCATGTGCCCCCCCTCAGGGCTCCTTTCAACAACTCAGCACCACTTGGGGGGGGGGGGGGGTGCCCCCACCCCAACCCCCTGGACCCCCCCCCCTTAAGTGATGGGGGTAAATTTTTCTCCGGGCCTTTGGCCAATCAAAAATTTTCCCTGGAGCCCTCAGCGCCAGTTGGTTTCGGCGAAAAAAAATTTCGGCGCCTCTAAAAACTCAGTGGGGGTGGGGGCAGTTGGACCTGCCCCCCCCCCCTGGACCCACCCCCCCACCACCCACCCACCGCATTAAAAGGAGCCCTACCCCTACCCCCCCCCCCCTCCAGCAGCAAACAAGCGGGCATGCACTTCATGCGTACCACCGTCTGGTGTTCAGAGATCCCCCCTGCCACACACCTTACCCCTCCTGCGCCTGAACAACGGAGACCCAAGATGAGCCCAGACCCCATGCTCCACCGCTGTCAAGCCGGCTGGACGTGGCTCGTTCCCTACTTTTCCAGGGACAGGCATCATCACTCCCCTGTGGAACATTCGATAGCCGTGTAAGAGCGGTGGCCTCCAGGCAACCGGTGCTGATGTGGTTTGCGCTGCGGGAGCAGCAGTTTGTGATTGCGGAACAGCTGCACAGTGTTGAACTGATGGAGTCTGGCATGAGGTCAGGATCATGCGGGGTATTGCAAAGCCTGCCATCATCCCTCCCCCCCCCCCCGTGCCATTTTTTTCGCAGGCCTTCCCCCGCCACAGACCCCCCTGGACGCACTGTACCGCCTGGTTCTCTCAGTCTTTACCCGAGAACAGCTCGTTGAGCTCTGGCATAGGGCGTCGCATGACGTGCCTGGGTGCACCCTAAGCCACGTGCTCAATGGCGAGGCCCATTCTTTGGCGAGTGCAGGCCTGAATCATCCTGCTCCACTGCCTCTCCCATTACTACATATAGTCCGCGTCCAGACCTGAGGGCGTGTGTGGCCTGAAGGCACGATTCTGACCTGAAACCGAATCTTGGCTGGCGCCGCACGCCGCCTTGCTGGACTTATGAGCACCTTGCGATGGCGCCTGGACAATGGGGGCGTACCATGCGCTGTGCCCGCGCTGTGCGAAAAGTTGGCTGTCCTCCACCACCGGGAGTTCGGTAAGTTCAGAAGATTGAAAGGACGTCATTGAATGGCTGCTGCAGTGGACGGGGCTATAGGGGGCAGAATTTAGGTCCCTGGGACCCATGGCAAGCATGAGACGTTTGAATTTTTGATTTTTGAATTGATTGTGCATGATTCCGCAGGTGCGTGGTTTTCAGGGTTGTTACCTGGATAATCACCGTAATAATTGGCGCTGTGCGCGCGCTGTGCGAAAACGCCCCCACTGTGTGTCGCGGCTCCGCCGCATGATACTTGACATGATGTTGGAATGCCAGAGGAATTCTGGAGGATGACCATCGTCGATCTGTGGCCAAACCCGAGGGCATGCAGAGGGCAGGGCAGGGGTAGCCCACCCCAGGGGGGTCTCCCAACGGGGAACACCGCAGGCATTGTGGCGTAGTGCCCGGGCCTCGGAGCGTTGCCGTGCGCAATGGAGGGCTCGGACGCTGTGCAGCGCGGCGCACTGCGCAGACCACGGCCTCCTCATTGGCCACGGACCACACCAACGGTCGTTGCTCGCCGTCCGTCGGTAGCAACGCCTTGCAGATGTGTCTTGTGAACCAGGTCTTCGCGGTCTCGTGTACCACAGTCGCGGGCCTCCGAGTGACTCGGGGCTTGGAGCTCTCACAGGACAGCCAGGGCTGTCCTCAAGAACGCCCCCCCCCTTTTTTTTGTTATGGACAGCCCTTAAGGACAGCCCCTAGGGACTACCAACCGCCGCCCACCACCCGCCGCCGACCGCCACCAACCACCAACCGCCAATCGCCCTCCGCCAACCGCCATGAAGCGCCAACCGCCACCAACCGCCACCAACCGCCAACCACTGCCAACCGCCAACCATTGCTCAATTTTTTTCCCCCTCGAGGACAGCCCCAGGGACAGCGGTGCTGCACAAGGTCAGTGTTCCGCAGCTACTGGACATCCCTCGCGGGACTGCGCCGCCCAGTGGTATGGGTTCCGCTCGGAGCTCTCCCCTTCGACATGTGTTCAGAAGATGCCGAGTTTGAGTCCCTGATGGTGCATGAGTGATAACCCCTTCGGCATCCTCGGCGCTGGGGTGTCCTAGGTGACCTCTTGAGCCGGAGGGCACTGATGATGGTCCGCTGATGTCAGAGATGACCTGGGTACTCTACCGTTACCTCTGCCCCCCCCCCCCCCCTTCCCGTGCAACCTGACCATTTGAGGCCGTGCCGCTAACACCGATACCAGCAGCCCACTCCAATGTGTGCCCGCGAGTCCAGTCAGCACAGAAACAAACCAACGCCCAATAGACGGCGAGCAGCACGTCAGTCTGCGAAGATGGAAGTAACCGCCACCAAACCTGCTCCACCTTGTGCCCCCTCCCTCCCCACCACCCGCCCCCAGCCCCCTCTCTGGGTGGTGTCCAATAGAAGTCCGGTCCTTAATACGTGACCGGTGTGAGTTTTGGAGGCCTGGCTTGGTGACATCAATTTTGCATCCGGGTGCATATCAAGTTATCGGGTCTGAGCCGGAAAAAGGGGGGAGTACCCGTGGGCACATGGCATGCACGAACAAAGAGCAAAGAGCGCACAACATCACGATGAGAATCCTTCATGGCTGCCCCCTCCCTTCCCCCCCTCCCCCCCTCTTATTTTTGACTGGTAGTCGGTGGGTGGAGCATAGTGGGACAGGTCCAGATCGGCGCCGCCCGCATGCAGCACCCTCCTGCGCACATGCGATAGGCAGCGCCATCCTGCAAACAATTCATCGTTAACACGTCCGCATTGCAGGCAGGAGGTGCTGAGTAAGTTCCGCGCAGGGAAGCTGCTGGCGATTCTGCTGTCGTTGAAGCACAGTGCGAGCGGGACCAACCTGCAGTGCGCCAATCATGTGCTGCTGCTGCATCCTCCTGGGCGCAACCGGGCGGACATGCAGGCAGTGGAGACCCAGGCCATCGGCCGGACGGTGCGGATCGGGCAGACTCGGCGGGTCGTGGTCACGCGCTTCATTCTGAATGATACCATCGAGCAAAGGATGCAGCAACGGCTGTTGGCGGAGGAGGGCGGACAGAGGGTGGGTGCGCAGGCGGAGGTTGAGGAACCCCTGCCCTCGTTGAGCCCTTCCCACGCATCCAACGCATCCAGCAGCAACAGCAACAGCCACAACAGCAGCAGCGTTGCCTCCCCATCCTCCACAGCACTCGGCAGTGCCCCTGCAACAGGTGCGGTTGAGGCCGGGGCTGTGGCTGATGCTGTGGTCATCCAGGACGACAGTATGGAGGCATTCCCATCTTCTGCGGCCTCTGGCAGTGCCCCTGCAGCGCGTGTGGCAGAAGCGGTGCAGAGTCTATTGGCGATGGGGTTCCCTGAGGACCGAGCACTTCAGGCTGCACAAGACGCTGACGGCGACATTCAGGCTGCTCTGGACCGGCTGCTGTAGCGTATACCAGGGGTGAGCCCTGGATTGACGTGATGAGTTGGGTTTGTGTTGGGGGGGCTGCTGTAGCCTGATGACGAAATGACGAACAAACACTGAACCGTTTGCCCAAGCGCAGGCTTGCGTGCTCTTGTGGTCGTGCCGGTGCAGGCCCTTGCTTAGTGACAAAACAAACCCCCAGCCCTGGGGGGGTCAGAGGCCGAAAAAAAGTTTGTTGGCCTCCAATTTCGAGCCCCTTTGATATATATTTCTTTTTTGCCCTGAGAACAAGTCTTCTGATGTGGGGGTTGGGGGGGTCGGGGCCGGCCGGGGCTGGCCAGGGCCCCAAATCCCCTCCTCCCCCTGGGGGTCCTGAAGCAATGGCCTGGACCGGTTCCCGCCTGGTGCCCATGCCCCGGGCCGCCACCCGTGAGTTTGGGGCTCAAAACTCTGCATTCAGGTTACATGTCAATGCAAAAGATGGCTTGAGTGTTGTACCATGCACGGTGTTGAGTGAGCAGTGGCCAAAACAGAATGGAGAAGTGCTTACCTGCCTGGTTGTTGTTGTTGTTGTTGTTGTTGTTGTTGTTGTTGTTGTTGTTGTTGGTGGTGGTGGTGGTGGTGGTGGTGGTGGTGGTGGTGGTGGTGTTGCTTGCAGGAGGGAGGGGTGCAGTAGTATATTCAGGGTGATGGGTGTGCGGAGCCATTCCACACCACAATACCGTGCTGAGTGGTAGCATTGCTGGAAAAATCCCACATGATCTGACACCGTTGAACATCGCGACTGCCTGCTTGTGTTGCTTTTTTTTTGTTTGCAGGCGTGCACCTTCAGCCGCAACAAGCAAACATATTTTTCTCCTGCTTGTCTTTTCTTGTGGGTTCTGGGATTTCTAGGCACTTGATTTGCCGGTTGGCGGTACGCCGATGGCGTTGGCCAGTCAGCAGACGTTAGTTGGTGATACCATTTCTATGCTTTTTCGGGTTGGGATAAGTCGTGGGGTCAATCTGCATCATTGAAGTGCATTCTTCCAGCTGCAGCCCTTTCGGACACCGCTGTTGCACGTGTTCCTCAACATCTGCGCAGGTGGCGAAGGGTCCCGTTCCAGAGGAATCAGCTGCATGCAGCGCACGTGTCGGGAGGACCCGACTGCATGTGAGCCATTCCTAATGTCGTGGATGCAAGTGGCAGTTCTGATCAGAACTGTAGATTCATGTCTGCCACGTTACGACCACATGCCGCGGTCTTTCAAATCAGCCCCGCATCATCGGCGCCTTGTCTTGCACGAGGTACAATGCGTGGTCCGGTGGGCCTTTGCTCCAGGCGGTTCCCACTCAAACCACGTGTTGGCACTGCCCATGGTACAATGAACACTGATTAGGACTACTCTCCAGCGCGTGATAACGCGGCCTGCCCCATGCAGGCAACGGCCTCAACCCTGCCCCCCCCCCCCCCCCATAACGCTACATCAGTTTTTCACAGGGTTGATTTGGTCATGACTGGGCGGGCAGTGCCCTCTGGGACCTGATGGTCTTTTTCTGTACTTAGCAGTTGATTTGATCTGTGTGTTATTGTGCCGTGCCAATCCATTGAACTCTGAGAATATTGGCTGGTAGTGTCTGGGCAGGGGCATCTAGTATCTTGCTACCGACCACATTGTGCAATGGTACTGATTCTGGGAGGAAAGCCCGTCAGCCACCAGACCTATCGAATCGAACGCGTTCTGTGGTCGCTCTGCATCGCAGCAACAGCTCACGCATGTCCTATTTCAAGTGTCGTCATGTGCTCGGCAATGCACGTTGTTGGCACGTCTGCTTCAGGGGACAGGGGATGGGGCTAATTTCCCATGACAGTCGGTTCCTCTGCCGGACGTCCCCCCTCCCCCCGTTGCTTTGTAATAGTTGGGCTTATGCAACGGGGACCGGAGGAGGAGGAGGAGGAGAAGGAGGAGAAGGAGGAGGAGGCCCAGCCCTTGCTGGCCACTCGGTCTGAGCCGCGGGGAAGACGCCAGCTCAGACTGGAACCCGTGCGCTCCGCCTCAGCTTCAGGTCAAGGGTCTAAAATGTGTCACCCCAGGGTCATAGGGCCGCTCGACATCCCCTCCTCCAGTATTACGGTTTTGTTTGGATTGGCAGGAGTACTTGGGACACAGGGCGGGGTGGGTTGCCGTCTTTTCTGCGAAGGTCACCAACAAGACTGCGATGGGAGACCCGGTTCCCCTGCATGGCGTGGCCATCGCAGGTGACCAATGTGGTGTTGGGTGTAAAGCAGCCGCCGCACTGGAGCGCAGGAACGTGCCAAGAAAACCCGTGATTCGATTTCGTTGACAGTCTTTTGGGCTGGTGCACAGTAAAGACGGTAGTGTAGTAGAGCCGAGTTGACTGGTGGTTTCTGCCCCCCTACTCTCGCTTGGCATTACACAGGTCCTGCTGGTCTGGGGAGGGTTCAGAGCACAGTGGGTGCTGAGATGCACTAAGACGTGTCGCGGGGAGGCGTGTTCGACGGAGATTTTTATAGCCAAGTGGCTGTCGGCCGGTAGGTGTTGGCAACGGCAGGCCAAGATATCAGTGTTGCGCCGGGATCTGTGGTATTTTGTGTCGGTGTTGGAGAGCTGGTTTCAGCCTGGCTGTTCGATAGAGCTTAAGCTACCGCGGCCGGTTATTACACCGCCCTCTAAGCAGCATCAGCGAGCGCACAAGAAACACCGATAGAGAAGATTTTTGAAGAGGTGTTTATGCGTAAACAAAAGGGTGGCCGGGACGTTGTTTTCAAAGATGGGTCGTCAAAAATTGCGTATCAACAATTGACAGGTGGATACGGGGTATGATACAGTGAGGGTGATGAGCGCAACAGGTCGTTTGTATTGGCCAGGGATGAGGACCAGACAAATATCAAGGGGGAATTGCGAACAGCCTTCTATGCCGTTTCACGGCAGCCAGCAGGGAAACCGCTCCATATGGTTGTGGATTCGGAATAGGTGTACGTACTAGTAACGGAGTGGGGTTTGGCAGCGCCACCATTGGCGCACAGCTACTAGGGACTTGGCACAAGGGATTTATGGGAGCCCTGTCTGGATCTGCTACAGACACGGAGGGACCTGTTTTCAATACAGTGGGTGCCCTTGCATATAGACATCATGGGGAACGAGAAGGCAGACCAGTTGGCAGAGGAAGGGGGGGTGAGGCATTGGGCTTACTGCCGTGTGTGGGTAAGGGACGTGCAACGATCACAGTCCTGGGAGTGGCAGGCACTAGGCCTGGAGGAGTCACACTCAGAAGTGAGCAACAGTGTAGAGACTAACGAAGGGCAATTCTCAGAAGGGCGACGCATTTGTCGCAGCCGCACAGACTGCAGATGCCATGGGCTCTCGTCAGACTGTGTGAGTGAGCAAGGGTCGGCCGTCAGTGTAGAGTCGTGGGAGACAGACAACAGATATGAACCTGCCCAACCTAACTAAGTCACGTAGGATTGACCATGAGCGGAGAGCATGGTGCATGGCAGTGCCCACGGTGTATTGTAGACATGGTGCAGGGTGGAGTCCTCCATCATGAACCGTCAAACAGAATCCACGCACTGAGATTTGGTTTAATGATTCGCGGCCCCGGTTGCCCTACGGGGTGCACCAATGGTGCTCCCTTCCGGCTTTCTTTTTTCTGGTTCTCCCTTTTTAGCCGTGGCTAGAAAGGGGGGGGGGGGGGTCATCCTTCACTTCAGAAAGTCCAGCCGCGGCTAGCCGCGGTTAGGATTACTCCAATGGTCCATGAGCTCACTGAGGTGAGCACATGATATGTTTTGCTGCTGTTAAGCGTGCTCTTGTAAGTGGCCTTTGTAGATGAATGCATGCTTTCCTTCATGACCACCACAATATCCTCAGAGCCCTGTGCAATGGCACAATTATTTGGGCATCTTCTAGGAGCATCTCCAGATTGTCTGGCTGGAGCCGCCGTTGATAAGTTGCTAAAGATTCCTCAACCATCCGAAGGTGCTCAGTTCCAAGATTTCATCAAAATTTTGCGCATGGTGTCTGTGGCCCAGTCTTACACAAGTGCTCTAAGTGACCTTGGGCTTAAGCAGCTCTTCAATTGGACCTTTGAGTTTGTTACAGGCCGAATACTACAAAATCTTGGGATATGCCCCTTTGTGTGGGCAGAGTGCGTACGCACCATCGGGCACATTCATCAAGAAAGCGCAGCACGTGGCAAGTCTTGCTTGTCTAATAATAGAATCTTGCGCATCATCGCTATGATTCCCGAGCCTGATCCGATCACCAGGTAATTTATGTTGTGTCTGAGCGATTCGTCCCCAGAATGTGTTGCAATCTTGCATTCAATCTTTTGGCTACCTTTCTCACTTGTCTCCCACAAATATTGGTAAATGGCCTCCTTGCTGTGAATTGTTTGGTACTGGTTGAGTGCCTTCGCTATTCACAGTGTGCATGATGTCTCCACCTTTTGCCCTATGCGCATTTATCTGTTGCGGACACATTGAACCCTGTCTTTCCCCTTTGCACCATTTGCCGCCCTCGTTATGTGTAAGCCTTGCAACCATTGGATCATTTTGCAATCCAAGGGAGCAACAATATAGAGAGAGGTTGTAACATTTCATTTTATGACACAGTTTTCAAAAGAGCACTTCTGCGAACTTAGCCCTTTTTGTATTGACAACACCTGACTGCCCTATTCACCTTTTGACAGCACAATTGACCAGCCAGGCAGCCACCCACCCCGCCAACCACCAAGCTGTGGCTAGGGTCAGCTAGCAGCAACCATATTTGGCTAACGATACATATGCCGAGAAAAAATAGGGTGTTGAAAACACGTTGTGAAAGTTGTGTTCCTTTGCTATTGCATGCTACACAACACCATTGGATTGAGATTGATGTTTTTTGAAATTCAGGGTTTTTTTGTGGCAATTTTTCGCTATGTTGGGTCCCGCCCGCAAATTTGCCTGCGCTCTCGGGCCGTTGCCTCACATCTATCAAATCATCACATCTAGCAAACCGGGGTAAGAATATCGAGGTTTGGCTAGTAACACGTCAAGGTGCCCATTGTTTTGTTGTGTTTGTACGTTGCAAAGATTGCTCGCAAGTTTGACAGCACTGTGGCACTTTGTCTCTTAGGTCCTACCGCGGTCAAGGATTCTCTGAAAGATACCCTACTCATTTGGCGGCCCTACATTACATCTTGTCAGAGTTCTTCGGGAGTCCAACAGATCCTACCGCAAAGGAGCGCGTGCTCTCGTTTTTGAAGGAGTACCAACAGACGGAGCACTATGTCGCCAAATATGCAATTTCTGCAGTGATACTAGCCGGAGTCCTAAGGGATTTTAACTTCGTAGATGACTTTCGGCCCAAAGACTGCACGGCACAACGGCTATTTAACAAACCACACCCACCGGCACCCAGGCCAACGCGACCACCGGCAGAAGGTACTGCGTTCCCCACATACTATTTGCTGCTATCCTATGCTGCGCACAATATGCCATAAGTTTTTTGGTTGTGAGACTTGCTGTGGTGCATGTTGTGTTGCACGGTGTTCTGCGGCCCGGCAGGACAACACCCGAAGACATGAGTGCTGCGATACACAGGTTGCATTTGAAGACTCGTGTGTTGAAGCAATTGTATGACACTATTTCCACACGTGCTAGGGCGGCACAATTTTGTAGCGAAGGGACCCTGGTTGTCTTGTGTTAAAGCGAAATATCCGCAAGGGTTGAAAAAAAAGTCAAGCTCAAATATCGCATACTTTATTGCATGACTGTTTTCTAGTGCCTGAGCTGCTAGTCATGCTCGAGGGTGGAAGGAGGGGGGGGGACGGTGTTTCACCACACGGGGGTGTAGCACAAGAATTGCAAAGGTAAAGGGCTGGTCAGTGAGGTCATTATTGGGAAGCCAACAACTGGGCTAGTTGTAGCGGTTGGCACCTGCAGAAGGAAGGAATGACACAATGCTACTTAGATATCACATTATGGCCTGGTAGGCCGGCATACCACATCGAGGAGCGTAGCGGTGTAGAGAAGTTGAAGCCCCGACACAGTTGGAGGGTATGCCCCCCCGTCAAGCAAGGGCCTCTCAATCATGCCTCTTAGGCCTTGTGAAAAAGCAGAATTGTATGGCTCCCGGAACTCAAGACGACTTCAATATTGTATCTTTTATGTGATTTCAAGCCGTCGTATATGTTCATTGCCCCTAGGCTGAGGTCACTTGATGTTTCTCCCATTGTCCAGTGACAATTACTGTGCACGTACCAATGCTACTGGAATGATTTGATGAGGCTATGTTTCGGGCTGCTATAGCATCAATGGCAAAGCTGGAGCCCGAGAGCGTTACCATTGCATCGGTTACCGAAATCAGGTATGTTTTGTGTTTTGTCTTCTTGTTGGCCCATTCTTTGCCAATAACTGTTGATTAAACAGTACTTATTCAAGGGTTCAAAATCCTTTGGCGGTGATCACGGGAAACGGATTCTCGGTTACATTTGTCCTTATATACTTGATTTTTGTGTTTTCGAGGTGGCGGCTGGTGTGATGTGGTGACTTTTCTTCATGAGCGTTGCCTTTCCCGACTCTACTTGGCAGTGCTCTAGCACAAAGTAGGTTTCATTGAAGTTTCGTCTTGCCTTGTGTTGTGCAATGCGGTTTGCACTTGCCCTCCATTGCACACACCATCCCGTTGTTTTAATGGCACCTAGGCATCACACACTCCAAGTGCCTATTGCGGTTTTGTGATCTCGTTGTATACCGTTTGTCGCTACGTGTTGTAGACCGCAAAAAGTGCAAATGGTGCGGAGGAGTCAATCACGTGCTGAAACACAACTCCAAGTTGTTGCTGAGCTCCAAGGCACTGTTCTTCCAAAAGATTTGACTGATAGCGCCCTGAACGATGAGTTACTGGGATATGGCGTTTGGCTACGGGAAGGTGAAAAAGGGTCCATCGCCAACATGCAGCGTATGTTGTTCGACACAACCTATTCGTTCATGAAATTGCCCCGTGGCATTTGTCTTCCTTTTATAGCTAACATGACGGCCTACATCCCCCAAGTGAATCCTTTGATATCACCCACTCTGCTCCAATCCCCGGCATTGTGGGTGAACCCGCCCCAATGGGCCCATGTTCTCGGTGTCTCAGCCCAAACTTCCCACATTCGGGACGATTCCGCCCCAAATGCCTCCCGTACAAATCACATTAAGTCACATGACTACGTGTTGTAGCCTACTACATGCTAGCCCATTTGATATGTTGCACACTGTGGGGAAGGCTGGCATTTCTTTGCACTTTTTTTGCAGGTCAGCTGAAGGTCAAGCTGCCCGGCCGACCTTCTCCACCAGCACCCTCTGCATCCGCTCTGTCATTTGGTTGGGCAAGTCCTCTCTCCCCCTATGCTCCCCGCAAGGCTCGCCGGCTATCGGCACGATTGTCTGGGCTGACGCAAGTTCATGGATACATCAACTCTGTTGACCTCATGATTGAGGTGATGAAGGAACACCAAGATGACATGCAGTTGCAAGTTGCCAGACTTAAAGACAGTATCACGAATTTCGAGAACTTGATGCAGCTTTCGCCTCCGGGGCCATATCAAACATGGTTGTCTGGAATCTTTTCTCATATGGCCAATATCTTGCACCAACAAGTCGAGCTCGCTGGTCTCCAAGCACATTTCAATGATGCTACAATTGAGGTTCTTGATGCCCTCGGACGCAGCCAAACATTAACTCTGCAAGCCTTCGTGAATGAACAAATTGCGGGTGCTGAAAGGCATTCTGCCCTTGCTGATCAACACCATTCGGTGTTGCCGAGCGAACTGCTGCAATCCCTGTTCAAGATAGCTGAAAAGCCTGAGGGTTACATTTTTGCAAATCAAGTGCTCCAACGAGCAACACTCTTGGGTGAATGCGATGAATTATCGCAACAACTCTACTTAGGAGATAAAGCCGCGAAGGTCGATATTCATCAACACCATTTGCACGTGCATACCCTGATGAAGGTGACCCTGCCCGACGCCGCAGTTACGTTCGTGGAACAATGGAAGGAGCATTTGGAAGGGCCATGGAATCGCCTTGTGGTTGTCTTTGACTTGGACCAAACGATCATCCATCATAACGAAGTATCTTGTGGCGATAGGGATACGGATGATGTCTTTTACATCACCGTTCAGGTGTTTTGTTTTCCACCTTCACAAACCTGCTGCTCCGGGTTGGGGACGAGAACAAAACCTTGGAACAAGGAGGGACGCCCCAGCCCCTAGGGGACCGGTGGTGAGGGACGCCCCCCCCCCCCCTTCCCTTTCCAAGTTGTGTTTAAAGTTGAATTTGGTGGGTGGTCACAATTGTGTGATTGGAATATGATGATTGATGAGGAGGTCATCGAACATAGTTCACTGTTGCGCTTTGTAGTCCTGTAGTTGTCCAACAGCTGTTACAAGGATGTGAGGTGTGTATCTGGTGGTGCAACCCAGGTTGCATACCACAGAGCTTCAATGTATTAACAACAACAGTGCGAAAGCCCTTGGAATTTAATGGGGGCCATGCTGAATGATGGAGCATTGAGGAGTTCATAGCAACCATGTGGAATTTGTTGGGCACTCTTTGTGGGCAGCTTGGCAAGGCGGAGGGTCAACCCACGACCGGCAAATCATTCAGCAAGCCCAGACTGTGACGAGATTATGTGTGTTATCAGTATAAGTCTTGTTTGTATCCCACAGAGCAAGGTCTTTAAACGCACAATCCGCCCTTATTGGGGTCAGTTGCGTGATTGGTTGCACGACGAGCAACAGAAAGGACGAATCCGTGTGATGGTGTACACCGCTTCTGACCGAGGTTGGAATCCGCAGGACGTCATCAAGCGCTTGTTTAAGGATATCAATCCCATGGTTCTGTACCGTGAAGCTATGAAACCCGTAAGCTTCAATGCCAAAGGGCATCCTTCATACAAGAAAAACTTGGATGCCTTTCGACCATCCCGTGTGGTGCTCGTGGACGACAAACCCAACAATTGTGAGCCATCCACGAACCAGCTGACATGTAAGCCATGGACTGGAGGTGTGTGTGTGTGTGTATGTGTTTGTCATGTTTGCATTGCTCTGCCGTGTGTGTGTTTGAGAGCCTGTCTCCTGTTTTGTCTGGTTGCCATAATTTTTCACTCCTCTAATGAGGGCGCTTGGGGCCTGTGGCGCACTAATTTGTGGAGACGAGGTGCGAGTGCCAAAACAACGTTCATGGTCCTAAATCTCCCTGTTTGACTTGTGTTGCCTGACCCCATGAATTTGGTAACAGCATGTGAGCAGTGTTGCATCCCACGGCTCAAACATTCCCCTCTCGCAGGCAACAATGTAATGAACACGGGGTGGCACGAGTGACCAAAACCATGGGTACTTCTGGCCCCTCGACACATTACGTTGTGCACGAAATTAGCATAAGACGCAGAGTGCGTACCAACATGAGGTCCAAGGATTCAGGACATCACACCAGCACCATTGGACAATCGTTGGTACACATTCCCTCCTATGCTACTTGCAGAAAGATGCCTTGCCTCAGACACGTCTTGTTCTGATTGGCCTGACGAGGTGTTCGGTGACTTGTGCCCTGTGGCCTTTGCATTGTTGTGCTTTCTATCGTCCACACTGGGTTATTGGTCATTGCTTCATTGTTTCCCACACAAGCGCAAGCGCGTATGTGTGTGAACCCTCTGGTGTTGCAGTCATCTTGTCTTGTAATGTGTATGTGTACATCCTTGCCTTCTTGTGTGTGTGTGTGTGTGTGTAGAAGAGCCTGACGACGTCTGCGTAAATATTTTGAATTTTTTGACGGAAGCAGTTGCATCGTTGGACCGCAATAAGGAGTTGTTTGATATTCGCCGCCATCTTCGTGAACTACATGGTGCAAACTGGACAGCATCAACAAATGATCATGAATTGAGCTTTGCCTCATCTGGTGTGTGGTTGCCCTTGTTGTCACCTGGGGTTCTGCTTGTTGTTCGGTTTGTACCCTGGCATAAGGTGTCTGGTCTCCCACCACCATGCTGAGAAGGGGTACGGGGATGTTTATTGTGTTGGGGTAAAGTTCTGAAAGCAGAAACGCCTCTGCATTGTTTTTCACCTCGTGTTGGTTGGAATGTTTGGATCATGATCAATTTGCTAACGGGGGTTGCCTAAATCCACCCACATGGGTGCCTACATGCACCTGCAGTTCCTCAACAGCACAGACAACCACCTTTAGTCACAGACCACACCACATGACACTTCATCACACCAGACCACCAGACTGCCACACACCCCACGAGCACAGCACCATACAATAGCAAATCAATTCACAACACAACACAACACAAAACACCACACCACAGTCCATCACACCGCACCATGCCACCGCCCCACACTGCCCACACACCACACCACATCACGCAACACGACACACAACACTCCATGATACCACATGCTTTCAGCAGTGACATGCCAACACACCTTCAGCAGACACTTATTGCATGCACTTTTTGAGGAGGCGAGTGTGTAGTGGCACAAGTCAACCTCTCCATGTGAAGACTGCCATGCTGTTCATGCATCATGACAAGTGGGCCAGACACAGCAGAAACGTTACAAGCATTGTTACACAAAAAGAGGACCTTTGAGTTTGCGGGTCCCATGACACAGTGCTCTGTGCGTCGAAATTGCTTCACGTCCAGTATGTTGGTATCCCAGGATTGATTGTTCGCTCGTGCCGTTTGAGTGTTTGATGCGATGCTTTTGGTTACTGCCTCTCTGTTGCCATTTCAGCTGAATCGGCTGAATCGTTGCTTCCGCCAACGGACGAGATGGCCTCCCTCGACGTCCAGAGTACTGGCACTGCTGTTGTTTGCATGGCGATGGCCACTGAGAAGGATATCTGTGTTGTTGGTTCAGAAGATGGCACCGTAGCATTACAGTCAATGGATTTCGAGAAGGGAGAGTTGACTGTGACCACTATGGGTATCTTATGCCCTTGTAGGAAACCATCAGTGCCAAATTTTGAAAAGCACCTCTTTTGCATAGGTGTGCAGTTTTTGGCAGCAACTTTTTTTTCTTCTCTGGCAGTCAGCCCTCTGCACATTGCATGGCTCAAACTAATCGCATGCTGCCTCCTCTTTTCCGAACGAGTACTGCTGTTGTCTTAAGCAAGTGCAAGTTCAGATACCCTCAGGATTGGCCAGCTATTTTTTCATGTAGCCCCGTAGGCGGTTCCCCTGAATTGAAAAATGGATGTTTGCATGGGTGCGACGTTAGATGAGGGTCCACCTATGGCAGCCCTGCTGCCCCAATGATATGCTGGATCGCTGCAACTTCGTATAAACAATCAATCAAACATATGTGATGTGATCTGGACTCGGGCTGGGCTTATGCGGTGCTCTGGTGGATGTCAATTTTCTTTCGAAAGGTGCCTAGGGCCGCATTTGAACATGTCTTTGTTTTGACGCCGCACCTAACGAGGATTTTGACACTTGGAAAACACCTTGTGTGCCCGTTTGTGTTGCAATCGTGTGTGTGTTTGTGTTTGTGATCTATGCATTTGTATTTGTGTGTGTGTCTATGTATGATGGTATGATGCATAGATATAAGACACACACACATGATAAAGGCGACAAACAAACCCCCGTCGATAAGTCATTGTCCAGGTGAAAACCCCGTAGTAGGCAGGAGTGACCACGCCCTTCCCACTCAGTGGACTTTCTTACACCAAACAGCACGTAGCGCTGTCCTGCATGTCGCTGCTCAGGCACCCCGCTGTTTCCAATATTGGGTACATGGAATATGAGAGCATCATAGTGGGTTGGAGGCAGGTTAGGCTTCATGGATATGGAGGGTACTGGTCAGGGCGTCCTGAGTGGACTTGGTATCCTCTGGCATGTGTCAAAAGCAGTTACAGGAGCAGTACGTGACACGTGTCAGGCGCCTTTCTGTGGTACAGGCAAAGGGGCAGAGGCACGCATCCCGGTGCAACGCCCGCTACTCGAGTTCGAGGGCAGCCTCTGGCAGCCCAGCTTGACCAGAGGTCTGTACACGACACACAGAAGCCTGGGTACACACACACACACACACACACACACACACACACACACACACACACACACACACACACACACACACCCCTGCATCAAGAGATGCTGGATCACGCAGAGAGCCACCCCAGGGGCCGTGGCGGGGCAATTGGCAATAGGCATACACACATGCATACCAATGTAGACGCACTTGCGCATACAAACATAAACATGCACATGTAATACACACACACACACACATACACACACACACTATGCCTCTCCAAGGTACGGTGAGCGCACGGTCTCCACCCATAGCCGGACACCACTGGAGGGTTTGTTGCTCAATTTGCACGTTTCAACTGCATACTTATATGTATCATCCATGTACATTTGGGCAAAAGCTAAACTACCACAAAGGAAGCCTGTCTTGTTGTACCCATTTTCACCCTGCTTGCTGCTTGCTGTTACTTGCTGGTGCTTGCTATAAGGGTTACCTCCGCCCTACAGCCTAAAAGGTGCAAGAGAACCTAGTGACCCTAACCTTGAGGCGAGCATTACCCCAATGGTAGTAGTTCGGGTCAACACAAGGGGTCAAAAACAGGCATTGGGTACCTCCACCTCCTCTGCAGTGGCTCTCTCTATGGGGACGCACAGAAGTATCGTGTACTCGTGCTGCCGCCACTGGAAAACTTATTATACCCAATATTGAGTTAGGGGGTGATGGAATGGAATCGTCTACACTGTTCTGTCTGAACATCCAGGGCACGCTTTGGGGCAGGGGGTCTGAGACCCAGCGGTTTGTGTCCCACAGATAGCCCCGAACTGTTTTCTATCAGCGCACGGCAGCCGAAACCGAGTAGTGCCTGCCGACTTGTGCTAGGGTTCAGGCGGAGGACCCACCTGTGCTTGATTATGTCGTGATGGTGCGCACTGTGCAGTCGCTGCAGGGCCGCCTGGCAGGGCTGTCTTTCACCCCTGCACTGGCCCTTCAATCTATGATGGCCTTTGTGGTCTCGAAAGGGCGTCCTTGTGGCACCTGCTCAGCAGGCGCCGTTTACCATACAGTTCCGGTGCTGTGCAGATGGGTCACGTCTAGCCCTGCAAGGAACTACAGGCTCTAGTGGGTACTCGTGCATGGGCCAAGGCCGGTGTTCCGGGTACGGCGTCGTTGAGGAGGGCAAAGCCCCCCAGTGGCGCTGCTGCTGCCATTGAGCACCTAGGCCAGGTCATTACTGCCGGCGATGCACAGGGTTGTGTGCCCTCCAGGGTGGGTGTCGGGCTCCCACTGGAGAGGCAGTTGGAGGGCGCATGCACTCGCCACTTGCCAAGCCAGCATGCCACACACCAGGTGCGGAATAGCCACGCTCAGTGTTCATTTGGCAGTCAGGGCGCTGGATTTGGACATTAAACAGTTGGGGTGGCGGGACTGGGGGCGGGCTAATAGTATAGGGTCATGAGGCTCAGAGGGCCAGCACCGCCACGGGGCCTGGGACGGGTCAGCCAAGGCGCCCACCATGTGCTACACCATTTTCTTACGGGCTGTCGGAGGAGGCAGGCAGAGCCACTACCCTCTCCAGCATACACAAGGTGTGACAGTGTCAGTATTGGCATGGTGGCAGAGGCCATCCCAGGTGCAGCAGTGCAGCTGGCACCCTGCAGGGGACCAAATCCGGCGATTCAACTCCTCGTGCACACCCGATTCCCGCAGCCTGTGTCGGAAGAACAGGGCCTCGGCTGAAGAAGGCGGGTGTAGGCAGTTGGACAGCGTCCACGAACGTGGCGGTGCAGATCGCACCACACTATGCCACAGAAGTGGCACTCCTGGGGCAGTTGACATTGTGGCGGAGACTGCCACTCAAGGACACGGTAGGCGGAGGCCGGCTTGGCGGTGAGCGTCGGGATCGCAGCGGTCTCCACGTTGGCCATGAAGTCGGCCGCTGTAGGCCGCGGGAGGTCACGGCGGGGGCCAGCGAAGTATGTGTTGGTGACGACCATGTCGTACACTGCATACAATCCCACGTGGGGGTCCGGAGGGCAAGGACTGGGGTAATGGAGGTGGACCACTTGTGGCCAAGGACGCAGGTGGTGTTGTGGGCAAGCTCGGCAAAGGCCAGGGCTGCTGACAAGTCGGCGGAGAGGGGGATGCCGACCACGCGCAGATAGGTCAGGGATGTGGGTACATTTTGAATGTCGGCCAATACTCAGACCCTACTTTTCGCCCCTTTTGACAAGTTTTCGGTTCCATACTGGGGTTTTTTCAGCTTCCTATGCATTTGGGATGTGGCACATTTGAATTGTCACCCTTTGTTGCCCAATGTCAACCATTTTTACCCATTTTCCATCCCCCATATTGAACTCTCCCCACTATGGGGACCCCGAGAAGGCAGGGGTGATGTAGCCATACATAGCCCGCGGACCTTGAGGAGTTTGTGGTACAGCCTTCATCCCCACCACATCACTGACCTCGCTCGCCATAAACAAGTGTGTCGCGTCCACGCTCAGAATCACCACCGCCCTCCCGTTCACCCTATTCGCGGTCCCCATCACGCAAGAGACCACGGACAACGCATTCCCCGCGCTCCGAGTCAAGGGGCACCTCATCGCCGCCTCCAAGAGCGAAGCCACAGGCACCGAAACACTCGACGCAAGCGGACTTTACAAGGCTGAGTGGTTTGTTCATAGGGACAGTGGAGTACCAAGTTGAAGGCAGTTTCGTCGTTCTCATGTGGGTTTTGCTGCTTCGCTGTGCAACCAGTCAGGTGACAGGTTTTCTTGGGTGAGTATCCCGGCCTCTGCGTGCGCAGTATGCACACAGTGCCCACACAGTGCACACGCAGTGCGCACGCAGTGCAACAACTTGGCCCATAGTTGTGGACAGTAGCAGACACTTGGTAGATGACATCGTTAGGGGCGTCGATGGCGAAGACTTGGAGTATGTTCCGGTTGAATGCACTTGGGCATGTTGCTGTTTGTGGTTCTCAGGGGTGTGGGTGGCACGGGAATGGGTGGGGGGATAGGGGTGCTGCTGTCTCAGGTTCCCCACAACATTCTTTGTGGTACAGGGGACTGCCACGAGTCCCAATTACAACCAACCCAGATGGTGGGGTGCCAAGGTATTGGTCTGTTGGGCTGAGGTTTAGGCTCAGAACCCCATGGGGAGGGGTGAGGAAGTATGTTTGAGTGGCTGGTGGCCTGAGCTGCCCAGTGGGGGGCCCAGGTCCTCTGTCACAGTGAAATTGGCATCTCAACAGAAGACTGTCTTGAATGGAAAAAGGTGCTCCGCTTCGGCCAACCCATTGCCTTGTGAATCCAATGTCAGGAGGCGGAGGGGGCCTTTTTTGGATTGAGGTGCTGTTGCGTGTCCGTTCTACTGCATCTACACTCAGTGCGTGGAGGTGGGGTTTGTGGGGTGTTGGAGGGGAGTGTGCGTGCACGTGGGTGGGTGGACGGAAGGTGTGAGGGAGGGCGGGTGGGGTGGGCACATAAGTGCACCACTGCATGTCCAGGCCTGCAAGAACAGTGGTGGCCGGGTCCCTACGTGTGCAATAACATGTACACTGACATCATGCCTCACAGGGCAGTAGCAGTGTACTCTTGACCTGCGGATAGCCTGATGGTGCAGGAGAGCACAGAAGTCCCATCCGCAGCCACGTCCACAGAATCTGCAACAACAGCCCATACACGCAGTCCCCATCCCCACACAACGCAATGCGACTGCCAAATGGGTCCAACAGTTGCAGAGACAACGCCTGGTGTCGTTTGGACAAGGCAGCGTTTGTGCAACGGGGGGTTTAGGCACACAGTCCCCCACGTCATTAAAGCAGCTGGTTCTATGAGCTTTCTGGACCGGATTGGTTCGAACCCCTCAGTACGGTACAGCAGGCGCACGGGATACCTGGCAGGCATGCAACGGAGTCGGCCCGGCGCGGCAGCGTGGGGGATGTAGTTGCAATGGCACAACAGGAAAAGGCTCTGTGGGGGAGTGTTAGCGCACCAGGCACACGCCGGGCATCTTTTTTTTACCATTCCCCACGCGTGCCTGTTTTTGCCCATCCCCCTCACCAAACAATCTGCCCCCAAGAAGGCAGGGGTGATGTAGCCACTTCTGATTTGGTTATCCAGTGCGGTCTACTTGGGGGACTTCCCAAGGTGAGGATAAACTTCGGGCTATAGCCAGGATACTGAATACGAAGGTAGCGCACCAGGCGCGCGCCAGGCAAACATTGGTGTTCTGCTTCTCGCGTGCCCAGCTGCGGTTGTTTTGGTCCGTGAACACGGCATGTCAACACGCGGACTGACCCAATGAAGGTGATCTTCCTGGACGTGGATGGTGTGCTTCATCCGCTGACGGGCACAGAGATGTTCACGGAGCCGTGCATGACGCAGCTGAAGCGTATCGTCGACGAGACAGGTGCATGGCAGAGGCAGGGGCGGTGGACAATTGGCTTTCTCCCACGGGGGCCACGGACGTCCATTTCCCAAACCCCCCGCCCCCCTGTGCATCCCTGTGCAAGGCATTCAGGACAAAACCAGGAGTGATCAGGCACATGGGTAACCGGTGGCCTAAGGCATTGTTGGTGATACCCACTCACTGGTCCAAACAAAAAAGCAGTCATTTGGGACCTAACGTGGGTCCTGTCACAGGTGTCCATTTCCCAGACCCCCCCTCTCCTTCCAGTGGTACGCGAGCCCTGTATCCGTTGCTTCATGGCCAGCGACAGCCGTACCAGCCCCCCCCCCCCCCCCTCCCCCCGGGCGCAAGCCAATTAGGACAAGTATGTTAGGGTCAGGACGGGGTTTGGCCGAAGGAGTGCCGCTTTTGCGCCCCATGATATGTTTTGTAACTTACACAACCATATTTCGCACCCCGAGTCCTGTACTTATCTGCTTGCGGTGACGGATGAACCCGTTGAGTTTCGTCCTGAGGGTATGTAGCAATTCAGTCTTGACTTTCGGACTGAAGCGGTTGAATGATGATTGCGCCAAGCCAATTTTCCACTGCCCCAGGCAGATGCGGGGGAAGCCAGTCAACCCCCCTTCCCCGCCCCCCCTCTCTGCGCAACAACCAGCCCCTCATCGTTTCGGCGCCGCTCCCTCTTTTTTAAGTTTATGTCTGGAAGTCTGGGAGAGAGTCTGGGACGCATTTTGGTGGACGTGGATGTGACCTGTGACCCCAGAAGAAAGGCTTTCTGGGCCTCAGGCGCGCTGGCTGCAGTGCCCGTGCGGCAGAACTATCGATGCAACTGGGGGCCACTCTGCAGAAGTGACGAGCGCGCAGTGGAAGGTTTGACATAGTGGGAAATAGCAGTGGGAAGTGATGCGGCTGCTTCTGGGCTGGCCACCTCAACCCGTGCGTGCGGCACTCATGCGGTACAAGTACCCCCCCCCCTTTGTCCTAACATGGGCTTGTCCAAACACGGCGACCCCGTGTTTCCGCACTTTGGGGCTTTTTTTTGAACCATCGTTTTTGCGGTTCCAATGTAATAGAGAATGTGGTTTGTGGCCTTGGGCGGGCTACCGGAAGTGTCAATATGGGTGGCGAAGTGTTGGTGTGGCTGTACTTCCATGTGCTCTTGTGTTCTGGGGGTTGTGCTGGCGTGTTGGACACCTTTTTGTGGTCATGAACAAGGGTTGGCTTATGTCTGCAACATGTGTTCCGCCATACCAGCCACGCAGTACCACAGGCTTGTCCAAACACGGCGACCGCACTTTTGCCCCCTAAACCAGAATTTGGCCCGTGTTAGGAAAGGGGGGGGGGATTCCCTCTCAGAATCGTCTTATCCAACAGTCATCAGATGCCTATCTGGACCGAGGGTGCAGCACCCGATGCCCAAGTTTAGACATCACGCAAAGTCCCAATTCTTCCTCTCAATTGAAAGCGTGCCATGTGCCATGAAATGCAGCGGAAGACATGATCTGCCACCTGCGGCAAGCCGCAAGGGTATCAGTGAGGTCCGCCATCCCTGAGTCGCCGACCGCGTGTGCCAGGGTCAAGGATATGCCTTTCGTCTTCGTGGAGGGGGTCCCGGACCACCATCAACAAAGTGAACATGCAGTTGCAGAAGTGGGGCATTCCGAAAGTCATCGGTTGCACGCCTCAGTTCACAGCAGCGCGGCGGTATGATTGTGATTGCGCTTCTTCTGTGCTTGCAGCTGCGAAGGGGTGTGTCTCTGCGTCTCTTTGTTGTTGGTCTGGTGAAGTGCAGCAGTTGCCTCTGTCATGCGCTTTTACCATCGCTTCAGCTGGTGTGAGGAGAAGATCTGACGTCTGGCCTTTTTCCGGCATGTGATTTTTGGGGCATAACCACCAGGCATTTGCCCAAAATTAATCTCAAACCCCAGATCTGACTGCAAGGATTCTCATCACCCCAAACCCTCGTGGCACTCAATGGGACAACTGGCAAAATAATTTGTGTTGCCACACACACAATTTTGCGTTTCGACAAGGCCAAAAGAGTAGACCAGTCATTTGCCACTGGCGTCAAAAGATCCGAGCAAGCACTGCTCTAGTTGAGCTGTTGAGTGACACCATGAAAACCCCCCCCTCCGGGACAGCCGACCCTGGAGTAGTCAAACAGGACAAGTCATCCAGGGGCTCCGTTGACACAACCAAAACATGTTCGGACCCACAGAGGGTCAGAATGAGCAGTGGCGAGAGGCCAATAGGCACCGCCAAAGGCAAACAAACAGATACCGAGGCCTTGTGCCAAACCCCCCCCCCTCCCTCAACCTTTCTGCACGTTCCTCTGAAACTTTCTTTATGCTGTCCTGTGGCCTGCGTGACAGGTACGCCTGCTGACATGTTGGGAAAGCTGCAGATTTTCTTTTGGACGGATGGAGCTGTGGAGATTTTACCCCACGGGTGAATCCTGAAGGCTCCCGAAAAAATTACTTCGGGGTGGGGAGGGGGGCCTTGGAGCCCCTTTTCCAACCCCCCCCCCCCTGGAGGGGGCTCCAAGGGAATATGCTTGTGCCCCTCGGAGCCCCTTTCTGCAACCCCCCCCACCAAAAAAATTTTGCAAGGGCTCCAAGGGCCCCGCCTCCCCAACCCAAGTAAAATTTTCACCAGCCCAAAATGCCCAGAATGAAACAAGGCATTCAGAAATGCCCCCCAAAACCGAACAAATCTCGACTGCCTCCCTCCCCCACCCTCTCTTTCGGCCTTTACGGCACGCCCTCTGGAACCCCGTTGGACCCCCTGCCCATGGGGGTTGGGGTCCGGAACTGAAGTGAACGGCTTCCCGTGCACCCGGGTCTTTCTCCGTAGACCCACGTGCCATGTTACAACATCGCGTCTCCTGGCCATTGTTGTGTCTGCCACACCGTGTCTTGCTGCGAGCCACCGTTTTGTTGATTTTCCCCGAAGAGGCGGGGGGTGGTCATGGGAAACACCTCTTTGACCATGGTCCCTCCTGCGTGCGAGGGAACGCTGTGCCAAGCTGACTACTTGCCTTGGCCGGCGGGGGGGGGGGGAGGCGCAGGGGGCGCTGCAAGGGGTACGTTGCAATTACGGTGCCACTGTCACTCTTCATTGAGATCTCTGATGGCACCACCGGATGTCTGTCTGACGACCGAGGCTTTGCCTTGGATCAAGGATGCGCGCCTGTACTTAAACAACTGCGTCTGTTCCTTTTGACTGTAAAAACAACCAAACAAACAAAAAAGAACAAAAAACAAAAACAAACAAAAAACAAAAAGAACAAAAAACAAAAACAAACAAAAAACAAAAACAAACAAACAAACGAACAAACAGTCAATTGCATTGCTCTGCCTGCCGTCATTTGGCCCTTCCACAGTTCTGCAGAAATACTGGCATGGCTCGGGGACCACCCAGAGGTATGTGTCCTGCCTCTGCCACATCAGTTGATGAAGGCAGAGAGAAGCCTGACGTTGCGCTGACCCGTGCAACTTAAGCCCTGTTGCAGATCCTCCCTACCCCCAGCGCGCGGTGTCCAATGAACAGTCGGTGTCCGCATATGTTCGGGACCCAGTGTAACGCGGTGTTGAGGCAACAACGTTTGGGCTGAGCGAGTTGCAGAAAGGAACCGGGCGATGATGTGGTCATGGAACGATGGGTGTGCCAAGACCGATGTGCAGCTGCAAGGCACCAAACCCCTCCGTTTACAGGATCTCTGGCACATGATGAATGAAGCTTTGGTTGCACGCCCAAAACGAACTCCGTCTGGCAAAACACCGGGTGTTGGGCCTGCGTTCACTTGGGGCTTCGGGTTCTTGTTGGGCATGGGGCGGGGGGGAGGGGGGGTACCCCCCCCCCCGTTGTCCAGGAACCACCTTGCGCAAGAACCAACCCCTGGTTCCGCGGTCGAATTCTCGCATCACTTTTTTTACCAGGGTAGTGGGTTTTTCATGTTTCTGGTGGATGTAGGACAGCTATTCAGGTGTGCAGGACATCATTTCATGTGTGTTACTACAGGTCCCCCCATCAGGGGGGACCCTATCAGTCACTCACAGGCGCACATACCCCTTAAACCCCTCCCCCCTGCTCTCTACCCCTTCCCCGAAGCAACCAGCCCCTGACAAGAAACAAACAAAAGTCAGTTAAACACAGGGGGCCACTGACAGCACCACTTTGCAAATTTTATTTTTTCATTTTTGGCGAACCATCCTTTCTTAGTTAAACAGGTGCTGTTTGATGGCTGGGTGCCTGGGCAGGCAGGTTTCACCTTCTTGCCCTACTGGGGGGGGAGGAGAGGACGCCCAGGCACCCAAGGGGTCCGAGAGAGCAGGGTGGGATTTAAAAATAAAAACCTGTAAGTAACAATAGATCATCCCATGCACGTTGGAAGGCACACTACAGCCCAGTCAGCTGAGATTCACTCCTTTGGTGTTCATTTGTCAACGTGGTTAACTGTGGGAAAGGAGAGGGCACGCATGTCCCGGCGCAATGCGCCGGAAAATTTTTTTTCCGCGGTACGGGGTTGCCCACGGCGCAAGAACCAACCCCTGGTTCCGCGGTCAAATTTTGGGGGAAAAGTGTGCGCAAGAACCAACCCCTGGTTCCGCGGTCAAACATTGCTGGTTCCTGGACATGGGGGGGGGGGGGGTATGAGTGGAGCCTGTGCGTGACTGGGGCCCCTGTGCTTGCAAAGGGGCTCTTGGGCTGGATCCCCTCCTCTTGCCTATCGCCAGCACCACAATGCCAGAGGTCGTGTGGAAGTTGCTTGCAGTTGCAGCGGCAGGATTTGGGCACCCCACAGTTTCAATTTTTCCCGTGCCCAGACATGTCTTGTCTAGTACGGTATCTTGAGGGCACATCTGAGTTCAAGTGGACTGGCGGGACAATGTTCGATGATACCGAGGCAACATCAAACCGTGGCCGCCTTTGCAGCCCCTCTTGAAGCCCCCCATACGCCAGCGGGTGGGCCAGCGCCTTGGAAGATTTCCACTGCCCGCCCCCCCTGGGCTGTGAGGCAGTGCTTGACAGGAGTTCCACTGCCCACTGCCCCGAGGCAGTGAGGCAGTGCAGGAGTTGCACTGCCCACTGCGCCCAGGCAGCGAGGCAATGCGTTGCAGGACCCCTCCTGCAACCCGCACGGCGCATGCCTGGTGCAGCCCGGCTTTGATACCTCCCAGCCGTCTCCAACGCAGTCTGCAGCTTGTGGTGCAGACTGGTGCACATTGTGCGGTGGGGTCACAAAGGGGCACACTTGCCACAGGACATACACCAAAACAGTCATTGTGTCATGGTGATCCTTTGGACTGGATCTTTTTCTTCTTGGGGTCAGCACAAGGGCGGTTGCGTTGCCGGGGCGGGGGGGGGGGGGGGCACAAATGAAATGCAGAACATCAACGCTCCGGCGCTCCCTCCATTGAAGCAAACATGCCGGCTCTTGTTGCCACCAGGGCTGTCTTTAAGAATCCCAAATTTTTCCTTTAAGGACAGCCCCCAAGGACTACCAACCGCCAACCGCCAACCGCCAACCATCGTTCAATACCGCTTCTGTGGTTTTGTGTCGTGCCCAGGTCTTGACCATGAAGCAGAGAGCGTCCCCGTGAACGTTCGGTGCTGCTGGTGTTTAGAACCCCCCTCCTTTTTTTTTCCCTTAAGGACAGCCCTGACCGCCACAGCATTCAAAGGGATACCCAGATGGGTTTCAACATCGCCATGCATCAGCTGCTGATGCATCAGGCGTGCAATTCATGGAGCCTCCAGCAGGTCCAACAAAGGCGTCCAAATCATGGGCTTGGGGGGGGCTGGCACAAGGCCTCAGGGGGGGGGGGGGATGTCGCCCTTTTTCATTTTAACAAGAACGGTCTCAAACCCGCGGAAGTTGAGCCCATTCTAGTGCCCCCCGTTGAGCATGTTCAGCTGTTCGAGGTCAGGCATTCCAGCCACAAAAAGTGGCACACGGGCGCACAAGCCTATTTCAAAATAGACTTGAGCACACACCACAACGTTGTCAGTCTTTCATAGTTATGTTGCGCATGCTTTGCCTTGCTCTGTATATCTCTTGCTGCGTGCTTTGTGTTTTCTTCGGGAGGGGGGGGGTTGCAGGCCTGGCTGCCACCCTGGCTAAGGGTTTGGCATGAGGCTTGGCAGCGGCTTTGGAAGGGGCCTTTGCAACAGGTTGGGCAGGAGGGCCAAGCCCTTGTGACAAACAGCTTGCCTCAGGAACAGCTCATGTGAAATACAACTTTTCCTCAAAAATATCTGCCCAAACCCACACTCCATGAGCACTGTTTGCCTGCTCCATGCATTTGTGGTCCATGCATTTATTTTATCCAAGGCCACTGCATATGAACAAGGTCACAGTCCAGTTGACTCCAACGCTGCCACTGATTCGAATGTGGAACCTGTCACCTCTGCTGACAGTGCCCTTCCATGTCATAGAAGAAGGAAGTGATAGTGAACCAGGGCAAGGGACCTGTCACTTTGGCTCCCTCGGCGCGAGGGCGGGGGGGTTAAGGTACTGTTGTGTGCCACTGATTTGATAGCAGAAGGTAATTAGAGGAGTTGGGCTGGTGAAAAATTGCAAGTGTGTGTGGGGTGCAGGGGTTGGGGGGGTGCAAGAAAAGGTGTTCGAAGGCTCTTGGCCTGTTTCCCCTGTTTGTGTGGGATTTGGTTTGGAACAGGCGTTGAAATGGGATTTGGTTTACATTTTGGTTCAGCATTGGGGTGATGAGCATGTCATGAATGTAGTGTAAGAGGCGCTTACACACAGGCAGGGCCTCATTCTGCTAACATTGGGGGGGGAGGGGGGGGGGGAGGGGGACACATGGGCCTCGCGCACACGGAAACGCCGAGGCAGGTTGTGGACGACCGAAGGGCGGCGGAGGTGCGTGGGCAGCAAATACCGTCAAACGACCCCTGCAACAACCAGTACAACCTCGGTACGCCAATTACTGGGCACCGCTAACGCACAAACGGCACCCGCTGCAATCAGAACAGCCTCAGCACACCAACCACTGGGCTCTGCGAACACGAACATGAACACGGAAACGACACCAGCAGGAGCACCAGCCACCGCGGCCGCCAAAACGCAGCGACACGACGCAACATGCGAAGGAAAGAACGGGTGACTGTCCAGGGCCCCGTAAAGAAACAGCGACCCGACGGAATGTCACACAGGGGGAAGGTTCGGTGGTCACAGCTTGGCGGTGGTCCATGACCCGCTGCGATCTACCGCTGCTTTGTGTGTTGGTGGCCTGTCCACTGGCATCTTTGTGTCTCCTTGTGCCAGAAAGGTACCTGTGGTCTTTCAGGCCACTGACGAGCCAAATTTGTTCCTGCTCCTTTCTGCTGGCTGCTGCTTGTGCCCACGTGCAATAGCTCAGCATTCTTTCAGGGGGGGGGGGGGCAGGGACTTGCTTTAATTTTCATTCCGGCAGGGGGGGGGGACCCCTCCCCCCTGGACCCCCTCCCCCCCTCCCCCCCCCCCCGCTCAAGCAAGTCCCTGGGGGGGGGGGGGTCCAAGGGCCCCATGCACTTTGATGTTCTTGGAAGCCTTGTGGGCAACTGCAATGATGACCACAACATATTGGGCAAGTGGTTTTAGTCGGTGAACTCGAGATGAGGGAATGTAAGTGGACTTGACGGGTTCGCCCCCCAACTTCGACCAATTGGTTGGTGACATGGTATACCGAGCCCATGTGTTGGCGCAGATTCGCTGTCGCATCCTCAGGACGTTACTTGAAAGCCTATCGCCTTTTTGCCCTTGTGGACAGCCTCCCCTTCACCTCGTGGTCGCCTGTGCAGGTGACACATTATACAGTGCTGGATGACATTGACATGTCTCATGAAGATCGATTGCTGGGCCATTTGGTGAAGACCAGGTATCAGCTCTTCGGCTGACTGCTGGCGATGCACTGTGAAAAACGGTGGTTGTGGTGTTGCAGCGGGGCGCCCGCCATCTTCCCAGGGGGTGTCATGCTGGCCATATGGCCATATGGCTCATGGAGCGCCACCTGTGCCATCCGCACGCCACTGACGCTGGGTAGTGAGTAGTACGATATGACGTTTGGTTCATCAGAAGGCTTACGTGAGACTCGGGCGGAGTTTACGCAAGGGCCCTGACGGTCTCCTTTGAAGTTTCAGTGTTTTTTCGGGACTGGGGACCAAAGACGCAGCATGGGCTGGGCGATCTGCTACGCTCAATTAAGGCGACCACTGTCTGTGGCCAGAGGGCCATGCATTGTACAAGGGGAAAATTCGTTTCGAGGGGAAGTATTTGGTGCCCAAGTGCTTGTGTGAGGGTTGAATGAGGCTTGCGGAAGATTTGAGTGAGGCTTGGTACCGTTTCCACGGAGCCCTGTCGCTATGTCTTGCAGGTCGGAAGTCGGGCTCACCGCGGACTCTGCGGACCTCGCCCTCATCCATCTGGGTGCAGATGGAGGTGCACACATGCATTTTGGGTTTGGCCGGTATGCGCCCGGGTCTTCGCCCCTCCACCCGGCTTCCCCCTTTCTCTCTCCCCCCCCTTTCCCCCCCTACCCTGGCCCCCTATTTACCTTTGTCTTGGAGGCATCCAAAAGGACGGAGACAGACGGCACGTGTGTGTGATGCATAGGGACGGGGGTAGCAGAGATGGGAGCAAGCCCCGTTTATGATGGATCGTTTTTTGTGGGTCCTGCGACGGGCTGCTTGTTCACATTTGATGTTTCCTGAGCCAATTTTGGGGTCAGCTCCCTGTTGAGTGGGTGAGTTTGGGCTCTGCCAACCCCCCCTTCTAAACAGGCATACAGAGGCCCTGCAGAAGGGACAGGGGGGTAGATGAGAACAAAAAGAGCGTGTATGCATGGGATTTTGAGGCGAGGGTGGCAGCGTAGAGGTACGGGAAGTTGTGACATTGCGGTCAGATCTCATTTAGAAGGTGTGCCCACCGGCATGCGGTTGTGTATGGCACATTTTTCACGCGTTGCGCTGCATTGTGTCCATCTGCTGTGCAGGATGCACCCCGGTCTCGGACCGTGTGCACCGCATGGCGTCTGCAACGCAGATGGAAACAAGTGGTTTTACATCATTAGGGGTAGTCACAACATCAAAAAGAAAAAAAAACGGCTGGAATTTTCTATTTCTCAGCTGTTAGTGCTGAAAACTGCCGAAGCAATCTGCGCACACTGGCCTGTGCCATTTTGTCCTTTTTCTTTCCGTTGAAATGGTGATTTCCTGGCTTTCGCATGGGCTATGGCCGGTCCTAGAAAGCCCTGCAAGCGCTTGCGCACCACTGTCTCCGAGGGGCTGCAGAAGATGTCCTGTTGCATCCTGCAACATGTAGTCTGTCACGGCATCCCCGACTCCAACCCTCAAGGGGGGGGGACCGCCATGGATTTCCTCAAGCTGCCGAAAACGCTTGGCTCAGCAAAAACGGCAGGTTTGGCCCTGTTTTCAGTGCAAACAGCACTTCCGTGTTTCAAACAGGTCAGTCCCACGTCTGAGGGGCTTGCTTGGGACGTGTCGGATGGGCACCAGGCTGTTGCTTGAGGAGAAGCCCCCTCCCGGGGGGGGGGGGGGGTCAGAGGCCAAAAAAATTTTTCTGTACCCAAATCGCCCTCAAATCTCCGGCCCTTTGATAAATTTCATTTTTTGCCGGAGAAAAATTTTTCTGATGTTGGGGGGTGGGGGGGTGGGTCGGCCGGGGCTGGCAAGGGCCCCGAACCCCCCCCCCCCTCCCTTTAAGGGTCCTTAAGAAAGAGCCTGATGGGCACTTATGAGCACAGCTCATGCAATTTTGAGCCATTTTGGTTAGCACAGCCACGGGATGCGTTTTCTGGGGGGATGGAACTGGGGCCTTTCAAATCTTGTTGTTGCCTTGTGTTGTCCGTGGCAGACCCTTCCATAGCGTCCTTTGGCCCGGCCATGCCAGGCAGATGCAGGGACAGCACGCACGGATCCATGCCTTTCTGTGTGCAATCCCCTGACAGCCACTGCTTGGGTTGGAGGTCGAGAGGTGGCTGGGTGGATGGGGGCCAATGTTTTGGCCATTGTCCTCGGCTATACGCCCCTCTCTCCCTTCGGGGGGCGAGGTCCGCTTTCATGGGGGGGCTGGGGTGGTGGCAGATTGGGAATGGCTACCACAGAATCGCAGGTGTTGGCCGTCGTTCATTGAGGCGATGCCGTACGTTGGGCATATGTGCCATTGCGCCATGACAACGCTTGTTGACTGATGTGGGGCAAAGATCAGCACTGAGCCGGGTGCCAAGCGAGGGCATGGGGATCAAAGGGCCATGGCCCCTGAGCAGAGCGTCCGGGTGGGTGGGTCAGGCAGCGCTGACCATTTCTTGCTAATAAACGGCACGAAATAATATTTTGTTGTTCCGCTTTAGCACTCTTCAATCAAAGGTAAAATTCTTCAACAATCCGTTAAATTAATGTGCATTTGGGGGAGGGGGGGGGGGGGGCAGGAGAGGCAACCAGAACAGCGGGAACAGGGAACCAGAATGGAGCGGATGGCAGAACGTGCGCATGGGAGGCAGCGACAATAAAGGGGATGGCTTGGCCAGCCAGCCCCGTCGCTACCGGGTGCCAGGGCAACCCCTGCTCAACCGGCATCAGGTGGGGGGTGTCTCCCACAGCCCAGATGGGCTGTTTGCGCAACAGGTGCGGGAGCCCATCAGGGGCAGACCAGCCGTGAGGGGGAAAAGTACATATGGTGGACGGCCAGGACAGCGCGTGGAGGAACAGGGCACCTGGGCCTCACGCACACAGAACCACAGCGAGGCAGGCTATGGACGGCCTGTGGACAGAGGCGCGTGGACAGCAAAAACAGTCAAACGACCAGCACATCCTCAAAACGCCAATTATTGGGCGCCGCTAACGTGCAAACGGCACACCATGCCACATTCAGCACAGCCCCAACGCACCAATTACTGGGCTCCGCGAACACGGAAACGACACCAGCAAGAGCACCGGCCGCAGCGGCCGACAGAACGCAGCGACCCGACGCAACATGCGAAGGGAAGAGCGGGTGACCGTCCAGGGCCCCGTAAAGGAACAACAACCAGACGGAATGTCACCCCGGGGGGGGGGGGGGGCTGGGTATGGCTGCGGCTTGGGGCTGCTCATCTGTCCTGACCACCGGGCGGTGTGGGCCAGCGTTGGCGCTTTTGGGGGGGGTACAGCCCCGGGAAGAGGAGGAGCCCTGGCTGAGGGCCGCGTGAGGGTGCGGTGGTGCCCGCCGAGGCTTCATCCATGGGCCCCTGCAGGAGGGGGGGGGGGGGGAATGCAACTGCATTTACTTGCATTTCTGGCGTCGCATTTCTTACAGTTTTAACTTGCCATCCCCCCCCCCCCCCCGCCTGCAGGAGCAACACCGGGTTCTCTCCGCACGGACATGCCCAGCGCTTTGCGTCGGCGGGGGCGCTGGCTCGGAAGACGGGGTCGCTGCCCCCGCAGCGCGGACGGAGGCAGGCGCCTCCGTCCAGAAGCCCATCCCCCAAGAGAACGGCACTGACGAGCAGGAGCCCATCCCACGGCCTCGCGCACATTGCGGAGGCGTATGGAGGCTTTTAGACCCCCCGGGCACCGCGGTGCATGTGCGCACCGTGTGGCCACGGCCGGTGTCGCCTGGGCTCTGGGACCAGCAGATCCCTCTCCCGGACTCGTTGCATCGGTGGTGTCCCCATCGCGGACCGTCTCGCGGCCCAGACTGATGCGTCGCACGCGCCGTACCGACTGTACCAGAGCTGTGGACCGGGGGTTCCGAAGTGAGCGCCGCTCTGTCCGACCGTTACGCCCTTTGGGGCTGGCGACTGCCCACCGCACCCACCGTCTGCCTAAGCCTCCGGAGCGGCAGGAGCAGCCAGTGCCCAGTATTTGTTGACCCCAGCCCCGTTCTCCCCACAAACCGGTGAGCTCAGGAATTCAGCCGCTGCAGGGAAGTCGGGTTTTCAATTTGGCGGGGGGCGGGGGGGGGGGAGCGGGGTCAATAGAGCCCCCCAAAACTGGGGAGGTTCGGGAAAAGGGCTCAATCGACAGGGCCATCAATCAGTGATTGTGAACTCCGGCGCCTTTTTTTTTTTTGCACCGGAAATTTTTGTGAGCATTGAAAATGGTCAATTTTTTTTCACCAAATAATGATGCAAATGATGACTTTTCTGCATCCCCCTCGACGCCCTGATTCCAAAAAATCCCATTTTCAGTTTTTGCCGAATTTTGGTTTCAGGTCACCTCCGGGGCCCGGGGGGTCAGTCTTGGTAGGATTTTGGGGGCCCGTCAATTGAGCCCTTTTTTGGGGTAGAGGGGGGTCTGGCCAGAGGGCTGTATCGAACCCCCCCCCCCCCGAGTTGAAACCTGGCCACCCTGCCAGATATGCATTGGTGCCATGCTTGAGGGCACCACCTCACAATACTGTGCGCATACCACTTCAATGTCCTGCAACACAGTTTTGAAAGCAAGAAGCAAAGTCCCGTCTCACCCCCTGACCGTGACCCGTGTGCAATCGTGTTGGCGTGTTTGGCCAACGCTCCCTCGGCGCCGTGAAGGTGCTGCACGTGGGCGAGGAATGCCCAGGGCAGCACGGTTGTCCTGTTGGGGTTGCTGTGTTGGACTGCGACATGTCCCCGCAGCAGCGCAGCCCCCCCCCCCCCTCCCTTTTAGGGTGCACCCTGAAAAACACTCCTGCCCACTGATGACACTGCCTGTCTGTAGTTACATCTCTCCTTCCCCCTCTCAACCCCTTCCACACGCGGGTGATGGTTTGGCCAGAGGGAGGGCAACGGGAGGTTAGGGGAGCCTATGATTAACGAACGCTTGGCCTTCAGGGCATGTAACCCCCAGCCCCAGCCTGCCCCTAACTGCCCCTCCTGACCCCCCTCCGGCCAACAGTCAGTTGTGGGGGGGGGGGGGGGGTGGCACAAGGCCTCGGTATCTGATTGTTTGCTGGCGGTGCCTATTGGCCTCTCGCCACTGCTCATTCTGACCCTCTGTGGGTCCGAACATGTTTTGGTTGTGTCAACGGAGCCCCTGGATGACTTGTCCTGTTTGACTACTCCAGGGTCGCCTGTTCCGGCTCGTTCGAGCCCCTGAAGGGGAGGGGGTGGGGGCGGTTGGTAAGGGGGCTCTTGTGACAGGCCAGACCAAAGCGGCCGGTGCAAACACTAGTAATGACTCACCAAAACTTTCCACGTGATACATTAAGTAAAAATGATCAGCGCATCGTGGGGATCCATGAACCATACATGCTGGGGCACCCCCGCCCCGTTGCGCAAGCCCTGCTTTGTCTAAGCACGGGGACCCTGTCTGACCATTGTTTTCCTGCCTTTCAGCATGCTTGTGCAAGGGGGCTACCTTAGAACCCCCTCGAACCTGCGCTGTCGGCCCGTCAGGGGTCCCCGTCATGGGAGCCGTGAAGGCGGGGGGGGGGGGTCTAGAAAAGGGGCTCCTCCGACCCCCCCCCCACGCGCGCAAATATTTTTTCTTCCACCCCTGGGCCACGCTTGCGCTTATCAGGAACACGTTCTGGTCTTTAGTCAAGGCGTTCCATGACAGTGGATCCCGCCGTTGGATGAGATGGGCTTCGTGTTCAGTTTGCAACCCTCTGGCATCTTTTTGGGGGCAGAAGAGTGAGGGCTGAGGCAGGGATGGAGGAGCGGGGGGAGGGTGAAGGGCGGGAGGAGGGAGGGAGGGAGGGAGGGAGTGGCCAGGGGGGGCAGTAGTCCATCAGTGGGGAGCGGGGGAGGAGGAGGAGGAGCTGCCGGCGATCGGCGCGGGCCCCGTGCCAGCGGATAGCCAAAGGGTGCCCACTCCCCGTGTCTCCACCACACGGATAGGGATGCAAGAGCACAGACTAGACTAGCCACGTCCATCCCGGGCGTAGGATGAATTGGGCCTGGTCTAGTCTCCAAACCAACACCCCTACTGAACCAGGATACCTCGGCGACAGACCCAACCTGGGGCTGGAACCCTGGTCGAGCGGACGCATAGAGGCCCCCGCCCAGCATGGCGTCTCAAGGCGACTTGTCTGATCGTCGGACGCCGACGGTAGGTATTCGTGGACCTTAGTGACAGCTAGAGTCGCGCAAAACGGAGCTAAGCGAGTAATGCGCAGGTGGTGTACCTAACTGGGTCCCCACCGGATAGGTGTTCATGGGACGACCGCCCCATCTCCCTCTTGTTGATAAACAGCGAAGGGTGCAAAGAGCAGGTGGTGTACCAAAGCGGGTCCCCACCGGATAGGTGTTCACAGGATGCCCGCCCCACCACCCGCTTGTAGATAGACAAGAGCAAAGCGTGCAAAGTGCAGATACCTGGGAAAGGTGACAGCGTTCCCGCTTGCTGAGCTAAGGTGGACACGGGCTATCCACCGCCAAACCCCCGGTACGTAGAGAGAGCCCCTGTGCCTGCGACCCGATCGCTCTAGCGCCCAGCATCACGGCGTGGCGGGTGGCCTACCGGGAATTGGCTGAAGATCTGCTGAGCATAGCGAAGCCGCGGCAGCGAGGCTGCCCCCCTGTTCCGGTCCGTTCGTGCTGGGGAGACCCCACCATGCCTCCACACCACGTCAAGGTGCCCGGCCCCAGGGGTTGGAGGGGGTGGAGGCGGGGGGGCAATTTGCTGGTGGCTAGCGATCAGCAGAGGGTGTGGCTACATATTGCGTGGTATACTCACCTTACCTTGCCTGTCCAAACCCTGCACACTAACCCCTGATTTGCGACCCCCTCGGCTTGCAGCACTGGATAGGGCCCACTGTTCTTTCAAGGCTGATCTGTCCACCCGTGGCTCAATCCACTGTTCTCTGTCTTGCCCTGGAGAGTGGGCAGGGTCTTGGCTTTGAACCCAGAGTATGCTCCCACCTTCAGTGGCATTGGCACTGCCCTGCAGCTCCGCACCTGGCAGTGTAGGTTGCAGCATTCCAGCAGTCGAGGGTTGCAAGTCTCACAAGACCGGACCTGCCACAGCTGTTGCAACATGGCAATACATGATAGATCAGTTGGAACACGTCGACGAACAACAAGCCACTCTTGTCTGGCTAGGCCGATGTAAAGCTTGCTCACTGGCCTCAAGTTTCTACTCTAGCCCCCGTGCCCGACGATCACTGTGTCCTATGAGCAGTTGGTGATCGGATCATATTTTTTAGTGCCCAAATCGATTAGGTCCTTTTCTGGGGGTACAAAATTTAGGCAGAAGGATTGCACAAACAACGGGTGGTATGTTCGGCAACAACGTTCTTGAACTATGGGACCACTCTTGAACCGTGTATGATTCCCTCCTTGCGCCTAGCTTTCCAAGTGGTACCAACACCATTCATCTCGTGGAGAACGCTTCTCGTGCCATGCGCGGTTTGGGAAACTTGCCTGATTGTTGAATATTGCAATTTGTGCATTACCAAAAAACTGGAGCCCATGTGAGTTATATTGAGGTTGTTGTTGCTTGTTTTGTTTTGTTTTCTCGATAAGTGGTGGAAGAGGCGGATCCTCTTGGTTACAAAAGATTCCATGGCCAAATAAGTGCCCAAACCCAAACCCGCGTGTGCCTCACCTAATGCAGTTTTGACCAAGGGAGTAATACCCCTCCTCTTTAACTACAGTAGAAGGGAGAGGCTCCCATGCACAACATTAAGCCGGGGCTGTAGTCTTCACATTGATGGAGCAATGGTGTTAGAAGATCAACGTGCATGGATAATTACTCATGAGGTTTGTTTCCTCAATAGTCTACGATAAACCAACTTTCTGCAACCCTGCAGTGCCTGCGGCTCGCAGAAAGTGTTCTCTTAGAGGCAGCAAACCTGGGCCCATCCAAGCAAGGAAATAATTTTGGCTGAAATATTAGAGGGATGGGCGGGATTGTGGGATGCAGCTGCCCCTCTCAGTGCATTTTTGCCATGACCCACGACACTGTTTTTCTCTGAAGTAGAGGAGAGATTTGAGCACACGTCACTCCCCCGCTGTTGCTGAATTTGGTGCACTAGAGAGTTTGTTCAGTGCTCTGACTCGGGAAATGGTGAAACTAATGGGGGATAAGTTTGGGACCTTGCAATCATTTGTTTGGGGAAAGGCAAGGGTGGGTTGGTGGTCCAAAAATGCATTTTGTACCGACTGCTCTATGGCGCCCTGCGCTTTTGGTGTGTAGTCCTAGTTTGGTGGTAATGTGTGTGCTGCTCAATCTAAGAACTTCAGGGCCATTGGAGCTGGAGTGAGCCAAGGGGGGGGGGGGGGGATGCGGTTTGCATTTTTTGGCATTTTTCGCATTTTTTGGGCAGGTCCCTTAGTGCAATGTTCAAGAGGAAAAATTTTAGTGGCATTGTGCACTTCAACTAAAGGGTAGTCTTTTACTCGGTTAGTATTTGCATACTTGCCCTTGGAAACAGAAGGAACAGTTCCCTAGTCATCCCCTTAGTATCTGCACCAATGATCTTGGCATTCAAGTACTATGGTGCGATGCGTGTAGATGCCCCGTGAGCCACACAACAAAGAGCACAGTCCAACATCATTTGGATTGCAAAAACACCAAGTGGCCGTTGAGACTATGAAGAAGAGGGATAAGGGTCGGGTCGAGCGCCCCCTAGAGGCAGAGGCAGAGGCTCTAACTCATAAAGTCGTAATGAGGCAGCCCAACAAACAATCCGTTGTAGCCTCATGCAACGACAAGAACAAGACCACCGATGATACGGTGTTTGCCTTCACCGGTGCCGGTATTCCGTTGGACAAATTGGATCACCCCCTCATGCGTGCTTGGTTGCAGAAGTACACCACCATTGCCGGTTGCTTGCCGCAGGGCAGCTCTAACTTCCCCAAAGTCAACAGCCAGTGCGTGCTCGACGGGCACCAAGGAGCAGTTCGCAACAAGACTACTAAGAGCGACACCACATTGCTTTTTGATGAGTGGACGGATGAACGCGGGGTGAGATTCAGTATTCATTGCTGGGGCGAATAGTCGGTTGCTTCAATGGGGTATGGGGTAGTATTGGGGCCACATTCGACGGACAACACATGTACTGCGCGTGTTTGGGCGCCCCTGTCTTTCCACTCACTCCCATTCCCTCACCCCCCCCCCCCCCCTTCCCATGCACGGAAACGCGAGGGGGTTCGGATCATGTCCGCCAGACCAATATACTTGACCAATGTACCCGTCATCAGTCGCCTTTTCCCACATCAAGCGACGGTGTTTTGCCTCGAGAATCGCATGCCGTCGCGATTGGCAGCATACCTCCCTACTCAGAGGGTCGACCGGGTTGATGGCCGACCAGGCTCTGAAGGAACTGATGGACGTTCCACTCCAGCACCTCAGCCAAAACAGGCGCCGGAGTATACATTGCTGCGAAACTGAACCTACTAACGCTCGCAGCGAATTGATTTGCAACCTAGCTACGTTACTATCAAACCCTATCCAAACATGGGTGAAGCCCCTGCATGTGGCAAGTTTGGCGACCACATAGACAACAAACAACTCAGCCCGTTGAGGTGAGTTGATACATGGGGGGCACCGAAGCGACCAATAGAACCTCTTCTTCCCCACCACCCCCACCCTGAACCCAGTGGCTTCTGGTGCAACGTCAGCGAAGACCTCCCAGGTAGGACCTATCTGCTCCCCAAGGGGGTCTGCTGCTTGCGGAACGCAAGAAAACATGAGGACTGTCACCACCCCTTTGGCCACACCCCTACCAAAACGCCCCAATTCCCGCTGCATTGCTGCGTAAGCGCCTGCCAAGAAAGCCCCCAAGCCTACATTCGGTCTACCCAGCTAGCAGAGCTTCCCAAGGAGTCGCTCCATCGCCAACTTGTCTCTTCCATTTACAAGCTTGTCTCTTTGATGCCTTGCCTAAGGCAACAAGCTATTTGTTTCTTGGTTGGAAAATCACTTGAGGTCCATTGATGGCATCCAATCAATGAGAATTTGTGTAGAAGGGATTGGTTGTTGAGGGATTTGGCCAACATAGTTGACACACCGTTGTTTTGTAGCCACGGCACGGTGCTTGCTATGGGGGCTTGTAACCTTTTTCCTCCCCATTTCACCGTGTTTGCACCCACCTTCACCTCTTTCTTGTCCTTGAATATGATGATAGGGGGAATCGCATGACGAATAGTACGTTCATGATGCAACAGCCATTTATGGCGAGCCCATTCATGCATGACAGTCCTGGTCCATGGGTTGAATGCAATCCTTAGGCGGGCATTGATGTTAGCCTGAAGGATGTATAACTAGATGGTTACCACGAGATCGTGCAAGGGTGAAGAACCTCATTGCAAATTTGGAGACAACAAAATTCGACAAACAGAAAAATCTAAACCCTTCAAGAAAGCCAAACACACACACCCAAAACCGAAAATTGCGTGCTACAAAAATGCCTGCTAAGAAACCAACAAAAAGCCAAAAAATGATGCAAGAGCATGACAAATGCGATTTCGAAGGGAGGGCCTGGAACAATACTGCTCAGCCACGTTAGACCCCAACCTGCACCTGGCCCCAGTGTGCGTGCAAGAATCTTCTGGAAATACATCTTGCATGTCCTGTGTGTGACAATCTGGCCCCCTGAGGGATTTAAGGGTGTGGTGTACACAACGGCCTTGGCCAAGGGCTGGACATGAGTGCCCTGTGTGATGCTTTTCATTTTGTTCATGTTGCAGTATCCCACCTGGATTCAATGGTTGCCATCTCAGGGCAAATTCAGTGACGTATGAGATGGAGCATGAGATGGAGCACACAGGCAAGTGCGGGCACCATGGTGCCATCTGCACTCTCCTGAAATGCAATTTTGTGGATGCGAGATGCAAGCATGAGCTTGTCACCAAGGTGCTGTCGAGTGGCAAGGTGAAACAGCATAGGGGGCAGGCTCAATTGATGGCAATGAGTCTTTTAATTTTATCCTCCAAGAAGGGGGAGCATGCTGACGCAGTGATGCACAAGGACTGCAAGCATTCGATCACGTGGTGGGGAAGGGGAGGCCAGTGAGAGCAAAAGATCAAGAAATGGGTCCATTGGAGCCCAGGAAGCCCTTCCGCCTCATGGGTGCTGTCACAAAGCGATGGAAATGTGCACTGAGTCTTTTAGGCAAAACTGATGATGTAGAGCCCAGGACATTCTTCTGAAGTGCATACTGTAACAACTTACGTTTGTGGGTCGGTAGTTACGTTTTGGGTTCTTCTGAGCCAGTAGTTACGGTTCCGGGGGCGGTGGTTCCGTTTTTGGTGTTCTCCTGAGCCGGTGGTTATGTTTCCGGTCGGTGGTTATGTTTATGGGTTCTTCTAGGCCGGTGGTTACGTTTCTGGGCCAGTGGTTATCCTGGGTTGTACACAGGGCAGAAAAAAAGGCTTTGCAGCCCCAGTGCCCTACGCCATGCAATGAGTGCATGCTCACCCTGCCAAAGTAGATGGCACACCAATTCGCGGTATCCTGCACACGGTATCCTGGTGGGCCTGCAAAGACACATGGACAGTGGCACATAGTCAAGAGACATGACAAGTCAGACAACACACTGCTGGTATACAATGTAACCTTTGAGATCCGAGGTTCTGCAACTCCTGGGCGCAAGAGGGCATGCCGGGATGGGAGGGCCCAGTTGCGGTGCGTTCGAAGCGATTCAAGGAACAACTAGCTCCACGAAAGTTGGAGGCTACGCAATTGTTTTTTGTTACGGGTACATTTTCCCACATTCCATGTCAGGTGCCATGGCCAGCCCCATGATAGATGACATGACCACAGACATCTACTCGGTGGACTTGCATTGGCACCAGTCAGCTTTGGAACGCAATTTCCGCACAAAGCTCTCACCCAGTTTCATGAATGATTTCGGCATTCCACACGGTGTGCCCCTCTGATGACCACTAATGCAGCTGTGCAAGTGGCCGTGGCGGGGACTGGAGGCGAGTTGGGTGGCTAGAGGGAGGCCGTCCTTCCCTCCGGACAGACCATCACCACAGACCAGTACCAAAGGCTCTATTGCTGTGGTGCATGGCTCACACCCTGTTAGTGTGCAAATTGTGCAAATTTGCTCCCCGTGCCTTCCCCAAACAACAGGAGCGCCAGTCCAGGTGTCTGGTACTGGAAATTTGAAAACCCGTTTCGTGGATGGCTTTGCCCTGCCCGATTCCCCCACAACAAAAACCGAAAACAGCCAGATATTCCGGAAGAACCATGTCCAGGTTTCTCAATCGGGATTGCAGAGAACTATGTGCATCCCAATGCTGAATGAGGAAACGAACACAAGAAACTCACTGTTTTGTGTAGGATCCAACAGCAGATTTTCATTTGTTTCATATGTAACATTATTTCCACAGCCCAAATTTCGTTTCTATGCACGGTCTTTGGATCAGTTCAACGTGCAGAATGCGAAAGTGCAGGTCAGGGGCAATGTTGTCCGCTTTGATTTATGTTTTGTAAAACAGAAGTCACAGCGGCAAACTGCGATGCAATGTGGTGGTGTGGCCGAGTGGTCTAAGGCGTTGCGTTAAGGCCGCAATCTCTCCGGGGACGTGGGTTCGAACCCCACCGCCATCACAGTTTACTGCCCTCTTCATTACGTGTATGGGGCCTTGGGTTTTCAGCTTTGTGCTGGTTTCACTTCCACCTCGGTTACACCCTACTGTGTTGATTTTGCCGCTGGTGATCTCATGCTTCCGGAGACATTCTAACCGGGTAGCGGAGATCAGTGCTCTTCTCCTGGCGAAGAAAGGGCTTGGTATGCCACTCAAAACTCCTCCCATCTTCAGGGTTAAGACACGAACTTGAAGATCTGATCAATCTTGACCTGCCGGCGGACGCATACCTGGACCGCATCATGTGGGCTCTAAGATATATGTGTGGGCTCAGGGGTGCCTTCGCCCGGACCCGCCGAGTAATGCAATGTATGCAGCCTTTCGTTGATGCGCGATGTCCTGGGGGGTGACCGGGTGTGTTTTTCATTTTGGCAGTGAGTGCCGCGGCTGCTGCTGTTCCTGCTGCGGCAGCAGCAGCACTGTTCTGCAGCTTTGCAACGAGAACGGTTTGCGGATGGCCGGTGTCCCACGTTCTGCGCCGGAAGAAGAGGGCGTTGTGCAGTTCCCTTCCTGTCGAACACGTGTGGCTTTTCGCTCGGGGGGACCTGTGTTGGTGTGCGGCATTTGGGGGTGCACCGTGCGCTGTGCCAAAGGCAGACTAGTTTCGATGGCCCAGGTGACTGCGGTCACTACTGCGTCCCAATACACAGCAAGGGCTATGTTTTACACTGAAAATGCCAGATTGCTGTCTGAAACTGCTGTTTCTGCCGACATGTGCTTCTTCGGTGGTGGGTGGCTTCAGGGTGGTTATGGGAAAGCGATTTTACTGTTGCGCGCTGTGCCCGCGCCGTGCCCGCGCTGCGCAGAAAATCCCCTTGTGCATCCAAGGACCGTCCCGCATATATCCACATGTTTGACCCTGAAACACGCTGGGCTTCCATGGGGACCACACCCTGGCTCGGCTACTACAACAACAAACAACGGGACGCTGAAGCCGGGGCTGCACGCTGTCGATCCGCACATCAAAGTGCAAAATGCGTGGCACTTCCACACTCGGCATGTTATGGGCTACAGGAGACGGTGACACAGCACGGAAAGGCGCCTCGGCCTCGCGAGGTCCCGTTCCTGCTGGTCATGCATAGTGTTCTTTGTCTCATCGGGCGGCCTGGTCACACGCAACATTTTGTTGATGCTGTGCTGTATGCAGACATTGCCCCGCAAACCAGAAATGCGGTCGGGTCTCGCTCTGACAGTGCGTTTCATTTTCTCACACCATTTCACACAATTCTTTCGCGCTCTTGTTTGAAGTAATGTGCCTGTGAGGGGCTGCAGTCCAGTAGGTCTTGGGAGGTTGCGGTGTGTACTAAAGGTTCCACTTACACCTTCGCTGAGCTCACCTCACGTCTCAACCCCCGCCCCCTCCGCCCAAGGAACCGGCACACTCACTCAGCCTTGATGGCGCCCTCCAACGACAGGATGGAGGGGGCTGCCGCTTGTGGTGGGGGCTGATTTGTGATCATGCCCCGAGTCTCTCACCTCCGCTCTTGTCCTCAGCTGCGAAATGCCTACAGCACTGGTACCGTGAGCTCAGACGCGAGAAGTGGACGCAGATCCATGCCTGGAGCACTGAGTGGGGGCGGTTTGAGGAGCAGAAGCGGACGGAGCTGGTGGCGTGCGCCACCGAGGCCACAAAGTTGCAGAAAGGAGCGCGCGCCCTCGCTGCCATCATTGTACCTCAGGTGCCATCCGCTCTGAAGGTGCCGTACTAGCACGCGATACTGGCGCACCATCACATCTCTGGGGGGAGCACGGGATCCGGCACACGCAGCTCTTATTAGGGCGAGGGGTGGGGGGGGCTGACGCAGCTATACGGCGACGTCCAAGGGAAAGTTTTTGTGCTGTCGGTTGGTTTTGTTCTCCGGCGCCGGGCACCTCTGCGGATGCCCCGACCGCGGGGGGGCGGGTGATTTGGAACAGGCGAAATTTTTTGGAATGGCGAAATTTGGCACAACACAATTGTACCAAATTTTGCAATGGTATTTAAGGACCGAAGCCTTTCGTTTCGGTGTCATGGTGGTTGCAACTGCGGTGTATGCTTGTTCTTATGCCATACTGGAAGTTCTGTACGAAATTTTGCCGTGATATTTCTGAATTTTGGACCGCTCCCAATTTTGCCATTCCAAATTTTGCACGTTCCAACCCCCGCCCTCCGCCCTGGTATTTGGGATTTGGAAGGCCTGCAACGGGCCAAGGGCCCTTTCAAAGATCATGAAGTGGGTGCAAATCGTATTGTGCTCTTGATTGTGCTGTGCATTTGTCGGAACAGGGGGTGTTCATCCCCAAATGGCACGCGCAGCGGAAGTAGCCCCTCTCAGCTGCATCCCCCATTGCCGACAGATGCACCATTCTGTTCGCTGTCCAGGCATTGCCCTGAGCCCACACCCTCCCCAACAACGGCCGTCCATAGGGGCTGTCCTGGTCATTTTGCAGGTGTCAAAAACCAAACGGACCCATCGCAGGGCACGTGTTGCAGGATGAGCGGTGTGTGCAGCGACTGGGGCCACACGGGGCCCTTCCGGGATCTCACACTCCCCCCCCCCCCACCCCTATGCCGGTAATGCATGGTGTCTTTATCCGACACTGATCGCTGATGTCTGACTGACAGCTACTGACTGTGATTGTCTGACTAACTGTAGTCAGACATGATGTTCTGTTTTCTGTTTCAGACACAGTGTGTGTCTTGAGGTTCAACCAGGTTTGGCATAGAGAATAAAGATGCATTTATGCCTTACTGTGGAGTGCATTACCTCTGGTTTGCATTTGTCTGTTTTTTAATTAGGTCACACCCCCCCCCCCACCCCTAGTCATGGCCCTGCTGCAGCTCCAACGGAGATGCCCAAACTACGTGTTCCCCTTCAACGCCCGCAAGGCGTTCCACACAACTCCGTCCAAGGCGCTTTGCATCCTGCCACAAGACCCCACCCCCCCCACTCCTGCTGGAGCTACGCCGCACGGTCCAGCTTGACATCAGCACAGCCGGTTCCCATGGGCTGCAGTCCAGGTCAGCGATCAAGGAAGTTCCGGGGGGGCGCGGGCGGGGGCTCACTCGGCCTCCTCTGTTGGCCCCCACGTCTCGTGAGCACAGCAGAAGTGTTCGGAGGCAGTGCGGAGGGCGCTGGCTTGGCGGTGGGAAGGATACGGGGAAGTGGGATTGAGGGTCGGAACGACACGATGGCTCTTGTTTTCAAAGCAGAGCAGGTGCCTCGCGGTTTGCTGTGCGTCCGAAGGGCCAAGGACAGGGGGTTGCCATAGCGGCTGAGGGCCGGGGGGGGGCGGGGCAGAGCGCCGTCTGCCGGAAAGGCGGTTGGAGGAGATGAAGAAGAAGGTGATACTCCCCTCCCCCCTCCCCCGGCGGCTGGTTGCTCTTTTCGGCCATGCCGGTAATGCATGGTGTCTTTATCCGACACTGATTGCTGATGTCTGACTGACAGCTACTGACTGTGATTGTCTGACTAATGTAGTCAGCCATGATGTTCTGTTTTCTGTTTCAGACACAGTGTGTGTCTTGAGGTTCAACCAGGTTTGGCATAGAGAATAAAGATGCACTTATGCCTGACTGTGGAGTGCATTACCTCTGGTTTGCATTTGTCTGTTTTTTAACTAGGTCACACCCCCCCTCCCCCTTCTCATGCATTCCTCGGGCCATGATCTCATTTCAAACTTTGCTCAAACTGCGAGGCTCATCACTGGATGCAGCAAACTCATGTGCAACTGTTCTGCATTCCACGGGGGGCTGAACTTGGGGTCACCAAGCAATCCAATCACAGCACGAGCTGCGGCCTTCAACAGCTTCCAATGCACACCCCCCCCCCCTGAGTACCAAGACGTGCTTATTGATGACCTCCTTGCAGCCCCCAACCCTCGGCCCATTGAAGGGCGGCACCCGTGCGCAATGGACGCCTTGAGTGTGGGGAGGGGGACGGGAGTCTTTCCCTGTGCCCTGGGCACACAGTCAGTCCACATTGCAACATCAGAGAGGCCGTGTGGGGGGGGGGGGGGCGGACGGCGTGGACTTGCGTGTCGTGTGCCCCAGCGCTGGCTTGGCCCCGGCAGGAGAAGAAGCTGGACGCTCTTTACGCCGTGTGGTTCACGCAGCTCCGGCAGTTTGCCCCGAAGTTCCGCAAATGGTTGGCCTCGGTATGCCCCGTTTGCCACGGTCGTGGCGCATCGCCCGTGGGCTGTGGGTGGCTCCGAAGAGCGGGTGGTCAGCCAAACGGCGACGTCCATACACCGCGCGCGCGCGCGCAGCACCACTATGAGGACCGCGCGCGCGCGCAGCACCACTATGAGGGCCACTGGGGGCACGTGCGCATGGGCCTCGGGTTGTGGGTCCCGCTTGCGCGTTTTGAGGGGGACGGGGGATGGCCCGGCCCTTCCCGGGGCCGTCGCCGTAAAAGTGCGCGGTGCGTGCGGGGGGTCTGCGGGCAGTGCGCCCGGGGTCTGCGCATGGGCGGGGTCAGTCTCCCCCGGGAAGTCGCATTCGCCAGTTGCATGCTCAGCGAAGGTTTGAAGCGGCCTTCTTCTGCGACGGGCGGGTGCGATTCGTCCGGTAGTTGATCGGAGAAATCGGGATTCAGGCATTGTGAAGACCTCAAATGATGGGTCGAATTCTTTTGGGATGGGAAAGGGTGGGGATTTCCTGATATTTGAGCAGGTTTCGACCAACAGCAACAAAACACTCACGGACATACGATCAAGAATGATGCTGCTGTGAGTTTCGTCACTCAGCATCGCTTGTGGATAGTGCATCTCTTGCAACAACGTATTGCTCATGTGGTGTGATCGCCATATTGCTCTGCAGTTGCACATGATTCCTGGGGTTTCCTCGGGTATTCCAGAGGCGTCAAACCCTTGAAGAGCGTTGAGTATACACCACACAATAGTGATGATGACAGGAATACTGGCAGCAACAATGACAGCAGTCGTTGGAATACATCCCTGCACTCAGACTGACTGGGGACCCGATGTGTTGTATTGCATGGCATCCCAGGCCCACAGCAGCTTGTTGTGAGGGTGATTTCCCGCCGGAAATTCCTGGGCGGGAGTTCCGCAAGCACGACCGCACTGGGCTCCTCGGGGGATAGGTCTGCAGTGGCCAGCAGGAGATTGTCACACAAAGGGCTGGGGGACCTGTGCGCAGCCCCGCTCAGTGTGGGCAGGTCTACAAGTGACGAAATGTGGCACGAGATCGGGGCACCCTTTGTCGCAATGCCTGTGCAGTGCAGTGCAGTGCGGGCTGGTGCGGTGCTGGGCGGGGCGGGGGGATGCTGTGCTGTGCTGTGCTGTGCGGTGCCAAGTGGGGCTGGGCGGGGGGCAGGGCGGTGTGGTGCGGTGCGGTGCGGTGCGGTGCGGCGCGTTTGGGGCGGTGCTGTGCCATGCAGTGTGGTGTGGGGCCGGGTCGTGCAGTGCCGTGCCATGCCATGCCATGCCGTGCCGGGCGGGGCAAGGGGTAGCAAGGTGGGGCGGGGTGGGGCGGGGCGGTGCAGGGCGGAGCCCGGCAGGGTGGGGCAGTGCAGTGCAGTGCGGGGCGGGGGGGGGGCGGGGGGTGCAACAGATGCAAGAAGCCTACGCCAGGCGGACTGGAGAGACGGGCGGAGTATGATGACATTAGGAGGAACGAAGGCAATGCCTTTCCCCCGGCCAAGGAGCAGCCAAGGAGCAGAAGGACCAACACTTTCCGGGTGCAGTGAAAGCTGCAAGACTGCCATGCGTCAGCAGGCGCGGAGCATGGTTGTAGATAGTAATAGGTTTGTCACACTGCCTTCACAGTCCCAAACCCAGCCGCCACCACATGTGTCGACCATCCTATCCAGGGGCTCCTGTGGGTGATCACCATCTGACTGTCTACCCCGCCCCACCCCCGTCACGGTTCCTCCCCACATTCCCTCATCCACATCGTCCGTCCCCTTGCATCCCCAAGTAGTACATTCATGACGCAACAGCTGTATGCAGGCAGCTTATTCCTGCTTGATAAGACTGATTGGCAGGTTGATTACAATGCTCCTCTGGACCTTGATACGAGCCTCAGAGATGTACAACCAGATGTCTATCAAGAGCATATTTGGATAGGGCAGATTTTTCAACCTGTTTGTGTTGCTTACCTTTCCTTGCTACGCAGGGGTGGTGGGTGGTTTTCGAGGGTTTCCTAGCTGGTGGGTTTTGCCAATATGCATGCAGTGCGCATACAGTCCAAGAGTATTGCCTCAAGCTGTCCCGGGTTTGGCACACGTTTCAATTTTTATGGGGCAGCAAATCACTACTGCAGCACCCACACGCTGCGCAGACACGCGCTGACTGTGCAAATGCGTTGTCTTTGTCCTCAACGTCCTGAAAGAAAAAGGAGTTTGCAATGTCACCGAGGGGCAACCCACCTAGTCCACCACCTGTTTCATTTGTTGCTGGTTCAGTTGGGTTGCCGGCTTTCAGTAAACTCACAAGTGCGCGGTCTATTTTTTTTTCTGCCTGGCGTGTTGCGCTGTTGGCTGCTGAACACTTTGCCATTTCTTTTGCATTCATGTTGGGTCAGAGGTGCACTCCAGAGTGGAGGACCAAGCACTTACCCCTCCCCACAGCGCTCCACTGGTTGCAATGGAATGCCCAATGGAATGTCATTGGGGTGCTATGTAGGCAGGCTTGTAGGGGTGGGGGTGTGCCCTGCCTCTTTGCGGGGTGGCATCTTATTTTGGCCCAAGTGCTTCTGTCGCCCCCCCAAACCGCCCACCAACCGCAACTCCTTTCAACCCCCCCCCCCAATTTGTGGTCTGGTGTTTGCCCATCTACTGGACGCCGGTTGCTCCCGAGCTGCGGATGCACCGGGCGGGGAGGAGTTGGCTCCTACTGAGATGCATTTGTGTTGCCAGGGCGCTCCTCAGTGGCTGTTCTCATTATGGAGTGACCCTGGCATGAGATGCTAAGCTGGCCCAACGGCGTTTCCCGGCCAACCCCCTCCAGCCTCCTGCCCCCCGAAGCGCATCGCCGGGGCCGTGGTCTTTGCTGGTGTGGCTCTGCAGGTTACCCAAGCGCAGATCAAGATGCAAATGCTTGAGTCCGGCATGGGCCCCTCCATTATTGCATTGAGGTGCCACCCCTGTCACCATTGCATTGTGCGTTCCTCGCTGAGCTCTGCAGCGCAAGTGACGCTGGTGTACGTGGCCACGGAAGTCTCCGTGGGGAGTCGCCTGTTCTGATACCCGACCCGGGGGGGGGAGGGGGCATGCCCTTAAACACAGAAACCACAAACCCCCAAAAGCGCCCCCCCGCAGGCCTTTGCTTGGCTGGTTGATACTATACCGGTGGGGGGGGGGGGGTGGGGGGTTCAGAGGCCAAAAAAAAGTTTGTGTACCTAAAATCGACCTCCAAGTTTGGGCCCCTTTGATAAATTTCATTTTTTTCCTGAGGAAAAATTTTCTGATGTGGGTGGGTGGGTGGGTCAGCCAAAATCCCGGGGGGCCAATTTGACCCCCCCCCCCCCCCCCCGCAGTATCACTAAGCAAAGGCCTGCCCCCCTGTCTGCCGCCCGTCTGCCCCCCCAACAGCCCCTTTAAGTGCCTGCTGCGCAGCGTGCCGGGGTACCGGCAGCACGTGACGAGCGCGGGGCGGGAACATCTCCCCTCTGCCCCTGCGCTGACGAGCTCAGGGGCAGAAACGCCCCCCCTCTCAGCGGTGCTGGAGGGCGCGGGGGCGGAGGCATGCCGCACTGCCCTGTGCGAACATGCACGGGAGTGGAGATGTCACCCCTCTGCAGGGCAGTCCGGGACCAGCATGACCAGGCAGGGGTGTGGGCAGGGGTAGGGGCCAGGGCGGGAGCGGGTTTGGGGCAGGGGTAGAGGCGGGGGCATGAGGAGATTCGGGTCAGGGGCAAGGGTAGTGCGGAGGAGAGGGCAGGGGTGAGGGATGGTGCGCCGGCGGGAGGCAGCCTCGAGTCCGGAGCGCCCTGACAGTGGCACGGGACGCGGCCCGCTACCACCACCCGGCCCAGGAACACGGAGGGCGCAACGGGAGGGTCCGTCGAGGGCTTTGGGAGTGCATCATATAGCATGGCCGGCCGAGAGTCGTCGGGGACGCCATCCAGCCCCCCCCCCCCCCCCGGGCGTCCTGTGAGCCAAATCCAAACCCGCCTGCCCCCTTTCGGGCCACCCATCTCCCCCCCCCCTCGATAGGGGGGGGGGGGAAGATTTGATTAGGTCACACCCCCCAGGAGTATTCTCCAGCCCGCAAGCGGCGGGTTGCTCTTTTCGGCCATGCCGATAATGCATGATGTCTTTATCCGACACTGATTGCTGATGTCTGACTGACAGCTACTGACTGTGGTTGTCTGACTAACGTAGTCAGACATGATGTTCTGTTTTCTGTTTCAGACACAGTGTGTGTCTTGAGGTTTGGCCAGGTTTGGCATAGAGAATAAAGATGCACTTATGCCTGACTGTGGAGTGCATTACCTCTGTTTTGCATTTGTCTGGTTTTTAATTTTGTCACCCCCTCCCCCCGACATCCCCCCCCCCCCCCCCGAGGCCTCAGAGAGGTCAGTGAGAGAGAGGCCCGCAGAGCAAGAGGTTAGGGACTAACCGGCGCTGTGGGAGGGTGGTGGGAGCGAGCTGACCCAGATGCCCAGACAGCCAAAGCACATTCAAAAGCCACCCGGAGTGGCAACGAACTGGTCTGCGCTGCAGTGCAGCAAGGCAAACATTGAACTGAGTGAGTGGTGATGACCATGCGCCTCTGACACGGGGGCGTATGCGAGCCCAGTATCCGTTGCCTCATGGCCCGAGGCCTCTGGCCACCACAACCCTGTTCGGGTCTAGTATCAACAGGTGACACCCCACGGAAGTCTCTGTGCATAGGAAACCCTCCAGTGTGGTCTGGCCAGCGGAGGTGCAGTTGCTCAAGACTTTCGGTGACGGGAGCAAGCCCCCATCCCCCCCATCCCCCAGCCCCCCTCCAGGAACACACTGACCCTACACCGCCCCCCCCGAATACAATCCAGTGGTTTGCAATCATGTGTCGTTTTGGGACGTTCCGATTGGTGTCCAGTACCTGGCACACACAGAGCGCGGGAGGGGTGATCCATTCATTTTGAGTGCAAAGGCCCACAACGAGAACTCTGTGTCGCTCGTATTGGGCTGGGGACATGCATCCGACGTGCCAATGCCTTCATCCACCTAATCGTCACTAAATTCTGCACATGCATAACCCCCAAAGGTACCACCTGCACCTTCACTTCCCTCGTGTTCATTAGCCCCCCCCCCCCCCCCTACGCCTGTTCGCTCCCTCTCAGACACACTGCAGGATACAAAGGCCGAAGCAGAAACCTGCACAACCGCGCCAAGGAAAGGGCGATGCGGAAGCTGGTGGAGGAGAGGCTGGCCAAGTTCAAGCCAACCCTCGGCGTCGACGGTCCGTGTGCCTGCGGTTTGGGTGCCGGTGCGTTATGGGGGTCCGCCCCCCCCCGTCAGGGCCGCGTCCAGGGCGCGTCGCCTTTGAGGATGGGTCACCGGAAGGTGATCGAGATGAGGTGGGGCGAGATTGCGCGGGCGTTCTCCGGACGCCAGCGGAATGGTACCCTCGGTCCCTTGCGGCGCGTGGGGGGACGCCTGCCCCAGTGCCGAGGATGGTGAGCTGTTGCTTATGCCATGCAGTTGGGATCGAACTGGGGATCTCTGAAAAAGGCGTCGGGTGCTATGACAACCGAGCTATGGAATTTCTCAGAGGTGGATGGGGTAGCTACAATGCAGCACTGTTGAGCGCTGAGGAGGATTGGCCACAGGCACGGTGCTTTGAAGGTATCGTGCAGTCACGCATGCGGCTGGGAAAGGGGGGAGGGGGGTGCCAAGGCACACGAGCAGAGCTGAGGTTCACAAGCAACCGATGTTTGTCTGTGCCTGAGGAACAGCTGAGGGCAAGGCAGTGTGCGTGTAGCGGTGTGGCGGTGGCTGTCGGTGGTGCTGCGGGGGTGTGGCGCTGGGTGTGTGCAGCTCTGCTCCGCCCACAGGCCCGCTTTGAGTAGTGTGCCGCACCATTTTGCCCGTTTGACCTACTTCATTTGCCCAAAATTGAGGACAATTAATGCGGTGCTTATTACCCCACAGCTATTGACCCTTCTGTGGCGCCTGCACTGCGCCTGTGGCGCAGGAGCCGCCGCCATGATGCTTAGCCGGACGGGTTGGGACAGAACCCCCCTCTCGGTCGCGGCCAGACCGGTGAGGGCCGGCAGGCACCATGGGGATGTGCCGCGGGTGCGCCCTACCGGGGGACCGCATCTCCTCCTCCTCCTCCTCCTGTGGCACACAGAAAGCGTTCCCTTAGGTACTGTTGCTCGTGGCCCGGACGGCCTTTTTCCACCGTCGGTCTCGTTCCTGTGCGCAGATCTGACGATCGACGACATCGTGGCCCAGGCCACTCCCTTCTTGGACATGCCCGACACTGTGGACGCCAACTGGGCGGCCCTGCCTGGCAGAGGGAGCGGCCGAAAGACCCGCCACCTGGCCCTCCAGATCATGCAGCAGCTGCAAGGCCACCGGACCTGCGCCTTCTTGCCAAGCAAGGCCAAGACCGGTGGTGGGCCCTCGCTGCTGCCCACAATGCCCGGAAGGTGTGTGACGGGCATGCCCCTCCAGGGTTCCTTCTGGTCCCTGCAGGCCCCCCCCCCCCTTCAGCGTATGTAGACACGGGCAACTGAAGGCACACAACCTCTGAGCAGGCGTGACCTCAGGGATGAGGTGTTGTGGTATGTCGGCCCCGCCCTGCACCAAAGTGGGGGTGGTGTTAGGCAATCATCAGTTAGGCGCAGACACAGGCTGCCATGCCCCCCCCCCCCCCCACAAGTCCCACCCCGACCAGCAGGCGGTCCCAAACCCGCGGCTGGCGGCACCATGAGCACATGGTGGGTGAGTAGGTGCCCGAGGAGTAGTGTGAGGACAGTGTTGCGGTGAACAGGGCGTACGTAGTCCCTGTTCATCGGTTAGCACATGACCGAGGTCGACGAGTGTGGCCACCTGGAGTGACGCGGCGTAATGCGAACGGCGAACGCACGAGCGCGGAAAGCACGGAGGACAACAACGGTGGGTCCACTAGGGTCCCTGGGGCGAAAAAAATCATTTTTTCCAAAGTTGTTCCTAGACCATTTGGGATGCTCAAACAAGTGTTTTTAGCCCATTTTGAGCCCGAGGTTATGCATTTTGGCCTTTTCCATGGAGCAAAATGGGTGATCTCGGGCTCAAAATGGGCTAAAAACACTTGTTTGAGCATCCCAAATGGTCAACGAGCACTTTTGGAAAAATGCGTTTTTGACCCATTTTTGACCCATTTTTGGTCTTGAAACGGCCCATTTTCAAGGCATTTTGGGATTTTCCATGGGCCCAAAACGCGCCACCACGAGCTCAAAACGGGCTAAAAACACTTGTTTGAGCATCCCAAGTGGTCTAGGAACAACTTTGGAAAAAATGATTTTTTTCGCCCCGGGGACCCCGGTGGACCCACCATTGGCCCCCACCGTGCGCGGGCTCGGCTGCCCTCCGCCCTCCGGCTGCACCAAGTGACCACTGGTACGGGGGTCTGGGCGTCTCGTTGGGCGATTCTGAGGCTTGGAAACCACACAAAGTGGGGGGTTGCGGGTGGACTAGGTGCCCTCGGAATCAGATTTTGGGCCACATAGCCCAAGATACGGCCCGTGCTTGGTTTCGGGGTGTTGGTGCACATTGCGCAGATTTTGGGGCTTTTTGGCGCCTTTTTGGGCCGTTTCTCGGACATATTGTGGAGTTGAAGGGCACTAGAGGGCTCTTTGACA